>BROG01000040.1:1657500-2062500 GCA_030159075.1 Atrina japonica | reverse complement strand
TGGCTATAAATATTATAAAAATATTACCAAGGTAATAATGCTCAAGACGATCGTTTCTGTCAAGTACACTTCATCAGTTGAGTTCAAATTTTAAATAGAATTTCTAAAGAGAAAGAGGTATAATACAAGGCCAAATAATAAATCTAAATACATAGCCAAATCTGTCTAACAGTAACCACTTTAAAAAAATGACTATTTTAGCTTTTATAAATTCAGAATTTAAATGGTGTTGTCGGTGCAAAACATTACTTTAGTATAAGATCATTAGGGATATCGGTCTAAGGGTAACGACATTAAAAGATGACTGTCTTAGCTTTTGGAAATTTTGAATTTAAATGGTTGTTTTGGTGCGAAATATTACTTTAGTATAAGAGTATCAGCTTGTACCGAAATACCATTAAAAATTATATATACATAACCAATGAAATGCAAGAAAAAAAAAGAATTCCCTCTGACGTAATTATTTTGTAGACAGGCCGGAAACAAAATAAGTTGCTTTTGTCTTCGTTTGTTCTCATGCATTGTATTTTTTAAATCCACATATACATGTATTCAAGTATCCGAATATACAACATGGATAATTATGTATCACAACAACACCAAAATAATAAAAGCAAAAACACGATGAACTCGAAAAATATTTGAAATATATTAAGCTGACAATATGGTTGATAAATATATGACAATCTTTATAACAGAGTGGCACTGTCTGCTTTTGTGGCAACACTGTAATCAAAGATGGGTACGAATTAGCCCCGGAAACGGAATGTTCTACATTTTGTGGAGGAAATAGTCAACAGATATGTGGCGGGGAGTTAAGGTTGTCTTTGTACAGAACAAAACCAGGTATGTCTATAAGCCTTTTGACAGGAAGTCACAAGAAAATATCATGTGGCCAACTGTTTCTATCTGTCTGTCTGTATGTATGTATATGTATGTATGTATGTATGTATGTATGTATGTATGTATGTATGTATGTATGTATGTATGTATGTATGCATGCATGCATGCATGTATGAATCTGTGTATGTATGTATGAATGTATGTATGTATGTATGTAATGTATGTATGTATGTATGTATGTATGTATGTATGTATGTATGTATGTATGTATGTTTGTATGTATGTACATTAATTTTGTTTGTTAGTAAGAAAATGGAGAATTTGAAAATGTGTATATGGTCCTCTTTCAGATAATTACATGGGTTGTTATACTGATAATGAAGTTCGATTCCTTGAGGGTGAATTGTTGGAAGATGCGTATATGACTGTGGACAAATGTTTGGAATTTTGCGTCTTTTCTGGCTGGTCATATGCCGGTATGCAGGTAAAAGAATAGTATTATTTACAATACACCTTCCTGAAAAATATTATAACCATTATAACAAAGCTATAGTATTGCAAAAATGACAAGGCAACGGTTTTTTGGAAAACAAATCAGTTTGTTAACATTTTATCTCAAAACACAAATGTTACTCGGCTACAATATTACTCAAGTTGCATTTCTCGAACAGAGTGAAATTACTTACTAAGCAATAAGTTCACTCATTCCGTGACTCAAATTGGGTCATATTCACCATAAGATAAGAACAGAGTATCCCCGAAGTGCCGCATGATGACAGGACATGTACCTGTATGTTTCAAAATACATTTTAGATATAATTGGAAATCCTATCATGATAAAGATTCGTTTACTCTGGTTATATATATTTAAACATGTTAAAACATACTTCAGTACCTATTGGTCATCGTGTTGGCCATTGACTTTATTTGACTAGCATTATTGTTTGTTGGATTTTCAACAGATTTGTACATTGTCTCCTTAAAATTCAGATGATTAAATCTTTGGTGTCCGTAGTTGTTATAAAAACACACATTTATTTCTTCATTTTATGTCACATCGATTTCCAGATGGACTTGTATAAAAACCATGCATTGAAAATGAAAATGACAGGTGTTTACAACCCGTATATACGAAATTTTTTATCAAAGGCACACCATCTCCCATTCTTTGGTAGCCATATTTGAGTAAAATTATTTGCTTAAATCTGCTAGATTTGTAACGCATGATTTTGCACAAATTGATTTTTTTGAGAAACTCATAACTTATATATCTACTATTAGACTTTTAAGTTGTTTTCGAGAAATCAAAGACAGAACAAGACCAAGAAGACTGTTTTTGTCAATTAAATCCGGCTCCATTAATTTAACCTAGTAACCTTTACATGCACAGGGCAACAAAGGTGGCAACAACTTAGTGGTTGTAAATATTAAATACATTACACCAGAGTTATGTAATTGCAAAATTGCCAAGGAAAATATTTTTTGCAAAAAGATTTCATCACTTGAGCTTCATTTCAAGATAGAAATATGACTCCGAAAGAGAAAGGGGTACCGTACAAGGTCAAATAACAAACTCAAATAAATATTTATTAGTGTAACCACTGTAAACTTGACCGTCTTAGGTTTTTGAGGAGTTTGGAATTTGAACGGTGCCACCAAAGTGAAATATCATTTTCGTTTGGAATAATCAGCTGGTACCGAAATACAAGGTACTGGGTTTAGTTGTACCCGCGGATTCAAACGGGATACTGGTAGCGCCAACGACCAAGTGGTTATAAATAGTATAAACACATTGCTAAAGTTATATAATTGCAAAAGGCCAAACACAGCTGCCTAAAATAAGCAATCGTTCTTTCACCAGTTGATCTTCAATTTAACATAGATATATAGATCCGAGAGAGAAAGTTGTACTTTGCAAGGCCAAAAACTAAATCTAAAGTATTGCCTAAAATCATACGCTTGGCGAAGGTTTATTATCTGTTAATAGATGCTTAAAACACCGATCATAGCAAATGCAGCTCGAATACAGACTCAAAATAATTCCTTTGTGTTATAGTGAGCATTTATCTCTGATAACTTAACGACAAATTAATTATGATTTAATTCATAGATTCTATACTCTAAACCATTCAATCAATTGTTTATTGGTAATATTGGGGATGAATCATATTCATTGTGTTATTGCTGTAAAACTATTGGCGAATTTGTGTCTCATTTAACAGACTATACGTCGTTACAGTTACCATTTCGAACAATATAAATAGTATTTGGACTTAAATTATCTAGGTGTAGTTCATATAAAACAATTAATTCCATAAAATTATTGTGTAGAATGTCGATAGAATAAAAACGGAAATACAATTACATTTTTTCAGGATGGTTCCCTATGTTTTTGTGGAAATGATATTAGTAAACAAGGTTACGGATTAGCTTCAGAATCTGAGTGCATTACACCTTGTGGTGGGGATCCAAAGCAATTATGTGGTGGATCCTGGAGGTTATCATTGTACAGAACAAAGGAAGGTATGTCTTTTCAGTGTTCCAATATGTAATGTAGACATCAACAGTGCCATGTACAGAAGACATCGCGACAGGGTTGGACCTATATATCAGTGACAAATTAATGGTTAATACTCGTGGGTCGGGGTGAAAATGTTGATCTATGAAGAAACCGGAACTGACAACAGAATTACTATCGTTTTGGTATTTTATATTTTATTACATAGGTAAACATAAGCTTGTAAAACATTCACAGATATCCTTCAACAATCCGCACCGAGAAAGAAAATAAAAGGGTCGTTAGAATAATTAAAATGATGACAAAGACAACATTGTTGATGAATAACACAAACACTCATAGAAAACGGTTGTTTTGAGAATGATTAGCCACTATATTAGAATTTTAAATATTGGAATTAGAATGCTATTTTTGTTTTATCTCTTGAGTACATGATAAAAAGTTTATAAGATGTCTATTTCAATATCATATCCCATATTAACCTTAAATTCTCCTATCAGCCCAAGGGTCCTTTGGTCATCATTCTAGTCATATTATTATCTATATTTATTTCTTATTTAAAGAAGCAATATTCAATAGAACTATCTTCTCAAGGACTGCGTTTTAACCATGTATATCTGTAAATAGCTGAGATAAATTTTATTGACATTATATTTACAGAGGGATACAAAGGTTGTTTTGTTGATTTGGAAGACAGACTCCTCGATGGATTGCTTGTTGATAACAATGATATGACTGTAAAGAATTGCCTGTACATATGTAACAAAGCTGGGTATCTTTACGCTGGTTTAGAGGTAACATACCTATTGATATTTTACAGACCAAGGTCACTAATTAAACTATATGATTACCCTTCTGGCATAAAAATATAATCTATTGTTGGATAGATTTAAATAGATCTTGAAAAAGATGATAAAAATGTTTGTTACAAATTGGTGTAATTAACAAGAAAATACTGATAGGATCACATAACTGTAGGTTTAGCACAATATATAAATAAACCAGAAGCAAATGGTTATTTAAGGAGGTTTAATTTGTAAGGTTCCGCAATAATTCGAATTTGCCTAAATTAATTTCGACAAAATATTACATACTATTTGGTTCCATGGAGGCTTGACATCTGTCGATTGACGATGTTGATTTCTGCCATTCGATTTATGAGACTTTAAAACTCCTGTTAAAACATTAAAAAAATAGATGTCTGACATTAAATCAAGTTTGCTATGACAAATGCTTACTAATATTTTCACATAGTTACATTTATAAAATAACGAATTCCTATTGATTTTTCCTATTTTGGATTTTACTGGACTCAGTTCGTTAAATTTAGTTAAAAGTAAGACATGACTAACAATAAGTTACATTTGATTTACAAATTGATTGGTTCCATTACTTCTAGTTCTTTAGAAGATGATCAAATACTTTAATGTCTTTTTTCAGGCCAGCACATTGTGTTTTTGTGGAGTTGACATATTTAAAGAGGGTTATGGCCATGCTGACGAAACAGAGTGTTCTGCGCCTTGTGGAGGAGACCGTCTACTTGCGTGTGGGGGACCTTTAAGGTTATCCGTGTATACGACAAAACCAGGTAATCTTATGCAATACTATGTTTTTCAATATTATTTTGAAGTAGCAATATATTATTGTTTCCCTTTCAAAAACGGTCTAATTAAAAAACTGTCGACCTGTACCATTAGAAAATCATTTGAAGTAATTTTATTCAACGGGAAAATGTTCAATGTTCGATGTATAACATCTACAGATAAAACGTCATATGGAAATGATTTTCAGGGAGAAGTTTGTCTATGCAGTAAATAAATAATACAAGGGAGATGTAGGCCCACTACATAAGAAAACTTCCAGGAATGTAATTAATGCGAATGATTATCTAATCAACATTAATTTGTTTCATTGTCAATCTGAACATAACAAGAAATATTGTAAACTTTATTAATTCCATATGATGACAAAATGTAGTATTGAATATTATAAACATAATACCAAAGTTACAATGCTCAAGACGATATCGTTTCTGTCAATTAGACTTCATCAGTTGAGCTCCAATTTTAAATTTTAAAAGTATGTGTATTTTCTAAAGATAAATAATATCTCTAAATATAGAGCCAAAATCCGTCTAAGACTAACCACTGTAAAAATACGACTATCCCAGCTTTAAAAAAAAACCTTCGAACCTAAATGGCGGTAACAGTGCCAAACATCACGTTAGTATAAGATGAACAGCTGGTACCGAAATACCAGGTTTTACATATCACATGGTTTTAACCTGCAAGATTTATACATCATTTTACTCTCATTTTAGGAAATTACAAGGGTTGTTATATTGACGATGAGGCGAGACTTCTTGAAGCGTTGTCTATTGAAAATGTTTTCATGACTATAGAAACATGTCTGAGATTTTGCATGTTAGAGGGATATAGATATGCTGGTTTGCAGGTAAATAAATATTGATATACATTTATCATATACCTACTACTTGATATATAAGTTTTGCATGGTATGATATCGGCAAAATCAACTAACCGATAATGGACCGCCATACAAATATCTGTATCAAGCAAAACATCTCAATTTTCTATTAATATTTTCTTAATTCTATTAGCGTTTTCGCCATTGTGGTTCTTCAGATGGAAACTGCTGTTAGTAACAAGTTTCAAATGTTCATTGTTAGATTACGTCATGATGAAGTCGGGCGGTAGCAATCATCATTTATAGAATTATATTTATAAAACGATTATTTTATGTCTTTATTTACAGAAATATTTATATAATCAGTATTTATAGAAAAAGAAAATTTTGAATTGTCCTTTTCCTCAAGTGGCAAAATGTTTACTATAGGGGGTATTTTGGACACTTGACTCCCTGTGTTGTTTTTTATGGACCCTTACTCTTGCGTTTAGTTTTCGCGGTTTTTCGGTGTCATTTTCCCCGCAGACCAATTATGGTGCGCTATATATGACATACATGTATAGCGATTTAAAGTTCATGGTGGCATTTGTCCGCAATGGTTTTTGTCAGTTTTTTAAATTATTTTTCCCTTCTACGATGTAATTACATGTTCCTTAACGAAGATCTTTATACTTTTGAACCCGGGCGATTTATTTCCTTTTGGGTGAATTTTGCTCTTGTTAACAATGAACAATTGTAACTATTAGTAACACCAGTTTTCCGTCTGAAGAACCACAATGGTGAAAGCTCTAACGGAATAAAGCAAAACTTAATAGGAAATTGTGTGTGTGTGTGTGTGTGTGTGTGTGTGTGTGTGTGTGTGTGTGTGTGTGTGTGTGTGTGTGTGTGTGTGTGTGTGTGTGTGTGTGTGTGTGTGTGTGTGCTAGTCGAAATAATACAAATTATTTATTTACTGATATTCTACTGTTGACCGGTAGATTGTTTGACAAATACATATATTTATTATTTTGTTTATTCATTTTTACCTTGTGATTTGATAATTTGTTCTTTTTGTTGTTAGGATCGGTTCTTGTGATGTATATTTGTGTTAATCGTTTAGGCAAATTGTTTCATTTCATTTCTCGTAATACATATGCCTCCTTTCTCTGTAGTGGTTGAAAAATATAGAATAACAAATATAATTTTACAGAGTGGAACTTTATGCTCTTGCGGAAATAGCTTATTAAAAGATGGTTACGGTTGGGGACTTGAGTCTGAATGTAGCGTTCCTTGTGCTGGAAATCCGGAGCAACTCTGCGGTGGGGATTGGAGGTTATCAGTGTACATGACAAAGCAAGGTATAGAAAAAATATGAATAAAACGTCCTTTGCATGTATTCAAGTTATGACTTACTATAGAATTTTCAAAATTATCTTTTCAATTGTAGTAGACTGATTCCTGCTTGGTCTAAATTCTTTTTCACTCCACTTATATTTCGATCAACATTGCATTATTTTGATTTACACACGTGATATAGTGTCTTCAAGCATATTTTTCGACATAATGTGAAATTTTAAAATTTTAGTTATTTATCTAGATGCCTGATTATATCAATTTCACATATTCCTTTAATATAATCGCCTTTTCAATCAATAAAATTAGCGAAACATTTGAGGGTTAACTGATTGCTAAAGAATTTTGTTCCAAATATTTTAATATTTCCATCAGCGTATAACCAGGTAAGTTTACGATGTTGAAGTTAATATTCACTCATATATAATTTATTCTTTACTTCTAAGGATTTATATATGTATGATATAAAAATGAATGCTATCAAGAATTAATATATATATATATATATATATATTATATATATATATATATATATATATATATATATATATATATATATATATATAGTGAAACCTGTATATAGGGGCCACCCAGGGGACCAACAAATATTTACCTTTATGTGCAGGTGACCCTTATACACAGGTTCAATTTAGTTGAAATATGCAGTCAAGGGACTAGAAAAAACTGGCCTTTATAAACAGGTAATCCTTATATAAAGGTGACTGCTATAGAAATGTATAACATTGGTAATGTGTCCTAAAGAATTTCCAGTAACATCTAATACTATGTTGTGAATCAGTGACAATCTATTTAAAATAATATTATGACACTTGCTTTCAAAACAAACATCATAAAGCGTGGTTTGTGTTTTTATTCTTTTTAGACCACTACCGAGGATGTTATGTTGACAGTGAAGATAGACTTCTGGAAGCATTATATGTGGATGAAAGTGACATGACAGTAGAGAAATGTTTGTTTATCTGTAGATTGACGGGATATCGTTTTGCTGGTTTATCGGTAACACGTTCAGCAGTTTACAAAGTAAAATTAAAGAAGTACCACTTGGTCCCATCCCATTTGAGATTCGCATTCGTTCCTCATGTTGAGACTGTTTGATTTCTAATCTGTTGTATTCTAATAGACTTGGAGTTTCGATTATCCATTGGTACTTCTTCATTTTTACTGAAAACACATAAATGATTAATACTCCGATTTATAAAAACTCTTGATTTTACATTGAGACATTAGACGGGTTTTCCAATACTTTTATATTTATCATTTGGCTTTGTATGATACCAATTTGTCTTTCTGAAATATACACTAGTCTTATATATAAAATGTCTCAGATACCAATGTATAAATCAATAGGATATCCAGGATATATCATAATCGAGCTCAACTGATGAACAGATGATATCTAAATATCTCTCAAACTATCATTTATTAGTAAATGAGCTTTGTAAGTAATGAGCCTTGAAATATTTATATGGTTTTGAAAGTCACTGGACCAAGGGATGTCGAAAAAATAGTCAAAAGCTATACAATATTTTTGTTATATATGTTTAGTTGAAAGGTTTGTAGGATATATGATGCATGTAGTTTCAAAGTAATCGTATTAAATGTTAACGTCACAACTCAATTCAAAATAACTCAAAAGCAATGGGATTTTAGTATGTTTTAATATTGAGGTTTTAGGCAATCCGCTGAATGATATTAGGTTTCAAGGTCAGGTCACTGGTTCAGAGGTCAAAATCATGTTTCAGTTTGAGAAATTCCAATTAAAATGCTTAAAAGTGTCGGATTTTTATGCAATTATCGTTGAAAATTTGTATTTAAATTGCTGAAAGTTATTTGCAAAGTTTTATCGGACGAATGGTCAACTATACAGCTTATATTTCAGGATGGTAGCCTTTGTCTCTGCGGAAATGACATATCCAAAGATGGATATGGATTAGCGCCAGAAACCGAATGTTCATCATTTTGTGTAGGAAATCCTCTACAATTATGTGGTGGATCTTTCCGATTATCCGTGTACAGTACAAAAGCCGGTAAATATGTATACAAAATAAATATTGTAGACATCTATATAGGTATAAGTGTTGATGAAATCGTTGATTTATAGATAGAATCCATTACCGTTTGTCTGTTTTATATTTAGATATCGACAAAAACAAATAATGTTGGTTAGTTTGTACTCCTTCATATTTAAAATTTCTAATAATCGCCGAAAAGGTTATTCATGTAACGCGAGTATTTAATTACTTGAGGAAAGTTTCTTTTCTTTTTTTTTTTTTTTTTTTTTGGTTGATTCGAATATTTCAATTTTTGATTTGTATTTCGTCAATATTTTACGTATGTGTACGCACAATATATATGTGAAGTGTGTGCAGCCCCTACAATAGTACCCGATCTCCGTTCAGCATAGCAGCAGTCACCACCTGACTAACGCATGTTTAAGGAACGACATGATCGGAATGTTAAATACAGTTCACGTGTGGGTTTTAACGATGTAAGGGTTTTGTCTTTCGATTGTGGACTCTGGGCGGGTATAACCAGATAACAGAGAATGCTTACTCCTTCATGACACCTGATCCCATCTTCTGGATTTCCAAACGTCCATCTTTGTTCAATGTTTAGCAGTATATGTAGTATCTAATTTTTGGATTTGATATTTCAGAAAACTACAAGGGATGCTACTTTGATAGTGATATTCGATTACTTGATGGTGTGTTTTTAGACGACTTGTACATGACTGTGGAGAAATGCGTGGAGTTTTGCCTGTTCTCCGGATTTGAATATGCAGGTTTACAGGTATTGGAATATTGCTTTCTGTCGGTTTGAGAAAGCTTTCAAATATTAGACTAAATGAAATTAATAAGTAAATATGTGATTGTTTAACATAATATTGTTTCACTTCTAGAATTGTTGATAATATCTAACTTGATCCATAGCGATTGTTTAGTCACCGTATTTAGCTATTTGGTCATCGTCATGTATTTTTAATCATCTTCATCGGTTGTTTCTTCATCTGTGCCGATTGTTTAATTGTATTCACCGATTGTTTAATCGTTTATAACAATGTATTTGTTTCATCGTCTATAACAATTGTTTAATAGTATATAATGTTATTGATTATGGGGTTATTCCATACCTAAATAGTTTCGCTCCTGTTCAAATATCGCTTTTTTCGTCTTTAGAGAAGGCGAATTTAAAATGTAAACAAATGGGTGTCCGAGTAGCACAGTGGTTAGCGCACTCGCTTCTCACCAATGAAATCCGGGTTTCGAACCTTGGATTTGACAGGGGAGATGGTATGGTGGTCACCAAGTCGGACAAGTGGGTTTTTGGTCCGGGCACTCCGGTTTCCTCCCACAGCAAGGACCCCCGCAACCCAACATCAGGGCCAACGAGAGGCATTAATATAAGTTGACATAACTTGTTTGTCAATCGTTGTAATATAAATAAAGTTTAAACTAAAATCTAAGCGAATTTTTCAAACTTTATAGCTGAAGGACGAACATTCATAACATCTTTTTTACTACAGCGTTTAGGGGCAAATTTAAGACCAGGTGAATATGCTTTTTGTCGGAAGAAGGCCAAAATAACGAAGATGTGCGGTATATCCCCTAGACCGATTTGGCTAGGAATACTGTTTTTTTTTTCATCAATGTTACATTCAATTCAATATATATCCATTTAATGTTTAAACGATGATGGCGTTTGCTGTTAAATTTCCTAGGCCACGACGTTATGTTTTTGTGGAAATGAGTTATGGAAAGACGGATATGACTACATGGATGAATTGGAATGCAATGCACCTTGTGGAGGAAACTTTCGACAAATTTGTGGTGGAGATTGGAGGTTATCCGTGTACCAAACCAAACTAGGTATTACTGTAGGTCAAACTAGAATTTGTGTTCCATTGCACATCTGTCTATCAAAATATATTTCTCTACAATATTTATCAACATAAAGCAAAACAAGCATATGGTATGAGAATAAATTTGAAGTTGATAAATATCATGAGAAATATTTTATTTTATCCAGATTTACTTTATTTCAAGTATTTTCATTAAAGCCAAACGAACGTTTTGATTTGTTTTTTTTTTGCATGTTGACTAGATATATTTCTTATGTCTTCTTCGATCTCCTCTGGAAAGTTAGCTAGTTTTGAGAAAAAATTTGGCAGTTGACTTACGAAAGGTCGGTGGTCTCTTTCCGGCTACATTGTAACCGGGTTATCTCCCCCGCATTTACAATTGACCGCAAATTTATAACTAAAACTGTTGAGGCTGGTTTATAAAACCAATAGCACGAAGCATGTATTTAAATATTTTTGACAATTTCGATAGGAAATTTTATACAAAATTAAAGATATCCAATAGTTACAATGCATTATAGTATGAACAAATATTTGACTGTCAAACGGGCATTTTGGCTTTAAGCACTAGAGAAGGTTGAGCATCGAAGTAACGATAATACGTTTTGCTGTTTAAACGTTTTGCGCTTTATGGAGAATAATACATACGTCTTATTAAAGTGTTATTATAACCCTTTGTTGCCCAATTACATAAGCAATAATACTGAGTCTCCGTACGTAATTTGTCTTCGTAGCAATTTTACTTGCAAATGTGTCAGATTTTGTACATTGAAATCTAATGCTTTGATCATCTGTGCAGACAGTTATGAAGGATGCTACACGGACAGTGAGGCAAGACTTCTCGAAGATTTAGTCTTTGATTACCCTGACATGACAGTGGAGTTCTGTATGCAACTTTGTAGAAGTGGTGGATATAAGTATGCTGGACTCCAGGTAAATCACATTATGTTGTTTGGCAAGCATTGATATTACATATATATTTTGTTACAATTACATGAATTATGTGTAAACTCTTATAGTTCATTTTACTGATCCATACTGGTACATAGGCATATTTGAAAGAAAAGAGGGACTTCATTCATTTAGCACTATTTATAATCAGAAAAGTAAACTGAACTCCAAAAGGATATGAAAAATGACACCGGGTCATAAAAGGTGTGAGGCTTCTAACAACCTTATATGCTTTGGCATACGAATCTAGCTCATGTTAAAATGAGACACTTTACTCGAATCTGGGCCATAAAACTATTCTTAGACAACTTTTTTACTCAACTTCAAGATTTTACTCAAATTTATTTCTCAAGTGACAACATACTTCAGAACAGTTTGTTACTGATTTATAGCTGAACTACGAAGAAGCTTTTGAACTGTTAATACAAAATGTGTGTTGAAAAAAAAGTTTTGAAACATTCCCACTTCATAACCCCCTTACAGCTGACATATTTGTAATTTTTTCTCTGGAAAATTCAGTCCCACATCAGGTATAAAAGGCGGATTAGTTATATCGGTCTTCATTGTATATCTGTACTCGCAACGCGAAACGTGTGACGTCCCAAAGGCTGAAAAAAAGCTTATTGAATCTTACTTGTGCCATGTTAGTTCTTTCGGAACACCTTGCTGTTTACTGGAAGAACAAACATGGCTCAATGGCCGAATGGCAGTAGGAAGGGGATCGCTTGATTTATGATTTAGAAGGGGCTAACTCTTTGGCAAAATGGAATAACTGTTTGATATACTATGGATGAAAAAAACATTTCTCTGTTCGTTGCTGTCTGAAAACTTCACTGGATGCACAGATGCATATTTCTGTTGAAACGTCTGTAGACACGGTATACACAAAAGTACATTTAAGATTCGATGAGTATTGTTCAGCCTCTGGGACTTCTGTACTTTTGTGTATACCATGTCTACGGGCGTTTCAAGATATATATATATATATATATATATATATATATATATATATATATATATATATATATATATATATATATATATATATATATATATATATATATATATATATATGCATCCAGTGAAGCTTTCAGCAACGTACAAACAGCAACAAACAAACAAATGGTTAGTTCATCCATAGTAAATCCAAAAGTTATTCCTTTTTTTGTTTATCATTTTAAAGTTAACCCCTCCTAAATCAATCTCCTTCCTACTGTCATTCGGCCATTGAGTCATGTTTGTTCTTCCAGTAAACAGCAAGGTAGGTGTTGTCATCTGTAAGGGGGATATGAAGTGGGAATTTTTCGAAACATTTTTTTCAACACACTTTTTCAAAAGTTCAAAAGCTTTTTATCATCGTAGTTCAGCTTTACGTAATTCTTAACAGTGACATTGGCCGCCCCGTATGTTCGCCTTGGGATAAATAAATACTAATGTCATTGTCGCCCTAGAGTATTTCGGGACATGTTTAATCCTTTGTCTTTCGAAAACAACGTGTTATTTGAACGAAATAGAAACGAAATAGATTAGGAGACAACACCTCTTTCTGTGTTGGCCTTTCTATGTTTGGACATACGACGTTTGTTTACATTAACAATGGGGACGATGTAAACTTACTCCAGTGCCCTAGTGTATGTCCCTTTTCATTTATCTTATCTAATGTACCTAAACTAATTAACTTAAATCTTGAATATCGTTTTTTATACATACATTTACATGATACATATTATATGTATTAAATTACTGACTTCGGTCATGTGTTAACATTTTTTAATGTTTATAGAAAGATATATATCTATTCCTTTTTTATGCCACAGAACGTGCTGCTTATTTGATTTTAACGCGTTTTATACCTCATGGTTGGTTATTAAATGATTAATCATAGATTACAGTAAGAATAATGTTCAAACATAGAAGTTAAGTGACTCGGGACATAAATTGGGACATATGTTCTGGATGAGATTTACACTGCCCCCTGACAATCTTACCTCAGTTGAGAAAATTCTAAGGTCATTTTATGGACCGCGAGTTTTCACTTTTTATATATATTTATATATATATATATATATATATATATATATATATATATATATATATATATATATATATATATATATATATATATATTGTAGGCAGAATCTCTATGTTTCTGTGGTAGTAATTTATGGAAAGACGGATATGCGAAATCTTTTGAGACTGAATGCTCTGCTCCCTGTGGTGGAAATCGTTTACAAATATGCGGTGGACTGTTTCGATTGTCGGTTTACAGAACTCTACCAGGTGATTATGCTTAAGGCATAAAATAGTTTGAAAAAAGATAAATAATTAATTTCGTTAGGTTTATTTTTAATAGCTGGGCAATGAATACAATACATGAATTACCTAACGAGATATATTTCTGATAAGTATTTGAGAGAGACGATTGTTTAAGAGAAAATTAGACACATGTATGTGATCCTTAAAATTAATTTTGAATATCTAAACTAATGCATATTTGACTTTCAATACAATATTTTGAATTAAACTGCATGTCTTACTTTCCGTTGTTTTAATGGTTTGGGTCATCACCCTATCTACAAAAAGAAATAATATGTAAATAAAAATGGACAAAAGGAAGGTGGTAAAATGTGTCTATATCAAATCTAAAATGCACAGTAATTTCTTTAAATTGAAGACAATCTTGTCAGAATTAGATAAAAATGTTACTTATCAGCCACGTGCTTGAAAAGAAATCAATTAAAAAACACATAAAATGTTTTAAAATAAATCAGCACCATTTACAAATGCATCAAATATATCACCACCCATTGGCATAGTGACCTAACCTACAAACATTTATACACAAACTTTCATGTTTTAAGAGTAACATAATTCGCACAGAAACAAAAAAGAAATATTAGTGAGCATTTGGGTATAGGAACTGCTATATTGCTTTCAGAAGGGCGGGGAATGGACTGTGCGTATCCTTAGGGGTATACGTGTTAAACAAACATATATTGCTTACACACACACACACACACACACACACACACACACACACACACACACACACACACACACACACACACACACACACATACACACACACACACACACACACACACACACACACACACACATATTCATTGTCTCGACAATGAACCCATCACCCCTGTTATGATTTGATTTAGACTCGTTTTGTTTGTAAACATGTCCCAATTTACCTTGGTAGACCTATACCCCGGTATTTTCCCCTCCATTATTATCTAATAATAGAAAGCATTAATAGTTTTCATACCGCTTCAACGATAAAACATATTTACATAATATTTTGTTTTGATAGAAAGTTTCAATATACAAATTATGAACTCAATATATAAAATAGTTTTCGAATTTTGGTATGGTTTTCTAATGAACTGCCTTTTAACAAATATATTATAATTATAATGTACATCCTTCTGTCTTTTGCTTTCCAGATAATTACTTGGGTTGTTACATCGACAATGAAGTCCGTCTTCTGGATGGAGAATTTTTTGAGGACGTTTATATGAATGTTAATCCCTGTCTTAGGTTTTGCTTGATGTTGGGATATATGTACGCCGGTCTCCAGGTACAAAATGCATATAAGTAATTCATATTGGCCTAATTGAACTGAATAAGAACAATTACTGAATTTAAAATCTATTTTTATCTCTCTAAAGTGATCCGAAATTACAATTTATTATCTTAGCTTAATTTTGAATTCATTTGTTAACGATGTCATATCAACTATTAAATTATCTCTCAATTTGACAAATAAATTAAGATGATGATTTTGGAACATCCCCCTTTTATTTCCTCCACTGCCAGACGTATTTGTTAAATGTTGTGACGTCTAAAGCAAAAGCATGCAAATAATTCATAGCATATCATATGGATGTATTTTATATGTCAATTCATTACATTTGTATTACAAGTAGTGTAATATTTATTTTGAACGTAGATATTTATGTTGTCCTACCTGATATCTGCACCCATTCGTTATATTGTTTACATTGCGTCACTTATTCTATTATCCTTGTTAAAATGAACAGTATGAACGTTGATAATCACTTTTACAAGTGTTTATTTCATTTATTTTTGTCCTTCACATGGTGAAACTTACCAAACAACCACAACATTTACGTCCTCACGACACTACCTGTGATATTTCAAAATGTCCAATGTTCTTTGTTTACTGAGTAAGTTAACATTAAATCATTTGTTTTCCCAGAGCGGTGTTCTCTGTTATTGTGGAAATAATATATTCAAAGACGGATATGGATTCGGTCCTGAATTGGAATGTTCTGCACCATGTGGTGGTGACCCTCGACAGATTTGTGGTGGGGATTGGAGATTATCCGTGTATAAAGTTAGACAAGGTATGGTATAGATTGACCTTGCAATATGGTTTAAAGTAACGTAAACATTCGCTTCATCAGTTGAGACGGAAAAAGATTTTTAAAAAGATTTTTTTACCGTAGTTATGTTTTCCGGAAAATGATTAAGATAATTGCTTCAGTCAATGGAGCTTAATTATTCGAGCTTGACTCTTAAAGAGGTATAATAACCAAAAAAGTGATATGATAGAAAGCAAAATTAAAAACAAAATGTATTGTCAAATGTGTTTAAGACTAACCACCGTAAACAATTTCTATCTCTAATTTTTAGAACTTTAAAATTTTGACAACGGTCCAATTTTGTTTGAAATATCGCTTAAGTTTCAATATTATTTATATGAATGTTAATGAAATAATTGATAGAAAAGTTATATACAGGATGATTACGAAAATGTGAAAATAAAATATCGCTGACGAGAAACCTTTTGTATTCATTTTGATAATTTGCCGGAACAAATGCAAAATATTTGCAATACCACAGACCACAAATAGCATTTTGTAATGAATTAGAAAAAGGAAAAGTACAACATTAATCTCTAGAACAAGACTCTTTATCTTTTATATTTCAGACAACTACGAAGGATGTTTTATTGACGATGACGTCAGACTTCTTGATGCTAAGATTGTGGAGAGCAATGATATGTCTATAGAGAAATGTTTAACTATTTGCAGGTGGTCAGGTTATTTGTATGCTGGTCTCCAGGTAAAACAATCAACAAATTTTGCTTTTGTAATTGATTCTCTTCAGATTATCTTCAAGTGATCCAATTTTCCCTCATACTTATTTGGATTTGGTCAGTAATATTTAAATGGAAGGAAACACTTGTAGAACCAATTGTGCTCCTTTATTGGCCGACCTGTTCCTTTATTCATACGAAGCAGAAACTGCTGAATCAAAAGAAGAAAAAGTTAGCGGTGTCCTTTAATTTCACATTTCGATATATCGACGACGTTTTGTCAATTAATAATGACAATTTTCACACATATGTCAATGCGATATATCCCAGCGAACTAGAAATTAAAGATACAACAGAATCAAGCACACACGCTTCATACTTAAACATTTTACTTAATATAAACGGGACGGGAAATTAGCATTTAAGCTATACGATAAACGCGACGACTTCGGCTTTCCCATCGTAAATTTTCCACATTTAAGTAGTAATATCCCTCAGTCACCCGCATATGGAGTTTATATTTCACAAATGATCCGATATGCCAGGGCGTGCACAACATATGAAGATTTCATATACAGAGGTAAACTACTCACTGACAAATTATTGACACAGGGATATCGAAAACCGCGTTTAATGTCAACCTTCCGCAAATTTTACGGTCGGTATAATAGTCTTGTTTGCGACTACTCTGTTTCACTAAGTGAAATGTTGAGTTGCCTTTTCGTTGGCGGTTGTTGAGACGTCTGTACCAATTGTGACGAGGATACACTCCTCACTTGTTTCATTGGACTTGAGTGTGGATCAGAAATGCGCAATGCTTACTCCTCATGGCACCTGATCCCACCTTTGGTTTCCAATGTTTTCATTTTTAACGGATTTGTATTTATGTCCACATTCATTGAAACTTTGGAATCTGTAATTGTTATATTGTAGACAGCATACCTCAGACGAACCTCTCCACAAAATTAATTTAAGGGACAATTGAGATGCCAACATATGGGGATAGAAATGCCGCAATTCAATACCATTTGTTTTAATATTTCTGTAACTTAGACCAACATGAAAGAGGAAGATGTAATTATGATATAATAAACTATCTTACGTAAATCAAAAAGATATTTTTTCTTTCTTCACTTTAGAATGTTATATTACATTTTTATTCCATGAGCGGCAAGTACAGAATAATAAAATTGTGAAGATTTAGCATTACCAAGGATCAATGGTTCTTTTCAGGAGAGCATATTGTGTTTCTGTGGAGATAATTTATTCAAGGAAGGATACGGGTTGACCGCCGATATCGAGTGCTTTGCCCCATGTGCTGGTGATCGCCTTCAGGTTTGTGGAGGGATATTTCGGTTATCTGTATACAGAACAAAAGCAGGTAATTGCGAAATTAAATGAAATTAAACTAGTTATAAAGCCTAGATATCCTTTAAAATGCAAGCAGGGAGATATTATGTGTGTAAACATCTGTGCTAAATCTAGATAAAAATGGATATCTATAGGCAAGATTTACAGCCCTACACTTTCAACAATAGCAAAAATTGTTCCTAATGTGTACCATTTCCCCGCAGTGTGCAACTATTTCGTGAAATTAAATAGTATATTCCAATTATACTGAAAAGAAATCTTGGCAATCATGTAAAATGCTTATTTTTTACACCGCACTAGATGCAACTCGGAAAGAGGAAAAAGGACATAAGCTGTTTGGGATCATAAGAACTTAACTACCAAATTTTATCTTTCGGTATTCTAACAAATAAGCTGGCGGAGTGTATGATTACCCCCTGTCCTTATTTTTTTTTTAATTCTTAAAATTAAATTTCATCAAAATTATCAAAAGAATGATTACTTTCTCTAATTACAGGTAAAATATATAATATAATGCATCATTGTGAATCAATAGCGGATATTATACGAAAACAGTGAAAACGACAAAGTCTGAAAACGAGTCGAAATAGATTTCCTATTTTTATAAAACGCGCAGACTTGAATCAGTCATTCATGTAAAGGGGAAAACTATCTGGGTCCTATTTCACCCAACCCAAGATGCAAACCTCAGTCAGTATTGTCGAAAAAGCATAAAATTGGCATATGACATATGTACTTTCTTCCTGTCAAGACCCCTCCAGTAGTTTTGGAAAAATCGAAAATAGGAAAGGTTTACTGAAGGGTTGATTCTGGGTGATCACACGCAGAGTAAAAAACAAGAACAATCATTTGGATTGAAATATATTACAGCATAATCGATTGCAATGTTACCTGCGTTCAATGTTGTTCATTGCAGATAATTACAGAGGATGTTACGTGGATAATGAAGCTCGTCTTTTTGAAGCTGACTTGTTGGAAGATCCATTTATGTCAGTCGATATTTGTCTGGTATTATGTATGGTATCAGGATATACGTATGCTGGATTGCAGGTATTTTATCATTCTAATTTAAAAACGATCTTTCACCGCTAGCTTTCTCTGGTATCTCGCGCAGAGGATCTAACGCATTCTGCTATATAGTTACAAGAAAATTAGGTGTGTAATGTTCGACCAATACTAATTAATTATTTTCTGAATGTGTCTTCAATATGCAGTCGCACTGAAGTAAAGGTAAGCACGCAAAGCAATTACATTTTTTACAATCTAAAATAGTGAATTTTAAGGATAAACTATTTATATCCTATGTCAAATCAATGTCGTCATCAACACACGGAGCAAGAAATAAAATTTGGAGAAAAATTTTGAATGATGCATTTGTTTATTTCAGGAGGGTATATTTTGTTTTTGTGGTGATGACTTATGGAAAGAAGGATACGGTGGTACTCCTGAAGTAGAATGTTCCTCTGTGTGCGCTGGAAATCATGATCAGTTTTGTGGTGGACCTTGGAGATTGTCGGTATACCAAGTTAAACGAGGTGTGAGCTTCACGAATACATAAAATGTATTAATAGCTGATCAGTAGTAACTGTAAAGTTGTAGTTCTATTAAAATAATTCGATACCGAATGATTTATCATAGGATCTCATAAACCTGTATAAAGCTCAGTGAATGTAGTAGTATAAGTAGTAGTAGTAGTAGTAGTAGTAGTAGTAGTAGTAGTAGTAGTAGTAGTAGCAGTAGTAGTAGTAGTATTGTAGCAGTAGTAGTATTGTAGCAGTAGTAGTAGTAGTAGTAGTAGTAGTAGAAGTAGTGGTAGTGCTAGTAGCATAGTAGTAGTAGTAGTAGTAGTAGTAGTAGTAGTAGTAGTAGTATTGTAGTAGTAGTAGTAGTAGTAGTAGTGGTAGTAGTAGTAGCATAGTAGTAGCCATAGTAGTAGTAATAGTAGTAGTAGTAATAGTAGTAGCTGTAAATTCTATTCCTTACTTTTAGATGACTACAAGGGGTGTTACATTGACGACGAAGCTCGTTTCTTTGAGGAGATCTGGATAGAGGATATGTACATGACTGTAGATAAGTGTTTGTCCAGTTGTAGGAATTATGGATACCTGTATGCTGGTACCCAGGCAAGTATCAGTTTAATATCTACTTCTACCTTGTCTATGGTAATTAAATGATTCTATAATATGGTTTCTGTTTCCAGAAAAATAATTAATATCAGTACTGAAAGCGGGTATTTTCTATATTGTTTCTGGTTTTTTATACAGAGACAGACAAATTCTTAAATTTCTATATCTTTTGTGAAACTTGCTTGAGAATTCCAGTTTATCAACTATTCACTTGCAGTTGATTAATGCAACCTTACTATTTGTATATGCATAACAACCGCACTAGAACCTGACCATTTTTTCTACAAAAATATATAGTTATTTTCCTATGAAATATTGCTGATTTTGAAAAAATAAATCCAAAATGCATCAATGGTCATTGATGCATTATGGATTGGCTTTTTTGCGAACTTACCAATATGTCATTGGACAATATATAAGATTGTTTATGTCTGTGTATAGCTCTTATTTGTTATTGTAAATCAAGTACAGGCAGTAAAAGTAGAACAAATTCGAAGTAATGTATTTGATAAAGAGAGCTAATGCCCCTTTAATAGATATCTAAAACATCATTTTTAATCTGTCAATATTTGATTCATTATAGTTTTGTAATCGATATATATGATTTATTATTTTTATTCTGGCATAACAGTCTAAGCTATGATTTGAAATTTTAGGAAAGCATATTTTGTTCCTGTGGAAATAAGTTATGGAAAGAGGGATATGGAATCCGTCCTGAGTCAGAGTGTTCCTATGTTTGCCGTGGGAATCCTCAACAAATTTGCGGTGGTGTATGGAGAATGTCCGTCTACCAGACAAGACCAGGTATCACAATTAACTCTCATTTGATCTTAAAGTTGTGTTTGTGCTGTGCAATTAAGTATTTAGTGTGTGTTGTTGTTTGCTTACATGTTGCCGTTATCTATATATCAATCTATATTGAATTCAATGACATAAATATTTCTTCTCTGTATATAGTAAGAGAGAGAGAGAGAGAGAGAGAGAGAGAGAGAGAGAGAGAGAGAGAGAGAGAGAGAGAGAGAGAGAAAGAGAGAGAGACAGAGATACAGAGAGAGACTGAGACATAGAGACTGAGACAGAGAATGACAACTTATTAAAGTTTGTTCTTCTACATTACAGACCATTACAAAGGTTGCTATGTGGATGCTGAAGAGCGACTTCTTGAGGCTATATTTTACGAAGATCTTTTTATGACAATAGATAAATGTGTCATTTTCTGTCTGATCCAGGGCTATAGGTTTGCTGGTTTACAGGTAAAAATAACATTTACAACAATATAAATACTGTAATAAAAATAAAATAATAATAATAATAATAATAATAATAATAATAATAATAATAATAATAATAATTATCATTATCATTATTATTACTATTACTATTTTCATTATTATTATTAATACTATTAGTAGTAGTAGTAGTAGTAGTAGTAGTAGTAGTAGTAGTAGTAGTATTAATGCAAGACATACCGGTATTTGAATAAATAATAAGAATATGATGAGTTTACCACGATATTGATATTAACATTTTAGTCCTAAAGAACTATATATGGCTGTCTTTAAAATAGTACCTACGAAAATCACTGATCTCGTCGTTCTACTAGTAATCAGCGACTAGTAATACCTCAGTGGTATCTTACGAGTATATCTCTTTTTCAAAGGTTAGACAAGTATTTTTGGGGTACAGGGAAATATTAATCAAAATATATGTGGAAAGCCGTGTACTGGTATATTAATTAAGCGACCAAAAAAGGTTTAACTAATCTATGTAATCATGCCGCAGTTTAACCAAGTCTGTAGTAATTTTGTTAAGGGAAACCTAAGCTTAAACTCATATTTGCTACTTTACCGTATTTAGCTATAGTTGTTCTCAGATAAAACTAGGTTTAACGAAAAGTACATTTTCATTGATATGGCATGCCACAATGACATTAATGAATAATACCGACTTTTCAGCAGCTAAACCTTGGTTTCTCTGTAAATTTATGTTTTCTCCAGTTAATTAAGATTTCAAGAAAAAACTATATTTAACCCAAGAATGTGATTTTGACGTACCAAGGCAAGCAGAGCTTACCTACAACAAAATCAAACTGTATTAATGTACAGTCAAACTAAACTTTTCTTGAAAGTAATATTCCTCTCAGCAATATTAGATAGTATTCTGGAGCACGACACCAGACAGTGACTCCCTTTCGCCAATCGCACTTTTCACCGAACTTGACTTTTTCACCAAACTGGACCTTTTCACCGAATTCGACCCTTTCATCGAATTAGAAAAGTTTTCATGAAAGATTTTCGACGGATGTGAAAGGGGATGTTGACTCCTTCTGGATACCTGGTCCTATCTCGTTTGGGATTCGCAATTGTTCTTCATGTTAAGATCATCTGTAAATCTAATTTGTCGTGTTTTAATGGACTTGAGTTTCGATTATTAATTGGTACTTCTTCATTTTACTTGAAACAAACAAGTCGTTGTATTTTGCCACAGTTACACCTAGTGTTTTCTCAATTAAACCTCATTTGATTGAGATAAACTTGGTGTAACAGAGAAAATTTAGATTTAAATCATAAATGTGATTTTACTGTTCCTTATAAATCTGCATTCGGCCGCCACGAAGTATGTTCCTGATTTCATCCATGTCGAGGTAACTAGTACCTGCACATTAATGTCATAACAATCGTATAGTATTCGAAAATGACATAACAATCGTATAGCATTCGAAATATAAAAAATCTCAGCATTCGAAAGTGTAAATCAATCGTATAGCATTCGAAAATGACATAACATATCGAATCCGCATTCGAAAATGGACAACAATCGAATAGCTCGAAAATGACATTACAAAGAGGTGGCATTCGAAAATGTCATAACAATCGTATAGCATTCGAAAATGTCATAACAATCGAATAGCATTCGAAAATGACATAACAATCGTATAGCATTCGAAAATGTCATAACAATCGTATAGCATTCGAAAATGTCATAACAATCGTATAGCATTCGAAAATGTCATAACAATCGTATAGCATTCGAAAATGCTTCAACAATCGTGTAGCATTCGAAAATGACCATTTGAAAGGTAGCATATGAAAATGTCATAACAATCGTATAGCGTGAAAATGTCGGCCCCAATCGTATAGCGTTCGAAAATGTCATAACCAATCGTTGTAGCGTTCGAAAATGTCATAACAATCAATATAGCGTTCGAAAATGACAGAACAGGTATAGCATTCAAAAATGTTTTAACAATCAGATAGCATTCGAATATATAACAATTGTTACATTTTCGGGAAAATATAAAGATTCGAATACATTGAAAATGTGATAACAATAAAATAGCATTCGAAATCAATCATAACACTCGTGTTAGCATTCAATTGTCATAACTGTTTTTAGCATTCGTTTTATGTCATAACAATCGTATAGCTATTTTTTAATGAATAACACATCGTTTATTTCATTCGAAAATGAATAACAATCGTATTCAATCGAAAATCCAAATACATTGTTACAAAAAAGGCTTCGACTATGTGTTTTTGTGGAAATGACCATTTGAAAGGTGGATATGGCTTAACTGTAGATACTGAATGTTCGGCCCCATGTGGAAATGATAATAAACCAGTGTAATGGCGAATGGAGATTTATCTGTATTTCAAGTGCGAAGAGAGGTATGTGTTAATCTGTTTTAAATTTTGATATGTGAATATACATTTTCATCATTTTTAGGGAAATTCAAAGATTTCACTTTCATGTGAAAAATAAACTTCAAGCTAAATGCATCAAGGTGTTAATAACATGTAGCCTACTGTTTTTCTCTTGTTTTAGACAGAATTTTTGCTGTTTTCAGTACACTTTTATTTCATCTATGATAGAATACGTGACATAGTAGAAGTATACAAAAACGAAATTTGAACAATAAAAAACTACAAAAATTATCTGCGAATTTTCAGCACTGGTAATTTATTGAATAACATATTTGAATTATATGGAAGCGTATTAGGCTCACCTCATGTTTATGTTTTGTATGAGTGAAAACATTTTCATCAGTGTGTGACCGCCACAATATTCTCTATCATTTAAGAATAAACATGTGAGATGCTTCATATGTGCAAACTGTTCTACATTTGGCATTTGAACTTTGACCCTGTTTTATTGTTATCATACACTAATATACCGAATAATATTGGTGGAAAAAACATACAAATTCTAGATATAACAAAGTAACTACAAAAATAATCTGCGAATTTTCAGCACTTTGTATCCGGGAAGAGACGACCGACTTTCCACAAGTAAACAGATAAACATTCTCACAAAATTAGCTTAGGTTCCAGCGGGACTTGAACCTGTGCTAACAAGAAGAGAGATACTTTGTGGTTCAAAGTGCGATGCTTTAACCACCCTAGCCACCCCATTTGTCATAGTTTCTCGTAAATATCTTCTTTTTCACTGAAATATTTCAAAATAGCAACAAGACTCGTCAAAGTTTTTTTTACTGTAAAACAAATTTTTACTATAGTAAATCAAAGTTCTTACTATAATAAGTTTTACTGTAGTAAACCACAGTTTTTATTCTAGTAAATCAAAGTTTTTACTGAAGTAAACCAAAGTTTCACTATAGTAAAATCTTTGATTTACTATAGTTACTATAGTAAATCAAAGTGTCAAAGTTTTTACTATAGTAAACTATAGTCTTTTTTACTCTAGAATTTTTAAGGGATGTTTTCTATCTTAAATTTCTTGAATAGAATTGTGCTCTACAGCATGTATTTTGCAGGTCATTTAATAAAGTCGTACATGTTTCTATGTATTCAATGCAATGTGGTAAAATTCCCTGAGTGCAGTCTTTATCTGAAGCATAGTGTGTAAGTATAAATATGCTTTGGACAAAATAAGACTAAAGCACAAATTCGTAATAATCACACATATCTCTCCATTCTTATGACAGACAACTACAAAGGTTGCTATATCGACATGGAAGATCGACTTCTCGGTGATAAATTTGTTGAAGAAATCGGCATGAATGTTGACAAATGTATAATCATTTGTAACAGGGCAGGATACAAGTACGCCGGTCTTCAGGTAATATTTACTTGTGATCAATGTTTTTCCATGTAGTAGTAACTTGTGATCAATGTATCTTCGGGTAATATTTACTTGTGATCAATGTGTTTCCATGTAGTAGTAATTTGTGATCAATGTATCTTCAGGTAATATTAACTTGTGATCAATGTGTTTCCATGTAGTAGTAACTTGTGATCAATGTATCTTCAGGTAATATTAACTTGTGATCAATATGTTTCCAGGTAGTAGTAACTTGTGATCAATGTATGTTCAGGTAAAATTAACTTGTGATCAACGTGTCTTCAGGTAATATTAACTTGTGATCAATGTCTCTTCAGGTCATATTAACTTGTGATAAATGTGTCTTCTGGTAATATTAACTTGTGATCAATCAGTCTTCAGGTAGTATTAACTTTTGAAAAATGTGTCTTTAGGTAATATTAACTTGTGACCAATGAGTCTTCCGGTAATGTTAACTTTTGAAAAAGTGTGTCTCCAGGTAATATTAACTTGTGATAAATGTGATTTCAGGTAATATTAACTTGTGATAAATGTAGATAAAAGATATGCTAGATATAGATATATGAAAAGATAGATATACAGACAAGCAGACAGATAGATTGATAGTTTAATAGATAGATAGATAGATAGATAGATAGATAGATAGATAGATAGATAGATAGAAAGTGATAGATAGATAGATAGATAGATAGATAGATAGAAAGAAAGTGATAGATAGATAGATAGATAGATAGATAGATAGGAAGAAAGTGATAGATAGATAGATAGATAGATAGATAGATAGATAGTTGAAAAAGATAGATAGATAGATAGATAGATAGATAGATAGATAGATAGATCATTTGTTGCCTAACCTGTTATTTCCTTCATACGAAGAAGACTTCTTTCAGAAGCTTCTGAATCAAAAGAAGAAAAAAATAGCAATGATATTTCATTGTCAAATAATAACGACAATTTCCTTAATATGTCAATGCGAATACCAAAGAACTAAACCTAAAAACACAACTGAATCAACAACGTACGCTTGCTATTTTAATTATTATAGACACAGACAGGAAATTAACAACCAGTCTATCCGACAAACGCGACAATTTTGGCTTTCCCGTCGTAAATATTACACATTTAAGTAGTAATGTCTCTCAATCGTCTGTATATGGTGTTTGTATCACCCAAATGATTCGGTATGCATGAGTATGTTCATATTCATATACAATGGCAGTTATCAAAAATTGCGTTTGATGTCAATGTTTGGGAGCGTAGCGGATGTTGAATCATCTGTTCCAACTGTGACGAGTGTTTGTTCCTCACCTATTTCATTTGAATTTTACTCACCGCGGTTATGACATATGACCTGTCCACTGGGGATGCTTACTCCTCCATGGCTCCTGATCCCACCTCTGGATTTCCAGATATATATATATATATATATATATATATATATATATATATATATAGATATATATATATATATATATATATATATATATATATATACGAATTGTTTTATACTCATTTTAGGAAAGCATTCAATGTTATTGTGGAGACAGTATTATGAAGGAAGGCTATAGCTTAAGTTTAGAGTCTGAATGCAATTTGGTGTGTGGAGGAAGTCTTGAACAAATTTGTGGAGGAAGCTTGCGTTTGTCGGTTTACCAGACACGACCAGGTAAATGTCTGTTTATATTGTCATCAAGCATTTTAATTCGTCTAACACATGTTTGTTAAATTGATGTTATGTATATAGATATTTTAGCAATGAATTGTATTTCCCTCTTTGATCATCTACAGTAGTTGCTTATTTGTTTGTATCTTATCCGTACCTTACATCTTTATTTAGCTTTATGACTGGTTCCAAGGAAAAAAGATGTAGACAATAAATATACATGTGTATTGTGTAATTTTCTTATTCCGACATGTATTAAAGAAGGTAAAGTTCGAAGTTTCTGTTCAAAAGGATAAGAGCTTTTTTCTTTAATTAACTGCTGATAAGACGAATTAAAAAGCACTCGCAATATATACTTATTTGGTATTGTTTACTGTGACTTAAAACATATTATTGGAATGATAGGTAATAAAGGTATTGGGATGTTTTTTTATGCATATTATTAGAAATGTGTTTATCCCTAACATTACAGACAATTACCAGGGTTGTGTCATCGATGATGAAGCTCTACTTCTCGATGGAGAATTTTTCGAAGACATGGACATGACAGTGGGTGGATGTACCAGATTCTGTTTGTCAACTGGTTTTATATATGCTGGACTCCGGGTAATAAACATACAAAACGATGTTGTTATCAACTGTTGTTAATGATCTCGTAACTGATTGTATGCAGACACATATACGTATAGTAAAATCCATATAACCTCGAGTGTGACGTCTCGTGAACCCTTTCTTGACCTAGACGAGTTTAAATTTGGGGTTATAAATCATAATGGCACTAATACTATACTGACAAGAGTTCTCTTTCCTATTTATCATCGTATCCATATGTATCCAGTGAGAAATAAAATGTTTTTCCTGTTAAGTTTCTCATAACTAAAAAGTGTGTAAAATCATCAGTATGATGATAAAAAGGTTACACCGCATGCTAAGTGTATAATTTTCCTCTTTGATTTGATAAAAGCAATGTTATGGTGTTAAAATATTGGACACGCAAAATATTGGAGTCCCGGAATTTATTCCAGGTAGTGCCATACCTCACACTTGCATTCGGCGTTTCCCGACTACCTAGTAAACCTTCGGCATACGAAGTAAAGTCACGAGGTTTTCGAATAAGACTTTGGGTCATTGGCCAGGTGTTTAAACTTTAGCCCATGAGGCCT
Organism: Atrina japonica; assembly: GCA_030159075.1. Classification (NCBI taxonomy): domain Eukaryota; kingdom Metazoa; phylum Mollusca; class Bivalvia; order Pterioida; family Pinnidae; genus Atrina; species Atrina japonica. The sequence goes on along the minus strand of BROG01000040.1, from coordinate 2,034,070 downwards.
CTCAACTATAGTCAAAGCGGATTTAAGTCCCACTGGAACCTAAGCTGATTTTGTGAGAATTTTTGCCAGTTTACCTCAGGGAGGTAGGTGGCCATTTTCTGGCTACATGGTAGTCGGGTTTCTATTCATTCACTAAAACTGGCCGCCACCACACTTGCTCTTATGTTATTGAGTGTGGATTTTAACAACATACAAATTCATGTTCTAATGATACTTGAAAATTGAAGGCACATGACATAATTAACCCGCCATTGCACTGACATGCCACCATAGCATAGAGCAATAGTTATGATACCTCGTCTAGACAGCATAATGTATCCAATGAAGTGAGGAAATATTTTATATATCTCGCATATAATTTACGTAAAATAGTGTCCGTTAAATAAAAAGCTCTATTTTTACTGCAATAGATACATTCATACATTTTAATTATTTTAAATGAATTGCATTATATAGTATTTCTCCTGGCTATTTTTTCGCCTCATACTTACATGATGATCTATAACACATGTATCTGTTTGTCAAACATATGTAAATTTGATATCGCTTATATGTTGACCAAAGTAAATAGGCGCATGTATATAAACACAACAGATCTAAACTGAGTCATAAAAATATATGAGCTGTAGTAATACATAAAGTAACATTTAACCGAGCATTCTTTGTTTTGGAAAATAGATTATTTGGGGATTTTATATGTTTGTAGAACGTGGATATGCCATTTTATTTTATTTATATACATGCATACATACATACATACATACATACATACATACATACATACATACAAACATGCATACATACATACATACAGACAGACAGACAGTCAGACATACATACATATATATATACATATATATATATAATCCCTATTTGCAGATTCAATATATCATATATATACTTGAATATCTATTCAGGGTGGCATTCAATGTTACTGTGGAAATACTATGATGAAAGAGGGTTATGCATTCGTTCCAGAGACAGAATGCTTTGCAATATGTGGAGGAAATCCTGAAGAAATGTGTGGAGGCGATTGGAGACTTTCCGTTTATAGGACAAAACGAGGTATATCCTGAATTGTACAATTAACTCTATGAAAGTACCAGATCTACCATTTTCAAAAGTGATATACTTACAGTTTTATAATAATTTTAATTGTCATCATATATTTCCAAAGCAGTCATAGTCTAAGAATATGTTCCTTTCCGACCATACTACTGTATTGTAAGCCAAGGAGAACATCAAACATTATACATGCATTTACATTTTCCTGATAACTGATCATTTGTATGGGACATTTTTGCAAAAGGCGCGAGTTGCTCTGAGAGCAACTATTACAAGCAAGGTTGCTGGTTGAATATATTTCCGTATATCCAAACTTTTGAGAAGATTGCGTAAGAGCACTATTGTTTGACAGTACATTTTCTAATTTTATGTTCCTTCATAATTTCTATTTGCGTTTGTGTTTGTGCAAGTGGTTCAGATTTGCATTACTTGAAAATATAATCTCGCTCAAAACAGATCATTTGCATTTTATGCTTATACTCCGCCGAGGAGGTTAATAGTATTACTGATATTGTATTAGCAATATCTGTGTACTAGGCCGAAGAAGTACAACATGTTCATATAAGCAGTTTTACGTTAAGATGATGGAAGATAATATCCTTATATCATAACATACAAAACATACAGCTTACAGGGAAAACTATGGAAGCCATTGATATTACTTAACTTTTGCCTTAGTCAATTAATTAAGTTGTTCGATTATCTTGTATAATCATTTGAGACATCTCCTCAACTATTTGTACAACTTGAGATATCCCCTCAACTATTTGTACAACTTGAGATATCCCCTCAACTATTTGTACAACTTGAGATATCCCCTCAACTATTTGTACAACTTGAGATATCCCCTCAACTATTTGTACAACTTGAGATATCTCCTCAACTATTTGTACAACTTGAGACATCTCCTCAACTATTTGTACAACTTGAGATATCCCCTCAACTATTTGTACAACTTGAGACATCCCCTCAATTATTTGTACAACTTGAGATATCTCCTAAACTATTTGTACAACTTGAGACATCTCCTCAACTGTTTGTACAACTTGAGACATCTCCTCAACTATTTGTACAACTTGAGATATCCCCTCAATTATTTGTACAACTTGAGACATCTCCTCAACTATTTGTACAACTTGAGATATCCCCTCAACTATTTGTACAACTTGAGATATCCCCTCAACTATTTGTACAACTTGAGACATCCCCTCAACTATTTGTACAACTTGAGATATCCCCTCAACTATTTGTACAACTTGAGATATCCCCTCAATTATTTGTACAACTTGAGACATCTCCTCAACTATTTGTACAACTTGAGATATCCCCTCAACTATTTGTACAACTTGAGACATCCCCTCAACTATTTGTACAACTTGAGATATCCCCTCAATTATTTGTACAACTTGAGATATCTCCTCAATTATTTGTACAACTTGAGATATCCCCTCAATTACAGAGAGTTATCTTGGATGTTATGTGGACAAGCCAGAGAGACTGCTGGCGGCAAAATTTGTTAGTGGTCAGGATATGACTGTAGATGTATGTTTGCAGATTTGCAGCAGGGCTGGGTACTATTATGCTGGTGTTGAGGTAATGAATTTATTGTTTATATATATAATCATTTTTACTTGTAATCTTCATTCTGCAACGATCTTTACAACATATTTTTACTATCATAAATAAAAAAATCAAGTCCCACTTATGATGCATTATGTATATCATTATTTAATGTAATGCATTGTCGTTCAATTTAAACATCAAATCTAGGATTATGTCCATCAAGATTGATACAAATAACCTGAGAGATGTTCCGTCATATGGGCGATAATGTGCGACACAAAGCGCCCAACGTAGCAGAGGGATTTGTCTCTTGACGTAGACGTCGTTATATTTTAATCCTAAACATGAATCCGGTGACATCGCAAGCCAGGGTAGCACATTTATGTTTTGCTGCTGTAGATAGTGACTAACAGTGATGTGCGGCCGTGTGTTATCCTGCTGCAGAATGATATTACGCTGTTTGTTTTAAATCGATGGAGTGACGTGCTGACGTACGGTCACGGTAGCGTACGCCGGTAAAATTGCCCTCCAAAGGGGCCCTTCCATTAGTTGTAATTCCATCCCCAGACCATAACGCTCCCTCCGTCGAATTGGCACACGCAGGTAAAATTGTCCTCCATTTTTTCCAAAGGGGTCCATCTATGTGTTGTAATTCCACCCCCGACCATAACGCTCCCTCCGCCGAATTGGCAGCGCTGAATACCACAGGCATCAATGTAACGTTCACCGGCACGACGGTAAGCCCGAACACGACCGTCACTGCTGTCGAGATAAATATCAACTCGGCCGTAAACAGAACTTCCGCCCAAACATAACGTGACGTCACACGCGGCCGTCCTGGTCGTGGGCGGTCCAGAACAGTCCCAGTTTGCTGATATCTCTTCTCATTTATAGTGTTAATATGAACTCACAGCTTCCAGCATCCCAATAGCAAGCAATTGATCATTTTCAGTCATACGAGGCATCTCTCAATCAAACTTTTATTCCATAAAACAATATTTTTCTGTTTCAATACATTGAATACTGTCAATGAAAGCAAGACAATTTAATCGATTACTAACCACGTGTCGCTTAGGCTAGAAACTCCAGAAAAGCGTGCTGTGGCCATCAAGGCTAACTCAACGTGATATCTATCAAATTGAGTACTCAAGCATGCATTTAGTATATTAAACTATGCCTTTAAGAATAAAGAGCGATCAAAGATTATTTTATGTTTTTATTTAACTTTAAAGTATACACAGTTTCTTTTTTCCGATATACTTATTGGCTCACCTGAACCGAAATGCTTTCCTGAAAGAATTTAGCTTAAAAATTTTTTTTTTTAATTTTTACGAATTTTTTAAAACTGCAAAGTTTGTTCGTGTTTTTGAATAGATCGACACAGAGGTGAAGAAGGGCAAAATAGGTCTCGGGGAGTACCCCTCTTTGAAAATCTTTTCCAGACCTGTTGCATAAATTGAAAAATTAATTGCATTTGAGTGGTTTACATGGATGCATGATTCCATTTACTGTTTTGTAATAACTTGGAAAATTAATTTTCGACATGTTTTTGACATCATGCACGACTCATCCATTTTCATTCTCCCAAGGAGTGTAATAATTTGTAAATTGAGATTACCATATTTGTCAATTTTTTGTAAAATACCAACAGAGTTCAGGTTAGCGATGTGGCGGGTCTTTGGTTGATTTCTTTATTTATTATATACCCTACCCTTTCGCTTTCCATTTACTTAACATTAGATACAAAGGTGCGCTATCCTACAATTTACTCACGGAACCGGTTTTACGGTCACATTGCGCAAATATTTGACGTCAATGTAATTTGTTATGAAATAAATAAGGTAGTGTTAATTATGACCGTTATATCATTGCGAAGGATGTATGAAGAACATAGTACACTGTACATGTTGAAATATTTCTAACCACGTTCTTTGCTGCACCATACTCTCTTTTGCATATATATTGTTTGTTTGTTTATTGTTGTTAACGTCCCGCTCAAGAATATTTCACTCATATGGAGACGTCACCAAATGCCGGTGAAGGGCTTCAAATTTTAGCCTTTGCTCGACACTTACGGTCATTGAGCAGTGAGAGTTCTTTAACGTGCCGACACCTATTGCGACACGGGACCTCCAGTTTTTACTGTCTCATCCGAAAGACAGGAAAACAACCTGTCGCCGACGGGACTCGAACTCACGACCTCACGATCCAAAGTTGAGCGTTCTACCGACTGAGCCAGGCCGGCTATATATATATATATAAATAAATATATATATATATATATATATATATATAATATATATATATATATATATATATATATATATATATATATATATATAATATATATATATATATATATATATATATATATATATATATATATATGGGTTGTCAACGAGTAACCGGTTAACCGAGTACTAGACGGATAGTCCGATTAACAAATACTTAAATCAGTACTTGGTTTTTCGAACATAATTTAAAAAGCACGGGTCTTTTACATTTTTGAAATATTTATAAATAAACTGATTTGATCCACCGTCTATCCTCATAAGATACGTGTTTATTCAACAATAAGTTTTTTATACATGCCACATGGTTTGCCACTTCCATCGGGAGTTGTTTGTACTTTATATCCAGGATATATATATATATATATATATATATATATATATATATATATATATATATATATATATATATATATATATATATATATATATATATATATATATATATATATATATATATACATGTAAGGAATGTTTACAGTATAATGATTAGTTTTAAGATAAGTTTGTATTTAATGCCGTTAAGATATCGCTTGTTAAACTAAGAAAATGCCGCCATTTACACCTAAAATTAAGAAAACAACTTTATGTGCATAAAATCTATGTACAATCCATATTAAAACATTTCACTGAATAACACGATATATTGCTGAATCCATGTAGGGTACTGAGGTTCAGAACCCATTTCGATTTGGCTTAATTCAGTAAAAACTTAACATCGAAATATTATTGGGGAGCATATTACCGATTCTTCTGAATCTTTCATTTTTAATATTAATAAAGCCTTCAATGTGGTATTTTAGATAAGATAAAAAGGTCCTTCCTTACGTAGTGTCCGAATGACCCACAAAGCTTTTAAGGTTTTTTTTCGGATATCGGATAATATATCTCTTCGGGCAAATAAATATTTACTTGCAACCCCCGAGTACTCAATCGGACAAATATTCGGTTACTCGGTTAATAGAAATTGACCGATATGACAACCGTAAAATTTACACACACGCGCGCGCGCGTGCGGATATATATATATATATATATATATATATATATATATATATATATATATATATATATATATATATATATATATATATATATATATATATATATATATATGTGTGTGTGTGTGTGTGTGTGTGTGTGTGTGTGTGTGTGTGTGTGTGTGTGTGTGTGTGAATTGATGAATGAATGGATGGGTAATCTGATTGCGTGAAGCGAATATGTTAATATTCCTTTAAATCACAAATGTTTCAATCCTACAATGCGTAAAAAGAACGTATTATGTTGCTATCAATTAATGTTGCATGATTCAGATTTATGTAATAGTTCAATATCAATTGACAGTGGTCAATCCAATGCTTCTGTGGGAATGATGTGTCAAAAGAAGGATACGGTTCGAGTCCAGAATCAGAGTGTAATCACCCTTGTTCCGGCGATCCTTTGCAAATATGTGGTGGGAATTGGAGACTATCTGTGTACAGAACAAAAGCAGGTAAATTAACAAAAGCGTTCGATAATTTAATTGTTTCAAAACACAACATTGATAAAAAATCTCGTCCTAGACTGAGTTTTACAAAACTTCGTAAATATATGATTTGATCGTAAACGTAACTGACTTTGCGATTTCGCCATTGTCTGTTTAACTAGTAAGCGTAAGTTACAGAAAAATCGTTCGTAACTTGCGTCAGCAATGGGGCTTCTTTCTTTTGTGAATACGTTTTCTTGTCGTAAGTTATGAGAAGCGAAATGGCAGCATTTATAAAGATGAATACTGACTATGAAAATGCGCTTTGACGAAAGCAGGTGTTTCGCAAGTTTCGTGAGAGAAGTAATGTCTTAGATATCTTGACTTCAGTCGGTGATATGTTGTAGTTAATCAATAATTGAATTATACATGTATTTATGAATTCTGCCCTTTACTTTGCAACTTTATTTCATTCATGGGATGATCATAAGCAATCATCCAACGTAAAAGCACCACACACCAAGTGTTTGTGGTATGATCATCAGGCAATCACCAAACCGTAAAAGCACCACACGCCAAGTGTTTGTGGTATGATCATCAGGCAATCACCCAACCTTAAAAGCACCACACGCCAAGTGCCTGTGGTATGATTGATCATCAGGCAATCACCCAACCGTAAAAGCACCACACACCAAGTGCTTGTGGTATGATTGTGGTCCAAATAAATACACAACACAAGAAACATCACATATAAAGTGCGTTTAAGGGGCGTGGTAAAGGGTGGGCTGATACAGGGAATGCGATAATTGGTATGTTCTGGCTCCTGTATCAGAGGTGAATATATACAAAGATCGTAAATTGAATATTATACATGTGTTAAAAATTTTAGTAGACTACTAAAAATCTAAATTCGAATTATTTATTAATATACAACACATTGCAGTGTTTATATACATGTGATCATTGTACCAATAATAAAATTACTTGGAAGCATTTGCCAAAATCACTAGTACCTTTCCGAAATTACTTGATACCAAAACGCCATAAAAGAAAAATATAAGAAAGACCTATTGGTTCCGTTTTATAGTGTCGATGTCACTTGGTGCCGATATGCATAATCTCATTTATTTGCTGAAGTGACTACTGTCAGCGCAGCTCACTTCGACAATAGGAAAACCTTTCTTAAATTTTGTACTTAAACTTTGGATCATTGGGTTGAATAAAAATCTAATATCTTACTTGAGTTGGTAAATAACTTTATAGAAATTATCATTCATTAATTCCATGATGAGCGATTGCATGCTAAATATGTCACCCGCCACACCTCGTTTTGTACCGTGTTTACTATGACGCCATTAGTCAGCGGTTCCATTTATTCCCAAGCCTATTAAATGTTGTATTCAAAAACAAAAGTCAAAGAAAAAAGTCACCTGGAAAAAAGTCACCTGGAAAAAAGTCAGAGTTTATGTAGAGAACAGTCAAAAAGAATACTGCAATGTGTTCCCTTCTCCATCTTTCATTTTAAGAGAAAATATATTTGAACTTTGTCAACCCTTATTCATTCAATCTGAGACAAATTATGTACAAAGATTCTGAAGAAATTTCCACAAGTATTTGAAGTGAAGTACTGTATTTAAAGGCGATGTAGGAGCCCCTAGGTATTCTCGGACTGAAAATGAGAAATACCAAAGTAGTAAATATAATAATACTAAAGTTATAGTTTTAGTGAAAAAGCCAAAACAAATGCTAACGGCGATCGTTTCTGTCGTTAAGTTTATATTAAGACATCACCAGTTTGACACTTGAGCTCAAATCAAATGATAAATGCATATTTAAAAAAGAAAATAGTGGTATCATACCAGGCAAAACAATAAATTTAAATATATTGCAAAATCTATCTAAGAGTACACACTCTGAAAAGATGACTATCTTAATTTTTGAGAAATTTATAATTTAAATAGAATAGTATAAACATAATACCAAAGATATAATGCTCAAGACGATATCGTTTCTGTCAATTAGACTTCATCAGTTGAGCTCCAATTTGAAAAGTATGTGTATTTTCTAAATATAAAGTGGTATCATACAAGGTCAAATAGTATCTCTAAAAGTATAGCCGAAATCCGTCTAAGAATAACCACTGTCAAAGAATGACTATCTTAGCTTTAGACAATTTTCGAATTTAAATAGTGTTAACAGTGCCAAATATTACTTTAGTATAAGATAAACAAGCTGATACGGAAGTACCAGGTACTAGGTTTATGTATACCCTCGGGGACTCAAACGGTCCACCAGCAGTGGCAACGACCTAGTGGTTATAAATATTATAAACATAATACCAAAGTTATAATGCTCAAGACGATATCGTTTCTGTCAATTAGACTTCATCAGTTGAGCTCCAATTTGAAAAGTATGTGTATTTTCTAAATATAAAGTGGTATCATACACAGTCTCAGCGAAATAATACTTTAACTTAGAATAACTAAATATGACGCAAGGACATTTTTATTTGTATATAACTGCTACATACACATCTTTCATATTTTTATCACTGAATACCACGAATAGTATGGCGTCATAGATTTTAAACATGAACAATAGGTTCTTTAAATCTTATACATGTATATGAAAAATATAATTGTAATACTAAAAAAATTGTTAATTGTTAGGTAATGTTTGTCACTCAGTCGGTCAGGGTCTTTGTCTTGGTAAGACTCTTCTTTGTAAGACTTGTCTGGGGTGCGAGTTCTCCTTGTAACTTCACTCGCAGATATCTACGATGATGATCGGAAAATAATCACACGCCATTGATTGCTTGAATTTTCATGTAAGCACAAAAATATTGATGTTTTTTAATATAATGTTTCGACATTAAATCGTATTGTCGAGTGATTCTGTATGGTATACAATCGTTTCATGTTTATTACACACTTACCGAAAAGAAATATTCCTAACTTGGTTAATGCTGCTTTAAAGTCTTATGAACGTCGGTTTACGCTCAGCAAGGTTGCTACTTTTGTTTTAAATGATAATGTGCTTTGCAAAATGCTTATATTACGTTCCCATTACTTTCGCTTCTAAGTGATTTTGTTTTCTAGTAGTGATATTCAAGGCAAGCTCAGATGAATAAGTTCAACCTATGGTTATGGTCATCTCGTACCCATCACAACTCGTACCTAAGTGACTTGGTTGACTTGTACCCATGTTTTAGCTGACGTGTGTCCATCGATTAACTCACTCATATACCCGTAATCACTCGTAGATAATCAATATTTATAAAGAAATAAGTATGTTTAATTTATCCAATCACAGTAGTTGTGACGGAAGTTATTGCGTTGTCCGTTGATCTAATACAATTCTGAAATTGTTTTAAAGCTTCGATATGATTAGTTACTGTTCACTCGCATTGGCTGAAGCTTCATGGAGGGAAGTTATATTGGGGACAGTCTTTAATTATTATTGCTGAAATCATTACATTGCTAAGCCATATGCCTATGACATAAAAAAACCCACGATCGCATAAATGTTGTATAACATCTTTTTATGCCATCGAAAATGTCGATATTTTCAAACGAAATTGTACTGCTTTTCCAAACACCATACAATTCCCACGTACATGTATATAGCTATATTTTCAACCTCCTAAAATATGTGTAAATTGTACGTCGTGGTCATTACATATAAACATTTTTTATTGTAAAAATATACTTCGGTTATTTTTCTATATGGTAGGAAATATACCTTGGTCATTTTCCAAGGTGAAAAATATTTCCGTGCCTATATATTTCACATGATATGAACACAAATATTCTGAAAAAGACTAACGGTTATTGTCCGGGTATTCATGATTCCTACATAGAATAATGATCAAGCCCGGGTAGTTTTTCTGTGATTGAGAACTATGTCATCGGAGTAACCATAATTTGAACGTTATTGTATATGAGTCAGTAAAACGATGGGTAGGACTCTTCCAATTGTTTTGGTTTCGTGTCAGTCAAGCGTAGACATGACTTAGCCAAAGAGGATACGAGTTGAGATAGGTTCGAATTGTGATGGGTCCGAGTTTACCAACATTCCACAAAGAAGTAAACATGTTGCCATACAGGTAGCAAATAAACAAAACGCAAAGAACAGAAAAAGATAAGATATAGATATTGTGCTTTTGGAACAGAAAGAGTGCCACGCTTCTTTGGGTTTCCCCTCAAGAAACCCCAATCTGTCAAGGCTCAACACCTCTGTTCAATCGTGGAGTCAAACTTGTAGGAGAATTAACTTGTTTCTAAAAGTGAATAGTTACAGTTTTCGGTGAAATACTTCCCACATTTGACGTCCATACATGTTTTACATACTTTCCGTATCGATGTAAACAGCAGTGAACGATATACTGGTGATTGCTAATTAGGGGTGTTTATACCATGGTTTTTTTATCATTATTTCACTAATTGCAGTGAATGTGTGTACTAGTTTTGATTAGTATGTCTTGAAATTGTATAATGTGTGAATCAGAGAACTTTTTACGATATTTCATGTTGGTCAATTTAAATTGTCATTGGCCTTTAAAAAGGTCAGCGAACTAGAAATTAAAGATACAACAGAATCAAACAAACACGCTTCATACTTAGACATTTCACTTACTATAGACACAGATGGGAAATTGGCAACTAAGGTATACGACAAACGCGACGATTTTGGCTTTCCCATCGTAAATTTTCCACATTTAAGTATATGCATATGCATATGGAGTTTATATTTCACACATGATCCGATATGCCAGGGCTTGTACAACGTATGAAGATTTCATATACAGAAGTAAACTACTCACTGACAAATTATTGACATAGGGATATCGAAAACCGCGTTTAATGTCAACGTTCCGCAAATTTTATGGTCGGTATAATAGTCCTGTTTGTGATTACTCTGTTTTACTAAGTGAAATGTTGAGTTGACTTTTCGTCGACGGTTGTCGAGACGTCTGTACCAACTCTGACGAGGATTCACTCCCCACGTATTTCATTGGACTTGACTGTGGACTCACGGCGGATGTGACCGGTCGACAAGGGATGCTTACTCCTCCATGACACCTGATCCCACCTCTTCGTTTCCAGAGGTCCGTGTTTGTCCATTTTTTTCGAATTTGTATCTGTGTCCTGGACATCCTAAAGATTTATACTTTGGTATCTGAGATGTTTTATATATTCAGATATAGAAATTGTCATTTGAGAATTAGCGATGTGAATATAAAGTTTAGAGTTAAATGTTGATAATCGGTAAGAGAGTTACAATATTACGTTTGTTTGTTGTATATATAACATTTGTATATAATAAAATTCAGAAAATGTAGCCTAACAAGTTGGAGTTAATTGTACATTGTACAAGTAACCGCATATCCCAAGGATGGATATAATGCATGCGGTCATAGACCCAAAATCACATGGCGGGTCACATTTCATTATTATTTATATTATACTTCCAGATAATTACATGGGTTGTTACATTGACATGGAAGCCCGACTACTGGAGGCTTCCGTAGTTGAGGATGTCTACATGACCGTAGATAAATGTATAGTGTTCTGTATGGCTTCCGGGTGGGGTTATGCTGGACTACAGGTAAATACGAACACACGGCAACGTACTCCTATTATGAAGAAATATCAATACAATAAATGAATAACATATAATCAATCAATTAATCAATCAGTTATTAATATGTGATAAAATTCAATGTATTTAGAATATATTTGATATATTTGTTACTGTTCTTCGTCGGCAACCATGGTGATACTTTTAATAAGTGCAACGTATTTTAGTGTTTCATTTAGTTAATAATCAACTGCCATCTCATTTCAGTAAGATGGACTGTTATAAGTTCTACAATATGCCAATAACTATCCTCACAATATGAGTATTTACTCCACGGTAATCTTTAAAGCTAGATTCCTATAACAAATATCTCTAACAAGCATCCAGTAAATTATTAAGAGAGACTGCATCCTAAAATACCATTTTGCATATCTATATTTTTCTTTCGTATTGACATTGTCATATAACCATCATGTTGTATCAGAGCTACCATGATTTCGGAATGATGTAGGATTCCAGGATTATTATTATTAGTTATTCTTATATTATATTTTTATCAATGAATCATTTGTATTAGAATTAAAACAACTTTTATTATTATTACCTTGATTTGGAAATGACCTTGTTGTATCCTATGCACTTTACCCTTTTACCTGGATCACGAACTGTAAACCAATGACGTTTAAGGACGAAAACTTGAATGCTTTTATCATTGTTTAAAGTAGAGAAATTGCATACGTTTTCATATTTAAATATAACCCTCAAACGATTGTCGTGTTGTAGCGATATATTGTTAAAGCGAATGTAATCTGGATGACAGATAAAAGGAATGATGCCCTACAACAGAAACAAGTCTTCCAATCCTTAATTGTTAAAAACAAATTTACATCTCAAGAAGGACGACCCGCCATTAACCTAAAACTAATATAGCACGAACAAATATACACAGACCTGTTTTAAGAGAATTAAGATCGAAATCCCATCTCGTACTAAGATTATTTTGATAAGTGTCTGTCACATCTAGTTTGTGAGACAAAACCTTGATCGTGTCTTGGAGAATAAAACTTTGTGTAAAAGTCAACTATCGGCAAATGAATATATGGCTGGACATGAATTGTGTCTGTCTTAAATCTACTCTATGATATTTTTATTTCATTCAGGCTGGAATATTTTGCTATTGTGGAGATGATGCTATGAAAGATGGATATGGTCTCGGAGAAGAAGCTGAATGTTTCTTTCCATGTGGAGGATACTTTCAACAAATTTGTGGAGGAATTTGGAGATTGTCTGTATACAAAACTAAACGAGGTAAACAATTTGAAAAATCTAATATGCACTCCTATAACAAACTTTCAATAATACGGGATAGAATATTTCCCACCATTTAACTATAATTGTATTTTGATTTGTTTGTTATTTAAACCGGTTACCTATCGATGCTTTAAAAAAGAAAAGAGAAAACAGAACAATGGAAGGGATAGACCGCCTGCTTAGATACTAGACCTCGGTATCCCACTCATTAGTTATATCTAGCCCTTAACGAAGGGGGAGATACTGTATTTTCCAGTGCTAGGTATATCCGTCATGTAAAGTGAATTAAAATGTAATATTATCTGTCAGATAACATAAAATGTACTATTATCTTTCAGACAACATAACATGTACTGTTATCTTTCAGACAACATAAAATGAACTATTATCTTTCGGACAACATAAAATGTACTGTTATCTTTCAGACAACATAAAATAACTATCATCTTTCAGACAACTATCAAGGATGCTATGTTGATGATGAAGCACGATTACTTGAGGGTGCATTTATTGAAGGACCTGATATGTCTATTGATTTTTGTTTAATGCTATGTCGAGATCTCGGATTCGGATTCGCTGGACTAGAGGTAACCATAAAGAGGATTAACATAAATCAGTTCCACACTAATAACATTGAATAAACTTACCCTCTCCACGTAGCACAATGATTTTGCAGCAATATATCAAATACAATAAGGTATTTTCCAGATCAAGTAATGCGCCCAAGAAAATTGATGAGACAAAAAAAATAATAAAAATGCGTTCCCTACTTTGATTTTCTACATACCTTAGACAAGGTCAGGAAATTGTTATTTAATTCAAATGACATAATTTTAATGTGGTGATTGGGATTTTCCTGTCTTTAATTTTAACGCTTCAAATTGTAATATTCTTTTATCGCCGTGACAATTATTATTATTATTATTATTTGTATTAGTATTAGTATTATTATTAGTAGTATTAGTATTAGTATTATTATTAGTAGTAGTAGTAGTAGTATTAGTATTAGTATCAGTATTATTATTATTATTATTATTATTATTATTATTATTATTATTATTATTATTGATTCTATTGTTTATAGCGTAGTTATGAGTGCTACTGTGGTAACGATATAGCAAAGGAAGGATATGGACTAGGTTCTGAGTCTGAGTGTTCGTCTCCCTGCAGTGGAAACACGCAACATATTTGTGGTGGAGAGTGGAGATTATCTGTTTACATAATGTATGTTTAACTCACTCACTCACTCACTCACTCTCAATCACATTTATTATAAGGCCAGTGACGTTTTTAGATAAAAAATTAAAAGCAAGTCTCTCTCTCTCTCTCTCTCTCTCTCTCTCTCTCTCTCTCTCTCTCTCTCTCTCTCTCTCTCTCTCTCTCTCTCTCTCTCGCGCGATCTCTTATTGTAATAAAGAGTGCTTCAAATACCTTAATAGATTTGTGTGTTTTACTGTTTCAGAGTAGTAGAGTAGATCATCTGGACAATGGCAGCCTGACAAAATGAAAATATTCCTCTCTATACAGATACACAAAAAACATAGACACTCTTAAATGTTTGTCGATAACATGATCACACAACTACAGTTCCACAAGATTCCATTTTATACTATAATCATCAAATACGTGGGGTATCCAACTTGATTTGTACCGTTTGAAAAATTGTATATCTATTCATATTTGTGATATATTGTCATTGATAATTATGCATTCATGCAATTATGTAATGTATATTTAAATATTTTATAACAAACGTGGGTTGAGATTATGAAGGTTATAGGAAGTTATTTTCCATTTTCGTGTTTTCTTTTATACTGTTGATTTTGTATCTCAAAGATATAAGTATTATCCACAAGGCAAATGATGACGACGGTTTGCAAAATCAGATGCTTTAAAAAACGAGGTATTGTGTCGATTTTGTCAGTATGGCAAAACTCGACAGGCGAAGTTAAGAAAATCTGTCTTTTAATGTGGAAATTTTATTCTAGTTATGAAAAACCCATAGAAAATGTTTGTATGTTATATTTTTAAGTAATGTTCATGCCTGACACTGTAGTTTAGGTGGTGACATTCTGTGTATTATAAACCCAGCGGGATAACCTACTTACATTCTAAGATGGGAAATATTTTTGTATTTATTCAATTGGGAAATGTCTTAAATATAATAATTGGTTTGTCATTTTCAGTACGTTTTTATACTATAGTTACCTGAGTTATATTTGAATCATACCTGGGATGATGTAATATTTTGTATAATATAAAATTATTAATTAGTTATTTCCACATTGGCCTAGTCATAGCGCCGAGGTCTGTCGTATTGGCCTGAGGCGAGGCTTACCGAGACTTAATAACAAGGCCAATATGGAAATCAGTGATTTATGAGCATTTCATTAATTAACTCGGTCAATATGAAATCCAGCTAAGCCAATGTTGCGCGGACACCATCCGTGTATGGTTCGATTTGGGGAAAATGGCTTCCGGTCTCACTTGAATTTCCATTTTGTCACGCGACTTAAATATTGACCGGAGTTTTCAACATTGGCTTAATTTTTCCGATATTGGCTTAGTTTTGAATTCCATTTTGTTTGGGCAGAAAATCCCGTATTAGGCCAATATTCCTATAGTTAATTTATAATAAAGGTTATAAACATATACTTTTTATCTTCTTTATTTACGTTGTCATTTACCAAATGAATTGGACTGCGGTTCCGTTATGAGCTATTGTCTTCTTTTCGCATCCGTTGCCCTTCCTATGAGAACAATTATTTATATTTTTGTTCCCTTTTTGTTTTCTATGGTTTTATTTGTTCTTTTCACAATTCAAGTTTTTCTTATTACTGACTATTTTCAAGCAAAGTATGATAAATACATAACTTATGTCAACATCACGTAAATCGTCAGATGCTCACTGATGGAAGTAATTTCCTAATTTAACTTTATCTTTCATGTTTTGGTTGATTTATGATTATTACCATAGAAATACAATAAGTATTGATTTGTTTAGAATTATACATGTTCAGTATTTAAAACTCTACCAAAAATACACCGTTTCCGAGTTAGTGGTTATGGTTGTCGTTCCCATTTCATGTGTGTTATTTTGACGTACCTTTAAAGCGTTTATGTCCACTTTCTTTAGAAAATTACTCATATGGATACCAGGGATAAGTATGTATGTGCCATTGCTTTCGTATTGTTACGTCCACAATTCCAGGCAATTAACTTAGTGTTTAATTCAGTGGCGGATCGGGATTTCTGCAAATGGTGGATGCACTGATTGATAGTTTATACTATATGCTATACATACAAGCACTAAACAGGACTTTTTAAAATATTGGGGTCACAATACATGTGAAAATCAACTTGTAGTTTCTGTCCTAGATAACAATTTGCTAGATTCCTGACAACCATTGTCTCTTCAAAGTTATTGATAGAGAACAGACAATGTCCTGTGTTTACTAGTATATCTAGTTAAGTACTAAAGTTTTTGTAATTGTTCAAAATATAAACAAACTGACTGTAGCTATTTGTTGCGATCTATGTATAGCTAGGTAATATTACAGTCACGGCGAGAAAAGGTGAACAGACAACTAGACCGTGAACATTGATATGGATCAATTCAGTCTTATTACAAGTCATATTTGTATTTTGATACTTACCCTAACAACGATTTTTAAATCCGTATCAGATAATAATTTGTCGCGTCGTCAATCTTCGGAAACAAGTACTAAGATATGTCAGTTTGGCATATTTCACGGTTTTCTCGTTTATTGTTACGTTGTTTGTCTTTTTCATTTGCGTCTACTTTTTACAAAAGAAAAAAACAAAGAATAAACCTGTCTGGTCCCTCTGGATATGTTCTTTTAGGGAATACAATGGATGTATATTTAAATAATCTTTACCTGAAGTTAAAGCATATGGAATATATTTCAGTTCAAATTATTTGGAAATACATTCATAGCAATTACTTTGTCGGAAGTGTTGTGTGATTTGTTCTTGGGGAACCAAATACAACTTTAACACATCCGAATTCATTTGTTCAGAAATATTGTTCAGAGGTATGTGTCATGCAGATGTTAACTTATGTTCCCTTGAAGAAAAGTGGACATTTCGTCGCAAATTGATGCATGCGTAAATTGCATGCGTATGGGGAAGGTCTGCAATATCGTGAAAAGGCAATCACCAAAAACCTCGTAGATATAAGAAGTGATATATCTGATAATTATGATGTAATTTGCGACCCAGCGGTTTGGTGGATGACTTTGCAATAAGCATTCTTGGGATATTGGCCTCACTCTCTCTCAATTCAATGATAACGTTTATAGGTTCATCTCAAAGACAACAAAACCACTTTTTAAAAGAACTGAATAACAACCAAAATGTTCTTTTTAACCCCGGTGTAGATACTCTTTATAACCATTTACCCTTCATTCGATGCGTACCTCTACCACAAGCACGAGCCTTCAACAAACGCAGTTGAATTACGTGATGGAATTATCAAATTTCTTGATCGACAAACGGAATGTTTGAGCTGAAACCTAGAACATTCACCAAAGCTAAGAACTAATTTTTCAGTTTGCTTTAGATTCTCGGTGGTGTCTGACCGGTCGGCGGGTGATGTTTTATTTTTCATGGAAACTGGTTCATCTACGGATATATAAACAGTTCAGATATCAAAGTAAAAAACTTTAGAATGTCCAGGATATAGGCACAAAGGGTAAAATTTAGAAACACGAACCTCTTGCAATCAAGAGGTGGGATCGAAGGCCACGGAGGAGTAAGCATCACCTGTCGACTGATCACACCTGCCGTGAGTCCACAGTCAAATCAAAATGAAATACGCATGGAATGAATCATCGTCACAATTGGTACAGACGTCAAGAGACATATGTTTAGCTGGTTTTTGTTTTTGCAGAATAAATGACGGATTCCGATGCTGATAAATGGTTGGTACTTTATATACTGATAAATGTTTGGTATTTTGTATACAGATAATTGTTATACTGCTATTTTGTATATTGCATATCGGAAAGGTGGCATCAAAGTAGAAACGATCGTCAGTATGATTGACTTCAAGGAAAATACCCTTACATGTTCAAAAATATTTACTCGTTGGTCACACATTTGTGAATATTCATTTCTGTCATCAGTTCTTTATCCCCATGCATGTACTCGGCGCACGAAACGTCCATGAAATGTAAGATAAAAAGTTGAATTTTATTGCAAATTACATGTTCTCTTTGTCAAGTTACATATTTGTTTCCTTTTGTAGATCTGCAATCGATCACATAATTAATTCAATTGTTTTACATAAGTGTATCAATTTTATTTCACGTTTATTAAATGGGTTCTGAAGTTGAAAAGTCGCAGCAGTGGGTTCAAACTTTATATAACCTCACATCTTAGTTATGTTGACCTTTTTCACTGCTCTTCCTTATATTCACTATTTACGTGTATCGTATCGAAACGTTCAGTGTCCAGAATCTATATTGAATCTTTTAAATTTGATAAAACTGTAACTAATTTTAAAACCAATTTGATAATTGAATAATGGAGGTGTGTTTATTCCGTGTCGTTAATTAAAATGTTATCGGGAAACTGTGCAAGAAATGGCAATAGAATAATCCTATGACTGTTTTATAAATACTTATATATCTTACTGCAACTTTATAGCTGTTTTTTTTTTTTTTTTTTTTTTTTTTTTTTTTTTTTTTTTTTTTACGCCATACTCAACAATCTTTCAGTCATATGATGGCGTCCAGTTTTTATTGGTGGAGGAGAAACCCCGGGTAAAAACCACCGACCTTCCGCAAGAAAACTGGCAAACTTACTCACTTAATTCGAAATGACCCTAGCGGGATTCGAACCAGAGGTGAGAGGCCTTGTGATTTAAAGCGCAATGCTCTAACCACTCGGCCACGGAGCCCCCCCCCCCTGTATGTCTGGCGAGGGTTGTTAAACTTTAAATCCCCAATAGGAACAAATGGACGACGGAATGTACCATACAATGATTAACCTTATTGACGATCAGAGGAACAGACATGAGAGCATTGTAAATTGTTTGTTTGTTTATTGTTGTTTAACGTCCCACTCAGGAATATTTCACTCATATGGAGACGTCACCATATGCCGGTGAAGGGCTTCAAATTTTGGCCTATGCTCGACATTTACGACCATTGAGTAGTGAGGGTTCTTTAACGTGCCGGCAACTACTGTGACACGGGACCTCGGTTTTTACTGTCTCTGTACAGGAAACCAACCTGCCGCCGACTGGACTCGAACTCACAACCTTACGATCAAGAGTCGAGCGCGCTACCGACTGGGCCAGACCGGCTCGCAATGTAAATGGACATCATTGGAGGAGGTATTTTATAAACAAACGCCAATTCTTTACACTGGTGTAAAATTGAAATATTATATTTACGTATTTTCAAAAACTTTGATAAATAATTAACCATTTATTGTTACTGAAACCAGTACCGTATGCATAATTCAAATAAAATAAATATGGATTCAAATACATGTATATTGAAAACAGATAAACAAATACGCAATGGCAAAGTTGTGTCCACATATCGTTTGCTTAGACAGTAGCAAGAGTTCTTCATTAAGGCGTATTTTAACTGTGTAATTGACTATTGTCGTTAAGACTAAAATGAGATTATTTTAAGTTTTCTGTATTTTCCTATTATTCTAATGTGCACGAGTCACGTTTTTAATGATAATAAAGTAGAAAAATTAGAATCAAATTAATCACAATTAAAAAATGTAATTACATTTGCTCCATAAATATTTTTACGTCAGATTGATTGTTTGCATATATTGGCAGTGCATCACAATGACAAAGAATGGGATGAACCCTTTAATTTTTATCCAAATATATTTATAAATGCTGACGGCGAACAGTATCCAACGAACCATTTGACGAGAAAAGGGTAATATATATTATTACTACATTTAATATGGACCTTGGACCATATAAATGCTACTATCTGCGTAAATAAATCATACATAAAGCACAAATACAGAAATAACATACAACCTCGCCATGACCCGGCTGGAGTTTGAACTCTCAACCTACGGCACCGATCGCCTGGCCCCCATGCACGACGTCCACTTGCTATCTATGCATTCACAAAAAAAATGAATGTTTCGGTAGCGATGAATAGAATTACGAACACGAAACTCGGTGGTAGAGAAAGAGGTGAAAAGTATTTAATCCTAACGTAAATGACAATGGATCTATTAAAGATGCATGTAGTGTAAAGCACAAATATCATTTAAACATTTAATATGGACCTTGGATCATATAGGTTCTTGTCACTGAGAATACAAAGTTGGAGTAGGTGTAAATCTCAAACGTATTCGCGGCGCGAGGCGCGAAAACATTTGAAAAATTTGTTTTTAATTTGATGAAATAAAATTATATCTATTTGTGATACAATGCATACATCATCAAAAGCAGAATGAGGATTCAAAGTTGGAGTAGATATAATTTTTTTAATTTTTCGTCGAGCGGAGCGACGCACGAAAAATTTCGGGAAATTTGTTTTTAATTTTTTATTTTTAAACTTTATAAAGAAAATATAAGGGTTTCACAACTTATTTTTATAAACGCCCTTACATAATTTTAAGTGTTGGGTTAATTGTCAGGCAATATTTCATTAGGTGATCGTGCTTTACGCATCTAATAAAAACAATATTTTTTTCTAATTTGGGAGCCCGTACAAGCATTTTCTGCATCCAGAAGCGAAAATAAGCCTAGTAATCTGCTAGTAAACCACATTGATCACCCTTCTTAGGAGAAAGTTGGATCATCAAAAAAGTTTCTTAGAATCAGACAGAATGTCGGCCTAATATCCTTCAGACATTGATCTCTTTATCGTTAAACATATTTCGTTGATAGATTAATTCAGAAGCCCGATGATGTATTGCCTAAATTCAGACACAAAATCATTGTTTCCCCATGATCCAGCTGGGTATGCTTCCCATCATCTTCAATTTTAAAAGTTCAGAGAGTTAATTATCACATTTCGACTCGTTTTTCTTCCGGTCATATATTTCATTAAACTGACAGACGTATAAGAGACAGATCCAGGAATCTTCAAAGAAGGGTGAGGGGAAGAACAAATACCACCAGCCTTCCGAAAGAAAACTGGCAAACTTCCTCCAGCGGCACTCAAACCTCTGCTGAAAGGAATTGAAAAACTTCATGATTTAAAGCGCGAAGTTCTAACCACTTGGCCCCTACATGCTGCTAAAGCGCAACGAAATTATCTTTAGCAATATGTAGGGCAACCACAACACATAATACAAAATCGGTAGTCCAAATCCATAAAATCTCAAATATATAGACAAAGCCTGGTCGGATCCAGGATTTCGAGTTGTAAGAAAGAAAGAGTATATAATTGTTTTTGCCTAGCGCAGCGAAGTGCGAACATTTTGGAAGGCCTTTTGCTGGATTCCGGGCGTGATATTAATATAAAATAATATATGTATGTGAAAAAGCCCCCCCCCCCCCTCCCCAGTTCCTACGCCTATGCATTATAAAAAAGGAAACTGTTCCGGGAATGATATCACAGCTCAAACCATACATTTGTAAATTTGTGAAACGAAATCGTGATCAGTAGAAGTAACAAAAATGTCTTTTGTATTCATTTGTACGGTAAAGAAATGATACAACGCTAATTACACAAACTGAATCATTCTAATGATTGTGAGCTCCCTGTTTGTCCAATGGTCAACGAATTAATATATCGGTTAATGATACTACTATATGTACAGTTTTGATATTATTATCGTTAGGAATATGTAATGATGTGTTCAATTAGCGTTTATGTGAAGTACTATAAAAACGAAGAAACGAACACAGCAGTTAAATATTAGACACCGATTTGACATAAGTTTTAGAACACGAAATACGATGTATGGTTGCAATGTCTTGTATAGATTACAACACGGACATCATTGTAACAGATATGATATTATATATATAAGAATGTACTTGGATAACACTGCTTTTACACTGAAATTCAGGAAATGTTATTCATTCATTTCTCTATCATCTAGTATCATTCATCATATGTATACTAATATAAAATCACGGATACCAAAGTATACATTTTCAGGATGTCCAGGATACATATACAAATCTGGTGATATTGGATGATTGTTTATTTGAGTTTGTAAGGCTTGGTGGTTAATTATATCATTTTAAGTCGATGTAATTATATCTAGCTCAACAGGTAACGAAAACATAAGTTTACGCGAAGATAAAATTTAACCTCAATCTTAAATTCTTTCAAAGCACCTTTGACATTCACGTTCCATGTCAAACTTATAACCTTTGAGACTTTCCTGGAACGTATTGTAGATAGACATTATGGAAAAACACGGTGATGTATTTCTAGATTTAAACACTGAAAGCTGCGTAGAGACATGGATTTAAGCTTGGCATTCGTTACAGTGATTTTATCGTTCATATGTTTCTATATTTACCAATCAATCTCAACTAAAACATTAAATATTCCTGGACCCATTGGTTATCCGGTCATAGGAAATGTGCTGGATGTAGATATCAAACGCCTCCACCTTAAGTTGTATGAATGGAGTAAAACTTATGGTAATATATTCAAAATCAAACTTCTAGGTCAGGTATTTGTAGTTGTCAATTCGTCTTCGACATTGCGTGAATTATTTTCTAAAGAACCAAATGCAACACTGACCTCAGCCCGTCCAGATACCTTCATAAGGACTTACCTCATGTCAAATAGCGATGTTGCCTTTCGATCAATTGATGACATTTGGACGAAGCAGAGAAAACTCATGCACCAGTTAATACATGCTTATGGTGAAGGTTTGCGAAATTGGGGAGAAGGAATTAACAGGAAATTATCAGAACTAAGAGAAGAATTTTGTCGATCCGAAGATTTATCTTGTGATCCGCAAGATATAGTAGATGATTTTGTAATGTGTACAATTCAGACATTGGTAAGTGAACAAATTACAGTGGAAGGACACTTATATTATACCCTGTTACATTGTAATCCTGCTTACTCTGAAATTATGTTGAATCCTGGCCACATTCATTTATAACCATTTCACTGATTATTTTGAAAACAATGTTTACTTGAAATAAGCATTCTTTCTCCTTCGATTTCAGTATATCCGAGTTCTACTGTATATGTATCAACGGTATATAAAGAGAGTAGATGCACGATTCTCGTAAATTGGTGTTTATGTAGGTTGTAATAAATATAACGTTCACATACGGCAGAATGATATTCGCTTGAAACTATGCTTACCCCGTTCAGATTATTATCGATTTACCTGCGGTTTTAACCGATACACTGAAATCAATACAGGGTTTGTCAGAAGAAAATGAACGCATTGACGTAAAAGAAACACGAGTAACTGTGTAATAGAATATATATGAGATAGCCAGATATGGAAATTTATACGTTCTAATACATCAACTATTTTGGAAAGTGAGCAACATCCGAACCTTGATAGATTTTGAATATAGGCTATTGAGAACGTTAAAAATATAAGAATGAAGATGACACAAATGTGTTATTACTACGTTGTGTTGTAATAATATGAAATTATGCTAAATAATTATGCTAAATAAGTCAAATATACTAAAAATATTCATTACTGAGACTCCTAAGAGACTAATTATTTAACAAACATGGACCTTTTGAAGATTCTGATCAGATAGCTGAGGTTATTGACAGCCATGAATATATTCCACACATCAGCAAGAATGAAGTATTCACAACAATTATGTGATGATTTTGTTCCGAATCGGTTAATACGGACAAAAAACTTAGCATTGGCAGTTTAATGAGGCGTTTTTTATATAAACGAGTCATTTTATACGCCATGCCTGAGTGATTACTTTCTAGATCAGCGAATTCTATTACTTTGTATCTATCATGAAAATTTAAATTTTCACGCAGGGCTTCCCCTAAATTAAAACATAATAGAGTTCTTACAGAAATACACGAAATCATTCTCGTTTGCATAGTACGACGTGAATATATACGTACACACTTTACATTGGTAAAATCCAAGAAAGACAACTTTGGTGTAATATTTACGAGTCTGAAAATAAAAGTATGTCATTATGCCTTAAGTTACTTAATTATAATATGGGTTGCATTTGCTTTCCGCCTTCAGCATACGAATATATTATAATATATGCAATGATGATATATAATTTCATTTTACTAATAAAATAAACAAGGATAAAAACAATTACAGCATCAACAGCATAAAGGATGATGATGATGATGATGATGATGATGATGATATAAAAAAAATCAAAGATGTCAAAGTATTAATCAAAAGAAGGTTTATGAGACAATATATATTATTAGGTATAAATTGAACACACATGGGCCTCCAAAATCCAGAGGTGGTATCAAATGCCTTGGTAAAGTAAACATTCTCTGTAACACTAAGGATATTAATATCTTAATTGTCTAAACATTTTATTTACAGTTGGTGGGAAGGTATAGTGAACGAGGAAGCGAGTTTCATAAATATCTTCTCGAAATAGATGATAGAGGAAATGTATTTGCCAACCCTGGAGTGGATACGCTGTACAACAATTTACCATTTCTACGATTTTTACCTCTACCACCCAGTAAAGCTTTTAACAGAGTTATTGAGTTACGTAATGGTCTTCTACCATTTTTGGAACAGCAATCGGTATTTATTTTGAGTAACCATTTACAGTTCAAGTTTTTATTTATAGGAAACTTACACCTAAGACACAACTATTTAGATTTGGCGGTATTATCATCATTTGTATGTATATATGAGCAAACAGTGTAGTGTCTAATAATACAAGATGCATATATAAAAAGTCTCAGATACCAAGGTATAAATCATTAGGATGTCCCAGATATAGGTACAAATCTGGTAAAAATGGACAAACACGTACCTCTTGAAATCAAGAGGTGGAATCAAGTGCCACAGAGGAGTAAGCATCCCCTGTCGACCGTTCACACCCGCCGTAAGTCCACAGTTAATTAAAATGAAATACGTGAGGAACGAATCCTCGTCATAATTGGTACAGAGTGTATCAAGTTTAAAGTATACTATGTAAAATCTAATACAAATGCTCTGCTCAAGGCGATCAATTTCGTTGATTAGAGTTCATACATTGAGCTGGAATTTAAGATAAATGTATCGTTACGAATTACAACAAGGCAAAATACTAAACTAAACAAATACATCTGAAAGTAACCTCTGTAACGATGATAATATTAATTAATGACGAGTTCAGAATTGAAACAATGGAGCTATCCATACGTAATAGACCATTTAGCAGTAACTGCGGTCCTGTGACTTTGCCAGTCTTCCGCTTGGCAAAATGATACAGATTACCGGAAAATGACTATAAATGATAACTAAATTACCATAACTACGTCTATGTTTTTGCAAGTATCTCTATCATTTTGCCAACTGGACGACTGGCAAAGTCACAGGTTCGCAGTTACTGCTAAAGGTTCTATATTACTCTAGTATAAAATAATCAACTGGTATAGCAAATAACGTTATACGAAATTACCAACTTACCCATCCAATGAAATGCCATGTTAAGGTTTTACATATAACATCTTGTTGTAGTCATAAATACTTCCAGCAACATCTCACAAAACATGATTTTCCCAAATATCTAATTGTCAATTGAAATGAAGATATAATTATAATCATCTTTTTTCATAATTTCACTTAATTTCAAATTGAACATTATTGAAGGAAGATGATGATGCCGGTATGTACAATTTGATGAAAAAGTTACTGGCAACGGAGCAGGAGAAACCTTGGATTACCAAGAGAATGATGGAAGCAATGATACTTGATATCATCGGAGCAGGTAGCATTATTATTTTTTTTACAAATGTTAAATATTTTTCTTTTCAATGATAAATTATATACCTTAATCCATATGTACTTAAACGCTACATTTATACCTACTACGTCGCCGTTAAATGTTTAAATGACATTGATTTATATACATGAATATTGTAAATTCGAAATTCCTGCATCTTTCTTCATATCCACTTCAGTACAGAATCAAAGTATTGTTAGACAAAATTACCAATAACAAGGTATTTAGATTTGCGATCAACAAATCTGTTTCCTAAATAGATATATGTGCATATATTTCTATTTGGCAGAGACTAATGACTTTTCAAAACTGAGCAGATCTGATGTAACTGTACTGTAATATTCATTTGCGTCACTTTCTAACGCATCTTTGTTATTAATCATAGGGCCAGTGACGTTTTTAGATAAAAATTAAAACAATAA
This sequence comes from Atrina japonica, assembly GCA_030159075.1. NCBI lineage: Eukaryota > Metazoa > Mollusca > Bivalvia > Pterioida > Pinnidae > Atrina > Atrina japonica. The sequence goes on along the minus strand of BROG01000040.1, from coordinate 2,007,472 downwards.
TCTCTCTCTCTCTCTCTCTCTCTCTCTCTCTCTCTCTCTCTCTCTCTCTCTCTCTCTCTCTCTCTCTCTCTCTCTCTCTCTCTCTCTCTCTCTCGTTATATGTAAATTACATTTATATTTATTCAGGATTTTTAACAACAAGGGGAATGCTGTTAGCAATTATACGGATATTATTGTCTTCTCCGGACGTTCAATCCAAACTCCAAGAGGAAGTCGATAGAGTTATTGGTAACAACAGAGAACCAACCCTGAATGATAGATCACAAATGCCGTACAGTGAAGCTGTCATTTTGGAAACGTTAAGATTTATCTCCCACATTCCTATAGCTATCCTGCATTCTGTATCCGATGATGTAGAATTTGGAAATATAACTATTCCAAAGGACACAGTGGTGAGGTTTCTATTAATTATTTCTGCGACGTGTTATATAAAGTTGCATATTAATTCATAATTATAGATAAAACGCTGTATATTTGAATGTAAAATGCTTCTAATGAAACAGTGAATACATCAGACTAATTCCTACCAGTCGGCACTCTTTACTAAAACTGTCTAGTCCATTTTACATCACAGTTATTTGTTTCCGTCCAGTCATATTCAAGACTATTACTAAAAACCTAAAAATTCAATTGTTAATATTATCTTTTATTTTCACTTGCAGATTATACCGAATCTGTGGACTATGCACCATAATGAAAATGAATGGAAAGATCCATTTAAATTTGACCCTGAAAGATTCCTAACCGAAGATGGCCAAATTTTACCAGCAAATGACAACAAAAGGAAACAGTATGTTTTATAATTTTACAAAACTAATGCTTATAGCTCTCTGTTAAAGTAGGTACATAGTACCCCAACTTTTCAGTGCACAGATATACATTCGAAAGTATTTATTTAGATATTCCCTGATACATTTATTTGCGTATATATTTTCTTGATATATTTATATTTCCGATTATTTAACTTTTGAGTCCCGCCATTGATGTTTTATAAATATTTACACATCATCAACTATAGATGACACTAAAATTTGTCCTGTGCTGTGGACTAATTCCAAGAATGTGTGACACAATGTTGCACTAAACGGCGGTTTAAAGTAACTTCCGAACAACACGAGATTGTCATGTCTTATTCAATGAATAGGCATTACCTCTCGACATAAGTCTGCCATACGCCATGTGAGGGGTGGGGTTGGGTGTGTCTGTTTACTAACAAACTTCAAACTGTTTAACATTTAATCAAATTGTTCTATTACTTTTTCAGATTCATGGGTTTTGGGCTCGGCAAACGATCTTGTGTAGGTGAGGTTTTCGCAAAGTCAAGGATATTTTTGTTCCTCAGCACTTTGATGCAGGTTTGTACAGTCAAACAACCTGCCGGACAGAAGCTACCGATGTTAGATCCACGAGACATGACTCCAGGAATTATTCAACAACCTTATCCGTACAAATGCGTTTTTGTTAAACGAAACATCTGTTAGGAAGATGATAGTAGATTGTCCAGGTTTACGATGGACAAATGCACACAAAATTCACATTAATGAGTAATCACATTGATAGCTGATAGGACAGCCTAAAGTACGACACAACAAAATCATATGTATCAGCAAAATATACTTTTTCAGTTTAGCTATTTCTTTCTCATTAACCCGCATTAACTGAACAAAACGTGCAAGTTTAACGGCGCCAAAATCACAACAATTTTCAAAACTTGCTTCAACTGGTCAGTGGCGAAAACAAGGCTTAAATTAGAAAAAACTATGCCAAGTGTGATTTAGATGCGCTTTAATGGACTGTTTTGATATGTTGTGGTTACTTTAAATATATTTACATTTGTGTTAGCTTTCACTAGAATATTTTGTCCATTCATGAATTATTTAGTGAAATATTCGCTATTTGCTATTTATGTATTACGTTGTGATGTACAGTTAAACGTGGTTATAAGAACCTCCTTAGGGACACAAGGAAACCAGAGGTTGATTTGTACACAAATAGTACTCTTATTGAAGACGGCAAAAAACATTTGTGACCGGGTGGTCTTTATAAAGAAGTGGTCGCTAAAGCAGGTTTTACTGTATTACTATAATTGTGCAGTTAATAGTATTCGATAGGTGTGCTTGTGGGTAGGACTCTCATATAACTGTGTGGTTTTGATGTAATATACCATATTGCCAGAAATAACTTGGAAATAAGTCAGGCTATCTGGTATTGAAAGCTTGGTCATAAGGATATGGTTTGTTTCCTTTTTTAAGATTTTATGGTAAGGAAAGTATAACAAGAGAACACATATACATGTAACAGGAGAAAAAATCAAAAGGATACAGTTGGATAAAGCGGGAATATGAACTGAAACTTCCTATACAGGTTACAGGTATGTGGTAGAGAAAACGCCCGGCATTTGGAACATGTAGTGATATGATTAAACTGACAAATTTCAAAAAATGTTAATAGTTGAAAATGTTGCTCATTTGAGTGGTATTTTAACGAGTGTGCATTAAAAGCTACAGACCAATAATTGTGTACAGAGACTTTAATATACATGTATATCCCATACATATTTTATTGAACAGTATTAAAAGTCGAGATACGATTTTGAAACACCCTGTATATTTCAGTATTGCTGGTGGACTGGCGATATAGTTAGTAATGAGAATTATCCGCAAGCTAGTGGTAGTGTGCTCTGCTAGCAAACTAGCGAGTATTTCCTATAACCGTCGTATCCCAATAGCCAGTTGCTCACACTGACATAAATTCGCCAAAAAAATAATAATAAAATACATACTGACTGTAATTCTCTTTATTGTAAGTATATAGAGTGGTTGCTTTGCACATTCAATGTAATTTGTCGCGTGAACCGAGTGTTGACCGCTTTACTCTTTAACGTAGGAATGTATGAATATTTAAGAATCCCTTTTATCTATTTGTTATATATAACACATACAAAATATATGATATATATGATATATAATATATTTATTAATTATTACAGAATATATTTATTAATTATTTGTCTATCTAATCTTAAAAGCATACTTTACCATAAAACAAACAAAACCACAGAAAGAATTCAGAGACACAAGTGTAAGAATACATTTGTAGTAGTTGTTGTTGTCGTATTGTAGCTTAACGCCCTACTCAAGAAACGTTTTGCTCATATGGAGACGTCACCAAATGCCAGTTAAGGGCTTCAAATTTTGGCCTATGTTCGGCACTTATGGTCATTGAGTAGTGAGGATTCTCTAACGTGCTGACACGTACTGTGACACGGGGCCTCGGTTTGTACTGTCTCATCCGAAGGACAGGAACTACGTCTGTAGTACACTGTACATGTCCATGTTATGACCAGAAAATAAACGTTCGCATCGTTGTTACGATTGTAACTTGTCTATTGAACAGTAAAAAGAGAATAAAGCCTATTGCAACTTTGTCAAGCGTAATCTGGTCGCTTTCCCTTCATTGGATATTTCTGTCAGAAACAATTCGTCACATCAACACCATCTAAATCCGCATCAAAATTGCAAAACTATTTTTTGAAACATTCAACAAAACATCCTTAGGAACAGATTTAAGTCTCGTTTGATTTTTTGTTATATTTCGTATTATTTTTCAGAAAGCTTATACTTTACGTTTAACTATCTTTTGCAGCTCTATCTGTTGTTTTGCTTTATTTATATTCTTTACTCTCCGTTTTAACTTTATTGTAATTTACCTTGTTAATCAGTACTCTGTTAAGGGTATTGTGGGAGTTATCTCTCTTGTAAATACGACTAGTTCTATGAAAATCCCTTTTATTTTCTTAGCAATCATAATTATGCCACAGTGATTTCTTATTTTCATATCTAGGTCCAAAACATCGTCCGCCTTTTTACCACATTTCTCAAAAATAATGTCATACATTTGTTCAGAAAAATTGTTTACTGATGTATCAACATTTTCTTCATTAATAAGATATTACATATTTACTGTAAAACAATCAATATTCAAGACAATAGATTCTATCATTTCAGAGCCGGCCTGGCTCAGTCGGTAGCGCGCTCGACTCTTGATCGCGAGGTCGTGAGTTCGAGTCCAGCCGGCGGCGGTTGGTTTCCTGTCCTTCGGATGAGACAGTAAACGTCACAGTAGGTGTCGGCACGTTAAAGAATCCTCACTGCTCAATGGCCGTAAGTGCCGAGCATAGGCCAAAATTTGAAGCCTTTTACCGGCATTAGGTGACGTCTCCAAATGAGTGAAAGATTGTTGAGTGTGACCTTAAACAACAATAAAGAAACAAAACTCTTATCTTTCTTTACATCTTCCTAAATGACTTTATCATTAAGTAAAATATAATTATCAGTTGATAGCATATCAAAAGACAACGTATATACAAGGGGAACGTGATAAGAAAATTCAAAAGTATCTAATACATTAAACTTATCTAGAATGACAATATTGGAGTTAATTGTGAGCACGTTATCAACAACGCTACATCTATTTGTTGATTTGAAACTAAGTTCTCAAACAGATTTATTTTACCCATATCTTCAGTTTAAGATAAGAATATCAGCACATTAGCATACGTTCATCAACTTCATTAAAAAATTATTTGATATTTTATCTTTCGAAATGCTTCTTTCTATATCGTATGGTCATCTGCGAAAACACATTTTCAAGCGTTTAATTTAGGAAACGGACTCCGTTAACATGTTAATCATCTCTTTACATTATATTTTTTCTCTTAAAACAATTCTGTACTTATCTAATTTCTCAATCATCTTCATGTACATGTTCAAGATTTAATTTGATATTGTTTTGTAATTGACTCACCACCTTCCGAACTTTTTCTAGATCTATTATTTAAACACTCTCGTTCAAAATTATCATAAGTACTTTTGTCAAATTTCAATTAAACAATTCTGAAATCATACACATTACTGATGGCACAGACTCGTCACTCCAGAGACTTGGTACATTTTTGTTACATATCCAGAGAAGGTAAATTATTAATTATTGTCATTTAGGATTCACTATTTATAATTTATTTGTGATTTATTAATCATCGTTGCCGCTTCACAAAAAATTCGGATATACTTATACAGTGTTCTTCCTTGGTTTCAATATTGGTGGACCACAGGCAATACGGCACCCTTTTATGTACTATAGGCGGTCCACAGCGCCACATTACTTTACAGCCAACAACGTCACACACAAATTGACCCTACTCTTTTTCTCGCCAACATTCCCCATCCCGTTTGTTACAAAGCAACAACGGTTACGGCTCCAGTGTTAACATCAACAACACGACACCGTCACACACAATAAAGTCACACCCCGACCTAAAAGCTCGCTGTGATACATATTCTACTTTTGGGATGATCCCCAAATAGGACAGCGGTCAAATATAGATAAACTTGTCTATTTGCAGTGTCGTGAGGTCATTTACTAAGGAAGTCTGTACATGCCATGTATGAATTATATTTTATCTGGCGTCCGCCACTTAATTCATTAACACGTAAATTTCAAGTTCGGAACGTATAGTCATGCATTTTGACACCGGCAGTTTTTGCTAGGGGTCGAGTTTTACGCATAGTTCACACAAAAAAAATTGAAATTTGGAAGCGTCGTACACGATTTTGTTTTTGCATCCAAAAGTGAAGATATGCCGGGCAATCCAGTAATAAATCATAATAATTATCTCTCTCACGCAAGAAAGCTGCATAATTGTATATACTTTGTGCATCAACAATTCTGATATCACATAACCTCTACTAATAACAGTATGCATGAGAGTGAAATGCGTCATGCTTTATTCTAAATTGAGAGAGAATCTTATGGACGCAAAAAGAATCGTCAAAGGACTTTCAAATTTCAACACTTTTCTGAAGTATGCGTAAAACCCGATCCCCTGAAATAGTATTGCCAACTAGGGTCCCGTTTTTCTCAGTTAAACCTAGTTTTTCTCCATTTAAGTGGGTTACGAGTTCAACCTAAGTTTTATCCAGTTAATCCTAGTTTTTCTCGTAACCCACATTAAATGAAGAAAAACTAGATTTAACTGAGGAAAAACTAGAATTAACTGCGCCAAAATCATATTAATACTCATTAATGTGGTTGTAGCGCAGTTAAATCTAGTTTTTCTCAGTTAAACTAGTTTTTTTCTCAAGAAAAATTAGGTTTATTTATTTTTTCTCAGTTAAAAGTATGAAAAATGAAAATAAATTTCTATATCACCAGTCTCGACCCCTCTTTTGAAAATTATCTTGATCCGCCTCTATAAACTTGCAGTGAGTTTAAGGAAAAATAAACATGATTTTCCAAATGTCTGACATAAATTCCCGGTGCCAAAATGCATAAATATATGTTCATAACCTGGCGGCAGCCAGATAAAATATATTTCATGCGTGACATCTACAGGCTTCCGTATTTTGCCACTATATACATATCTAAATCAACAGGTAAATCATTCAGACATGGACTCTGTATGTCTACTGTTAGCTGTGGTCATTATTTGTGTTCTCTATATATATGGTTCGAAGAAATCCAAGACACATAATCTGCCTGGCCCTGCGGGCTACCCCATAGTTGGAAATGCGCTTAATGTGGATTTTAAGTATCTACATCTAAAGTTTTTTGAATGGAGCAAGACATATGGGGACATCTATAAGATTTCGCTGCTTGGTAAAAGAGCAGTAGTTATCAATTCCTCAAAATTATTGAGAGAATTATTTTCTCATGAACCGAATGCAACGCTGTCGTCTGGGCGTCCAGATTCCTTTTGTAAGACATACATTATGTCTAATTCTGATGTTGGATTTTCTTCACCCGACAAGCAATGGACAAAACGGAGAAAAGTAATGTATCAACTTCTCCATGCGTATGGAGAAGGACTAAGAAACCTAGAAGAAGAAATAAATCTGAAGTTATCGGAAATAAAAGGAGAACTTTGTAAATGTGATCAAACCACTTGTGATCCAAAGGAACTAGTAGAAGACTTTGTCATTAGCATAATAGAAATATTGGTAAGACTTATATTACATTTACTCGAAAAAATAGTTTTCTAAAATATTAACACAATACATTTAAAGGACTTTCAGAGATGTAGACAGGAAGGAATTAGTTCAACCTGTATTTTATTTTCTTTCAATAAATGTTTACTATAATTACTATATCTAAACAGCATGATTGTGGTTTGCGAAAATTATTGCGAGTTTACATTTGGGTATTGTATCCCTGTTATTCAGTTATGGTCAGAAATGTCGATCTGCTTACTGACCTTGAAATTCGAGGACATTGACATTTTTGTTGTTGTTGTTGTTGTTGTTTGTCGATTATACCCCAAGCTAAAGGTCAACGTTTTGTTATGAAGTCTAAGTTTGTTTTGCGCACTTAACTAAAGGTTTGGTTCAATTGTGATTAGCATTTCGAAAACCCTTTTGATTTATATGAAGATATATTTACCCAGCTTTTTTAAGTTTAAGTTGAAAACTGAACATCGAGCATTCAGATACAAACCAGCGATAACTTATACAGTGAATGCATACATAAAGTAATTTATTTTTTCTCTTGCACAATGGAGTTATCGGATAACATTTCAATATCATAAAAATGACATTTTTTGGTGAAAACTTTCTAATGATATATTAATGTACAATATAATTATTGTGTGTAGCAAAGACGTCAGTGCACTGTATTAGTGTCCTTTATTTCCTATATGGTCGTTGTTTTACATCGCACCACGTATTGTTACGCCACGTATTTATCACTTACATGGAGATGTCACTAACTTTAAGTGAAGCGCCACAAATTTTGGAGTGTGCTATGGACTAACGCCAATGCAGTGAGGATTTTTTTTATGTGCCACACCTTCTTCGACACGGTCTACCTCCTAATAAGTATCACTGGTATAATAATAGTTATTATATATTTATTAGTTTATTTAAACTTTGGTATTATTCGATATCTTCAAATTGGAATACCATTTATGAAAAAAAGATTCAGTATAACTAATTCGCAAAGATTATTTTGGTATCACAAAATTGAGTATGGATTGTGGGAATGCTTAACCCATATATATATATTATATATATATATATATATATATATATATATATATATATATATATATATATATATATATATATATATAATCATTTAAGTGCTTTATACATTCTTTTCCTGACTTGTATCAATTGCTTAAATCCGACACCCTAGGATATATAGTGTTGTTGGTTTTAGTGCTTTGTATATATATTACATTACAATTTGCTTTATTTATCAAAACAGACTTTTTAAATGTCATTGATGGCATGTATTTTTCACCTTGTTATTATACCGATGTATTCAAGGGTAGTTTTTTTTTCATTTTTCCTATTGCGGAAATTTCATCATATACCGTTTGACTTATTCTGCTATCGAGCAAAGATGCATAACTCCTACAAACGATAAAATCAAATTCTAAAGCAATGACGTTTCCATGCACAGGGTCATAAATTAAAAACAAAATCATTATTTTTATGATTCATGACGATATAAAACAATGTATTTTTTAAACAAATGGTGACGTATTCAGATAATATATTTAAGATATCAGTTTCTCTGGTAATGGTTCGAGAAACAATTCAATTGCTGTCCTACGTTTATTCTATCGAAGAAGTAAAGGAACACTGCACTGCAAAACCTTAGACTTTATCTTATAACAGAATATGAACGAGTTTTGATACATACAGTGTTTGTTTGTTTATATATATATATATATATATATATATATATATATATATATATATATATATATATATATATATATATATATATATATAAGCGGGAAAAAGAAACTGTAGTTTAGTAATTTTATTCATAGATTTATATTTTGTATATTATTATTTCACTTTCAAGTTAAACATCAAATCACGGATTATGTCAATTATGGTTGATACGGACAGACACTATAAGTTAGGGCTGCAAAATGTTTCACAATTTTAATGGCGTGTATGACCGTTATTAGCACCGATGCATTCTTCACACCTATCATGCATTGAACGAATCAGGTTATGCAGAAATGCCTGGGGAATGTTCTGTCATATGCGCAATAAAAAATGACGCAAAAGTCCAAATAGCAGGGGATTTGCCCCTTGACGTAGACATCGTTCCATTTCATCCTAAACATGTTCTATAGGCGATAAATTCGGTGACATCGCAGGCCAGGGTAGCATATTCACGTTTTGCTTCTGTACATAGTCACTAACAACGCGTGTGGTGTGCGGTCGTGCGTTGTTCTGCTTCAGAATGACGTTTCGCTGGTTGTTGTGAATGAATGGGATGACGTGATGACGTACAATCTCGTCACGGTAGCGCACGCCGGTTTAAACTCTACTATCACCAAAGGGGTTCTTCCATGTGTTGTAATTCCGCCCAAGACCATAACGATTGGCGGCTCTGAATAATGCAGGTGTCAATAAAACGTTCCCAGGCACTATAGTCAGCTCGAACACGACCGTCACTATTGTCGAAATGAAATCTCGTCCCGTCCGTAAACAAAACTTCCGCCCAATCTCTGTTAATGAAACGACGATTACTCCTACACCACGCTAATCTCGGAACACGGTGACGCAACAGCAGAACAGGACGGAAAGCAGGACGCCGAGGACGGATGCTGGCATCTCGCAATCTGTTCCTTATGTACGAGAACGTATGCCCAGATCGGTCAAATAAGCCGATTGGAATCGATTACGCAAATATGACATCGATATTTAAGTATCTTGTTGCAGACATGACAACGTCCTGATCGTGGGCGGTCCCGAAAGGTGCCAGTTTGCAGATATCGTCTTTATAAAGCATTTACAGTGTTTATGAACTCCAAACTACCTTGCCACATTGCTTTGAGACATCCCAGCTTCCGGCATTCCAATAGCTTGCAAACGATCATTTTCGTATACAAAGGGTTTTTTTTCCACTAGTATATATATATACTAAAGTAATATTTGGCACTGTTAACATCATTTAAATTCCAAATTTTTCTAAAGCTAAGATAGTCATTTTTTACAGTGGTTACTCTTAGACGGATTTCGGCTATACTTTTAGAGATACTATTTGACCTTGTATAATACCAATTTCTCTTTAGAAAATATATATAACTTTTAAATTGGAGCTTAACTGATGACGTCTTATTGACAGAAACGATATCGTCTTGAGCATTATAACTTTGGTATTATGTTTATAATATATATATATATATATATATATATATATATATATATATATATATATATATATATATATATATATATATATATATATATATTGGATGCATATACGTGTTATATTCAAATTTTCAATACATGAGTTTTCCATATAAGACTTGTATGTATGTTGATTCCGTATTGGACTTCGTATTAGCGAAGTTTTATTTTATTTTGCAGCTTGTTGGAAAGAGTCGGAATCGAGGTAGTGATTTTCACAAGTATCTGATTGAGCTTGATGATAAGATAAACGTTGTTGTCAACCCAGGAGTTGATATGTTATACAAGAACTTTCCAGTCCTTCTGTCCCTGCCTTTTTCTACTTCAAAGACAATACAGAGATTTTTTGAATTACGCAACGGATTGATGGATTTTCTCGACAGACAGTCGGTAAACAACATCTATACATTGTTCTTCAGGAAAGTTTATAAAAATGAATATAAAGTCCGTCTCTCAAGAATGATTAACGTAGATATTATTTTGGAGCTCGACCAGTGACTCCTTTTCGCCAACCAGATCTAAAACTAACTGATTACTTTTTAAACAAGCTTGACCTTTTCACCGAACTCGAGCGGATCCAAGGCATGGAACATTTGCGTTGGATATAGCATGCTAACAGGAGATGTTGTCGATTGCTAGTTCAAAACTGGATGGGACTTGGTGTCATGAGGGAATCTGCGTCCCCTGTTAACATGCCACACCCGTTGCAAATGTTACATGGGAACCTCTCGAGTAATCAATTATGGAAATGAATAGTCTCTTTAACTAACTGTAAATGTAATAGATATACAGTTGGATTACGTAACGAAGGTAACTAATGTACAATGTAAAAGTTCATATAAATAATATAGTCATGTAAAATGGGAAATATTCAATGTTTCTTCCCATTTTCACGTTTCTATCACCCCTTTTCTTTTTATCTATCGATCGTTTGTGTGATTTTTGCTTTTATTATTTGATTTAAGAAAAATGATAATAATAATTTTGATTATTGCTTGTTCTTCGTTTCCAATCCTTGAAAAAAGTACCATATTTTTGTTTACTTACAGGATGAAAAGAGTATTGGAATTTATCACAACATGAAAAATGCATTGGAACGAGAAGATGGAATTCGAGATAATAGTTGGCTCACGGAACTCACTATGCAGGTTATGATTGTCGATATCGTTGTTGCAGGTACTTAGCAATAAGTCTGATCACTGGCACACTTTCATGTTAAAGGCAAATGTAATTGTTATTGATGTTGAATTCACTCTGGATATTCAGTGTGTCCAATGTTCAACTGAATAGTTCATTACCTTTTGATCATTCTTACAATTAATACTTTGGTATCTTATTAATACTTATCTGTGATGTTTATATTAACCCATGTATGTGTTGTCTTCCTCCTACAACAAAGTCACAGCGAATACAGAATTTATATTATTCCAAACAGTAAACATTCTATAACATCTCATATCGAGATTTTCTTGATTTCCATCGACCTGATTTTGATTAGTTTTGCAGTATTTATACTTTTTTATATTATTATTTATATTTGTTGGTTTTGACCTTTTTGTCAGGAGTCTCGTTCATCCAATAATTTTATCGTATAGCGCAGGAACAAGCACACGTTTAAAATAGATGTGGTTAATTACGCAACAAATCGACGCAGAGCTGAATACAGAGTATTCAGGGTTTTTTTTTCTTTTTATCAAGTTTTGCTCGTCATGACAAAACTCATTTATATATCAACTTATTAAATGTACATCCATTCGTAGCCTAGAAAGGTTTCTATGGAACATTTGCGACGGGTGTGGCATGCCAACAGAGGACGTTGACACCTTCCAGACACCTAGTCCTATCCCGTTTGGGATTCGCAATTGTCCTGCATGTTCAGACCGTTGCACATCTAATTAGTCGTGTTCTAATGGACTTAAGCTTCGATTATTAATTGGTACTTCTTCATTTTTACTTTCAAATAGCTTTATTTCTAAAATCACTAAAGAATATATATCACCCCGACGACTATGCCTTAAAGATGTCAGACTACAGAAAAACAAACCATTATAAAAGATGTCAGACTACAGAAAAACAAACCATTATAAAAGATGTCAGACTACAGAAAAACAAACCATTATAAAAGATGCCAGACTACAGAAAAACAAACCATTATAAAATATGTCAGACTACAGAAAAACAAGCCATTATAAAATATGTCAGATTACAGAATAACAAACCATTATAAAAGGCTAAAAGACACAAGAAATAATGTTTAGTCGTTTATTGCTTAATTTAAACATATTTATATTAAAAAAAAAGAAATGGGATGCGGCTGAAAGGTCACCAAGTTATAGAAGCAATCTCGCTCTTTATATTTCTCCATGGTAATTGTTTGTATGTACAAAATCATAATAATTTCGTTAATTCATAAGAATAAGATTACTTTAAAGAGAAATGTATAAAATTGGTTACGACAATACTTTGATTGAAATTAATTTTCTTCAGGATTTCTTACGACAAGAGGCACATTATTGTCCTTGCTGCAGATTCTCATGTGTACACCTGCTATACAGGTAAAGCTACAGCGGGAAGTTGACAGAGTTATCGGCCATGGGAGGCAACCTACAGCACAAGACAGATCTGAAATGCCATATTGTGAAGCTGTAGTTCTTGAGACTTTAAGATATATATCCCATGTTCCATTGTCATTATTGCATTCTGCCGCTGATGACATATATTTTGAAGACTTCCATATTCCTAAGGACACGATGGTAAGAAAATATGAAAATAAAATAGAACAAATTCATTTATTCAGATTAATTTAAAATCACCGTTCTCATTAGCATGTTTGTAGAGTGTCCGTGTACCTGGCGAGATGTTGAGGGCTTGGCAATATCAAACAATATTAGACCTTTATTATTGTGTAACAAAGTCATTTGTTCCTTCACATAAAACCGAAGTCCCGTGTCACAGTAGGTGTCGACACGTTAAAGAACCCTCCCTGCTCAATGGCCGTAAGTGCCGAACATAGACCAAAATTTAAAGCCCTTTACCGGCATTTGGTGGCGTCTCCATATGAGTGAAAGATTCTTGAGTGGGACATTAAACAACAATACAACAACAACAATACAATAACGACAATACAACAACAACAATGCAACAGCAACAATACAATAACGAAGTCATTTGATCATCATTCATTCAGTTTTAGGAATCAAAATTCATATAAGTACTTTTTTGGAACGATTATTATACATGCAAATACCTGATGATATTTACTATAACACATTTTATACATGATTCTATTGTACACCGGACATTGGACGATGTGTTGCATACAAAAACCTCTATTGATTTTCCTTGTCGGACCCTTAACCTAGTTCAACTGTAGTATCGCTATTCATATCTGGTAAATGTTTACACTTTGACAGGACGGAACATCAGGTATCTTTTGTCCCTATTTTCTATATACTTATATGAACTTCTTACTATCCCATAGCCTGACATAATACAACATGCACATTGATTCCTTAAATGCAGAGTAATTCTTTTAAAGGTCTCTTTTTGATAATGTTGTAATTCCGGTGACAGATCCGGTAGAGGGTGGTATTCGTTAAATTAAAGAAGCTCATGTTTTATTTGGTCTTCATATGATATATTATCGATCAATTTGACCACTTTTTCAAGTTAGAGTTTAGACTGCGGATAGGAAAGCTATTAGCTTGGATTTCTGGAATTCACTTAATGCAGAAATACAAAACAATTATTTACAATTATTTACACTTAAATCATTAGGATAGAGTTAGGGTTAGTGGATTTTTCAGTCTCTATCATCATTACCTAAGTAATGCAACAACTTAGATATTACTCATTTTTTAAATTTTAAAAACTTTAGGCCTTCGACACACATCATACACAAATATAATATTTCAGGATATACATGCAATATTTAAACATGCAATGTTTTACCTTATGATTTAATCACATCATTGTTGTTTCAGATAATTCCTAACTTATGGGCTATGCACCACAGTGAAAAAGAATGGAAAGATCCATTTCACTTTAATCCTGAAAGATTTCTAGATGACGAAGGACAATTGATTGCAGCAGATAGTGACATCAGGAAACAGTATGCTTATTAGGTTTTGTTTTATTATTGTTTAAATGGAAAAGGGGTTAACCCTTTTACAAGTCATCGACTGTCATGTTCGGTGAAAAAGTCAAGCTCGATGAAAAGTCATCAGTTACCTCCAGATCTGATTGGCGACAGGAATCCATTGTATATGGTCGTGTTCCAGGATACAATCAAACATTCGTGAAGGGGGGAGCTTTATGTTGTTAACAATGATCCGCGTATTGCGGATTCTTATTGTTAATAAAATAATATAAACAGCTCAATTACCGAAGTATAAATATTCTGGATGTCCAGGATACATATACAAATCTGGAGAATGATTGACAAACACGGACCTCTGGAAATATTGTCCGGTCAGCAAGTGAGGAACAAATCCTCATCACACATAATACAGCTGCTATCGAACAGGTAACGCATCATTTCATTTATTGAAGAATAGTAATTGCTAACAAAGGCATTGTAGCGACTGTTAAATTTGCAGAATGTTGACATCAAACACGATTCCAGTGTGCCTGGGACAATAGCTTATCACTTTTTAAACTGTATATAAAATGTCCATATTCGGAACACCCCTTACATATAGAATCATTTGTGAGATACAAACACAATATTGTGGGATATTATTACTTACATGTTAAAAACGATGATTGGAAAGCTGAAATATTTACTTTTGTCGTATAGTTTGGTTGTTAATTTCATGTCTGTGTCCATAGTAAATAAAATTTCCAAGTAAGAAACATGCGCGCACACAAACACACACACAGAGTTTTATTGTATCCGATTCATCTATTTCAGATTTATGGCATTTGGGTTTGGCAAGAGGTCGTGCATTGGTGAGGTGTTTGCAAAGATACGGATATTTTTGTTTTTAGTATCATTAATGCAAGTATGTACAGTGAGACCACCTGCAGGAACATCGCCATCAATTCTGGATCCACGACAAATGTTGGCAGGAGCTGCGATGAATCCTTACCCATACAAATGTACATTCGAAAAACGAACCTTTGACAGTTACAATTAAATGTTATTTTCATCAAACTACGGAGTTATTTGTTAAACACACCCTATCTCTGTGTTGTTTATCTGTATCAATAGTTTGATACTGAGACAAATCACACTTGACAGCTGAACAGTCATAGAAAATGAGTGTGATAATTATACACAAAGTTTTATTAGAACATACTGTACATACGGTTCTAAATATAGTAAATATTAAAGTATGGATATTGTACAGACGACAATATACAATCACTGTATCTGACAAGGTCGGTGTAATCTTTGTACGGACGACAATGTACACTTTGGAGGAGTGCACCATTTTTCTTTTTCTCGTCGTCAGATATGTCAAGTTCTCAATGCTTCTGATGTAGACTGCGATAACGACCATATACAATCAGTTTTGTTTTGTTTTTGCGGGGGGGTCACAAGGGAGAATAGTTACTCAATTCCTTCATTTGAATGTTATAAAACGAATACAGAGTTCATCAATCTTGCCAGTACAACATATTTCAAATTTCTTTGCTCATCCTTCATAGCACCAATGTTATACCAACTTACATCAACTGGTTCATCAAGATTACTAGTAGTGTATTAGAATGGGGACTCGAGGATGGTGTGAGCGGTCAACAGGGGATGCTTACGCCTCTTTCCAGAAGTCTGTGCCTATCCAATATTCACCAGATTTGTATATCTGTCTCCGGGACATCCTGAAGATTAATACTTTGGTATCCGTGATTTGTATATTTTAAGTAAAGGGTCTGTTTCACGAAATATTATTAACCCTAAGGACAAATGATTGTTAATTTGGAATGACTTGGTGCTTGAGACTGGTATACTAGCAACTTCATGTATATTATTGAGTCAAAACTTAGTGAGGGACAGTGATGCACATGTATTTCAATGTTATGTAATCGTTTACCACTTGTTTTAGGTTGTTATTTTCCAACTTCAATTTGCCGACACTTGCCTAGGATATCAGTAAGAACTACGTTCACACAAACTGAAATAAATTATATACCAAGACTAATGTTAATACAATACTGTGCTAAATCTCATGACTGTTACATCCATGTTAATTTACAGTATCGAGACATATCACAATAAATCTACAGAATATATCTATATAGATCTAATATTGGTAGGTCAAACATCCCCAGGTCGAACAGGGATTAGGACGAAAGAATTAGCTCCCTGTCTTACCCTTGCCATTTAACAATACTGTGTGTGTGTGTGTGTGTCTGTGTATGTGTGTGTCTGTATCTGTGTGTATATGTCTGTCTGTGTGTCTGTCTGTCTGTGTCTGAGTGTCTGTGTGTGTGTGTATATGTCTGTGTATGTGTGTGTCTGTGTGTATATGTCTGTGTGTTTGTGTGTGTGTCTGTATGTGTGTGTCTATGTCTGTGTGTCTGTATGTCTGTCTGTGTGTGTGTCTGTGTCTGTGTGTATATCTGTGTGTCTGTGTCTGTGTCTGTATGTCTGTCTGTGTGTGTGCGTCTGTGTCTGTGTGTGAGTCTATGTGTGTGTCTGTGTGTGAGTCTATGTGTGTGAGTATGTGTGTGTGTGGGTGTGTTGTGTGTGAATGTGTGAATGTGTGTGCTCTCTCTCTCTCTCTCTCTCTCTCTCTCTCTCTCTCTTGTATGCTCTCTCCCACCCCCTCTCTATCACCCCCTCTCTCTGTATCTCTGTGAGTATGTGTGTGGGGGTGCAAAGCTATAACTTTGATGTTATGTTGATAACATATTTAATCAGTGGGTCGTTGCCATTGCGGATGGACTGTTTAAGTTGCCGCTATATACACACATAAAACCAATATAAGATATTTCGTTATCGACTGATGGATTTATATTCAAGTGTTATTTCCTGAGTATAGCACCGTTGCTTAAATTGTAATCCCCCAAAATTTAGGATAGTCATATTCACAGTGGTTAATTTTAGAATGGATTTGAGTGCGCGTGTTAACTGTAGGTCGTACGTTAAATGTTTTTGCAAATAAGGATTTTTTTACTTTGTGATATAATGTCGTTGATTACTGACGTTTTATATTGTTTTACAACACACTGAACAGTGCTTTAGTTATATGGTGGCGACGAAATGTTTATGGGTCAACGGCCTTCCGCGAAAAAATTGTTTTTCACAAAATCAGCTTAGGTCCCAGCAAGACTCGAATCCGCAAAGACAAGAGTTGAGAGACTTAATGGTTTAAAGCGCTATATTCTAACTACTCGGTCACAGACACCCCAAATCAGACAGTAGGACAGGTAAAATCATCTATAGCGTATCACGATTATCACCTCATCTTTAAACGCCAGATTCCAATTATTTTGTGATAAAGTATTTTTAGCTTTTTTGCTGTGCTAACAGTTTAACTCTTTCAGCTTAAATATAACAGCCACGTATACAATATAACTAAAGTCCTGATTCAGTCACCCCCAAATTAACAAGAGACGGATATCACTACAGAAAATTATCACCTCAAGCTTTTACAATAAAGACGCTCTCATTAAGCCGTGCAGAAAATGCAGAGTTGTAGGTTTTCCATTATACATGTTGTTCTATGACAATGTACTTATATAAAATACAGCAAGTATTGAACGAAAGTATTAATAAGTAAACTATGAGGCGGCTTTTAGATAATCTGTAAAAAAAAAACAAGCAATTGGAATTATCTGACATCACGATTTTTCTTACTTTTCTTTCATAAGACACTGTAATAGTTATGTTTCTTAACTGACGAAATCGTCACTTCAAAACATTTAAATCGAGAAACAAAAGAGGAAACCAAAAGTAATAAATTGCTTACTCTGTTCATATATTATTCCTTCAAACAGTATCTGTCTAAATCTTAAAAAAGAAATGACGCGTATATTAAGAGTTGTTTCCCGTTGACTACCTAGTAGTATCATACGACTATAGAACATTTAGTGTTTACCTAAATGCACTGTGTAAAGACCTGTGCGTTTTCTACGTACCGTGGTATTAATTCATTCAAAGTTCATTACGTTACTACTATGACAAAAAATGAAAAAATGAATCAAACTATATGGGATCAACAAAATGAAAATTACTTGTTTTAAGGGTCATTCGCTGTGTTTTTGTAAATTGTCCTTACTTTAATACTACTTCAACTGATGAATGACATATATAGAACTCCTGTGAATATATTGTGAAGATTGAGAAACCCAGTTAGGCAAGTTATCGATTGCAAATGATTAATTTGACCTTGCCGTTTGTAAATGCATACGACAGCGTTCGGGTCGCCGCGAGGGAGCTTAGCTCCGGAGTGGCATATTCAGCATTCAACACGTTAGACTGTTTGGACTTTACTGGTCTTGTTCCTGCTTTAATCAACGGTCACAACGGCGAAGAACTCTAAATTCAAAAAACACATTTAGCATTTTATATGTATATTAGTGAAGCAAATAAAATAATATAATATAACTTATTTGTCGCCGTATCAAAGTCATTGGGTCAAAGGTTTAGATAACTACTCAATGCAGACATAGTTCTGAATTTGAATCTATAGAAAACATTTAGAATCCACACTCACAGATTTGAATTCGACATCAAAAGCTGTGTACAAAGCCTTAGATAACATTCTGGTTGGATGTCCCCCTTTTTCAAACTTAATGATTGTATTTCTTAAATACCGTTTTTGAAAATTTAAATATAATATAAATTTTGTTATTTTTTGCTTCTTATTATTAATTTATTAACTAAAGTTTTTTTGTCGTTTACTGAAAAAAATAATCCAATGAATGTTAAGGCAGAATACACTTTTTTGTATTGCGTTTCGAACAATATTTCAGTAAACAAATGAATGTTAATTCTGAATTATACAAAGTTCAGGACTAGTTACTGTAGTTAACCTTGTCTAAATGCATGTGTATTTGAATTATGGTGGTCAGAAATATTATATTTTTGTGTAATAGACCTTTTCACGATAACAGATTTCCTACAAATATCACCTGCACACATACAGTTCCGGGCGGCATCACCGACCCAAAATGTTTCGTACCCAAAACAAACCCTACCCATTAAAAGACAAATGTTTTTATGCACAGTTGAAATTCGTAGAAACGCAATTATCGCGAAAAGGTCTATACATTTAACTTTAAATAAGCAATTAATCTACAAATATGCTATTGATATTTTGAAAAAAAAATTCCAAAACCATACTGAATCGTTGTATTTCAGTTATTCCTGTATTCAAGAATTTTAATAAAGGAAAGAAAGGTATTAAAATCACCTTGTATTCTAAAGTAAAAATGAAGAATTACCAATGGATAATCGAAACACCAAGTCCATTAGAATGTCACAAAATAGATATAAAATTTGTCTAAACATGAAAAACAATTGCGAATCCCAAACGGAATAGGGCCGGGTGTCCGGAAGAAGTTGGCTTCTTCTGCCAGCATGTCACACACGTCACAATTGCTACATGCAAACCTCTGGAATTCGGTGAAAAGGTCAAGTTCGGTGAAAATGTCATCAATTAGTTTTAGATCCGATTGGCGAAAGAGAGTCACTATATATGGTCGGGTTCCAGGATACTATAAAAAATCTTAGATACCAAAGTATAAATCAATAGAATGTCCAAGACATAGATACAAATCCGGCAAAAATGGACAAACACGGACCTCTGGAAACCAAGAGGTGGAATCAGGTTCCATGGAGGAGAAAGCATCCCCTGTCGACCGGTCACACCCGCCGTGAGTCCAAAGTCAAGTCAAATGAAACACGTGAGGAGTGTATCCTTGTCACAATTGGTACAGACGTCTCAACAACCGCCAACGAAAAGGCAACTCAACATTTCACTTAGTGAAACAGAGTAGTCGCAAACAAGACTATTATACCGACCACAAAATTTGCGGAACGTTGACATTAAACGCGGTTTTCAATATCCCTGTGTCAATAATTTGTCAGTGAGTAGGTACCTTTGTATATGAAACTTCATATGTTGTACACGCCCTGTCATATCGGATCATTTGTGAAATATAAACTCCATATGCGGGTGACTGAGGGATATTACTACTTAAATGTGGAAAATTTACGATGGGAAAGCCGAAATCGTCGCGTTTATCGTATAGCTTAATTGCTAACTTCCCGTCTGTGTTTATATTAAGTAAAATGTCTAAGTATGAAGCGTTTCTGCTTGATTCTGTTGTATCTTTAATTTCTAGTTCGCTGGGATATATCGCATTGACATATGTATGAAGATTGTCATTATTAATTTCAATATGACAAAAAAGGACGTCATCGATTATATCTAAAAGTGTCAAATTACGTAAGGACACAATTGGTTCCGCTAACTTTTTGAAAGACCACGTCTTTACAAATTTTGATTCAGCAGTTTCTGAAATGAGTGGTATTTAAAATTTATCGGGTACCGGGTACCACCTATCAAACATTCCTGAGAGGGAGACTTCATATTGTTTAACAAGATCCCCGTATCGACCATAAAACGTCCTTTGTGGCTGATACAGACACAAACGTCGCAAAAAATCAATAAATACATATTTTCAATAATTAAAAAAAAACGCAAAAGGCGGTGTGGCCGGATTGCAGGGCCTTGACAGAAGTTGAAAACAAACCTTCTTTCGTTGCAAATAATTTACTTCATCCTGAAACTTTAACCAAAATGCTGATCCCCATCCCCATTACTACTTTGATCCATCACAAAATTCAAACCCACATAATTCAATTGCACTTGTCACAGGTAACCTACAGGCCAAGTTTGAAGTTTGTGCCTCTATCCATTACTAAGAATTTGTTTCTACCTGAAACTTTAACCAATATGTTGATCCCCAACCTTATTACTACATTGATCCACCCCCAATTCAATTGCACTTGTTACAACTATTTGCTTCATCCAAAATGTTGATCCCCACCCCTATTACTTAACTACTTTGATTCACCCACCAAAATTAAAAAACCAAAGGTTGTGATGGATAGTTCGTTCTCATCAAGGTCAAGATACATGTTAATTGTCAAAGATATATCATCTATGGTCTTCCCACAATGGACCGAAACGCAAGAGCTATACAAAATTGTTGATGCTGACAGTCCATCCCTCATTATTACTTTGACCAGCCTCCAAAGTTCAACTAGTGAATATATTGTTAAATTGTTTTAAACTGTACTATTTTCAAGTTATAATGAAATATTAAAAATTTCCCATAGGTTCCCATAGTACATATGTAAACCCAATCTCAACCCCTCATTTCATCTTTGATCCATCTCCCATATTAAAAAACAAAGGTTGTGATGGATAGTTTCAACAAGGTCTATCTACATTGAACTTTAAAGATATATCATTTATGGTCTTCCAACAATGAACCTAAATAACCAAATTGTTGACGCAGTCCATCCCCCATTATTACTTTGAACCCCTCCAAAATTCAAAATCAATGGTTGTGCTGCGTAGTGCTCATCAAGGTCTATCTACATGTGAAGTTTCAAAGAGATATCATTTATGGTCTTTCCCACAATGGACCTAAACGCAAGACCTAAATCGAAATGTTGACGCAGACGGACAGACAGACGGACTTCGTTATTTCATAAGCCGGATTTTGTTTCACAATCCAGCCAAAAACGTGTATGTACAAGATCATTCACAGATTGGGTACTCATTGAATCTCGATGAATTATAGAGAACGTATTCTCTATTTACACCTGGTGACAGTAATTGCGGAGTTTCTATTTCATTAGACGTAAATCGTGTACGTCAAAGACAAGATAAAATAAAGCAACTCTAAATAAAAGCTAAGTATATAGTATAAAGTATGTTTATGACGGAGCAAGAATAGAAAAGTGATAAAAACGGACAATCCATGTATATAAAATAATGAAATTAGGTCGGTGAGATTGTTCTAAGCGCAATGTAGGCTACTCAACTTCAGATAAAGGTTGTTTCATTCAAATGTGCAAGCAGGGTAAGATGAGACATGTTATATTGATAGCTATATACACTGTTATTTTGTCATAAATAAAGCACATTCTAGTGCATCTAAAGTTTGATTACTTTTAATGGTAAAAATCATCGGTAGCTGAACGAACAGGAACAGAGGTATAGGTGACGGCAGGTGAAATATCATCAATTTTTAATGTACACCTACGTATTCCAGGTGCATACAAGGAAGACACGTTACATAAAAATAGCAAGTAGCAAGGGCATATATAAATCCAAAGTTAGAATGATGAAGTCGTACTAAGCACTATCTGGATCATGTTCGATTATTCATCGTGTACGTCTATTTCCCGTAGAGTGGCGTTGGAAGCAAATCAGTAATGGGGCCCGGGGTAAAATGCTTTTTTATATATATACAATAAAATTTGAAACAATTTAATTTGATAATAAAGGAATTTTGCTTGTATGTGAAAAAGTGAGACTCCTGTTCTTACGCCTCAGTATATCTCTTATCTTCAACCTTAAATCAATCTCTCTCTCACCGATATTGGTGATTTTCCTGAAAATTATACACAGTTTCTCAAATAAATAATAACTATAAGTATAAAAATATAAACGATTTAATAATCATATGTTAGACAAATTTAAGCAAACGACAACAAAGATATAAACGAAATTGCACAATTATACAAATTACATCTCTCAACTGCTGTAACTAGTATACTGGTTAAATCTGGTATATCAATACGTATATTAGAAACTGGGGAATTTCCTTCTGAAATTAATAGAATTCCAAAGTATCTGTATATCAGTCACATTAGTAACTATATTTAAGACTGAGTATTAATGCAAAAGTTAACATCTGTGTTTTACATTGCATGACTGAGTTCTTTATTGATAGAAGATAATCAACGGGGTAAAATTTACTTTTTTGCGATATATATTTATATATCACATATATCACTACAACATTATCATTCACTATAGACCTTGGATCAGAAATGATACTATCTGCGTACATCAATCATATTTAAAGCACAAATACAGAAATAACAAGGTACCTACAATTTCATTATGCCCCGGTTGGGGTTTAACCCTCGACCTATGGCACCAATTGCCTGGCTCTAATACAATTGTGTGTGTGTGTGTGTGTGTGTGTGTGTGTGTGTGTGTGTGTGTGTGTGTGTGTGTGTGTAATTTTACACTGAGATCTGTTGGACCCCGCCACAAAGGAATACAGATGATCTACGAATGAAAAAAATTGTCGGAAACGTCGGTCTATGTTATTTAAGAAAAGGATACACTGTTTCTATGAATGACCGTGTTTCATCAATAGATGAAACAGATTTTGGAAATCATATAACAACACGTGACTACTATAGTCATTTATACTTCCGTTTCTATATGATCCGTAATGACACATTTAGGCTTACGGATAGAGACGACATAAAACGAATTCTGGCGTAAAAAAATGACTGCAAAATTTTGTACATTGCGCACGTGTCTGTAACAATTGCCTTTATCACTTGAATATAAGGAATACATTATACAACTGTCATTGAAATAATTGCGATTTATGGTTAAATAAATGTTTATAGAATGTGACTCTTTTCCCTTACCGGTCCCCATTATTTTGGTTGACCAATGAAATCGAAGTTAAACATCACATCTATCAAATGTATCCTTGTAGAGTACATATACATGTATTCCAAAATCTTGTTGTGAAATGATAAAATCGCTCGCATTTTCTTAAACTTAATTTCAAAAGATATATATCTGTCTGTTGAGTCATGTATGGCGAGAGCGCTTGCATACTTTAAAGCAAATTTAATCAGCAATGTTTATTCTTGAGCTTTCTTTTGAATGTATACCAATGGATACACATAGTCATCATAACTTTCGAGGCCCTCAATTACGCGGTCACTAACATGATTTTTATGACCACTTAAAACAGATATACAAAATATTTAGAAATAAACTTTTGAAAACATCAACATCAGCGCTCACGGAA
Organism: Atrina japonica; assembly: GCA_030159075.1. Classification (NCBI taxonomy): domain Eukaryota; kingdom Metazoa; phylum Mollusca; class Bivalvia; order Pterioida; family Pinnidae; genus Atrina; species Atrina japonica. The sequence goes on along the minus strand of BROG01000040.1, from coordinate 1,983,224 downwards.
TAAAGCAAATTTACGTATATGTGATGTTTTCAAAAGTTTATTTCTAAATATAAATATATATATATATATATATATATATATATATATATATATATATATATATATATATATATATATATATATATATATAAAATAATAATAATAATAATAGAAACGTTCATACTCCAACAAGGAGACATAGATCAGGAACATTTCAAATATTTACAAATCAACCTGTCAAGAATTAAAAATACTTATTTCACTAATTATAAGCCAGTTTTCTTGAGCCTTTGTGACTACTATTGATATACACGTGACATTTGGTGGAAAAACTACTTCAGGACTATTCAAATCTGCCACACCCTTTTTAAATGTCGCAATCTCTTTCATGTCTGTGCAGGCTCCTTCAGGATCGACGTCCTGAGTTGAAAGCTTTATAACAGCATTTTCTACTATGTCTTTTTTATGTTTTGTATTTCCAGTTTTAATGTACACACGAAATACATTTTGTGGCTTATTGAATGAAATATTGTAATAATTGCCCGGAACTTGGTCTTTTGACCAGAACACATTTGGGCTTGTTTCATATGCATATCTTGGTAGATATTTATCATATGTTTCCATATTTGTGTAAATATTTGCGTCTGGATTTTGATGGAAAAATCGTTTATGGTTGAAAGATTTGTCCCTAAATCCTTTGTCTACAAGCATTTGTGTTTTATTGGTTAGAGATGAAAGAACTCCGATATGTTGAAAAAGGGAAGGACGTATCACGATATCTTTTAACTGACCTTTGATAATTCTTAAATCATTGAGTAATATATCACACGGTTTCTCTGCGAAAAACATGAGGAGAAAATCTGCTAGCATGGAAAGATCAGTTGATTTAAACAACTTTCCGATAAAGCCCAGTCTGGAAAAATTTAATACAAACCAAGAATCAGGTTTCCGTCGTTCTACAGATTGTCTTATTTGATTAAAGTAGTTGGTTGCTGTTATGACGTCATCTTCTATTTGCATGTAATATCTAGAAATGTTTTGACAATATGTAGCAAGGTACGAGTAGTCTAAATTCTGTTTACTTCTCCAGCTAACTCGTTCTACAGAATCGTTGAATTTCCGTTCGAGTCTGGTAAAATCTGGATACGAATTGTGATGTGGATGGACAAGCTGGATAAACCCTTCCTCTGTCAAATTTTTGTATTTTTCATAAATACCTTTTGCCTTATCAATTACCCATTTGTGATCTTGGTCAGCAAAAAACACTACAACTACAATCTGTTTCCGGTCCTTCTGTGGTGTCTGCCGGATTAATGAATCCAACGTTGGTTCTAAGTAACTTGCTTTGTTTCGTTTAACCGTTGGAATTGCGATGGTGAGATATCCTGTAGTGAAAGAAGAATGATCAAAATGTTTAACAAGAGAACAAAAGCCTAAATCGATGTGCGGTTTTAAATAGGAGGTTAATGTATTGACGATGTTTATGATGAATCTTGCTGCCAGCATACCAGTCTCGAAAAAAAGATGTCCGACGATATCACGATTTTATCTATACAGCAAGTGATATCATTGTAACGTAATCTAAAGCAATTAAGGCAAAGCAAATATATTTTACCTATCTAAACATTACGACTTTTATGTGTTTGAAAACATGCCAACTAATGTCTAGTGTTTTAACTATTTTTGCTCTCGTTGTAGTAAATATTGTTATCATTCTTTTAATCTGTATCATTAACAATTAAACAAAAATCGATATCAGTCAAGAAGCCAAGAGAGGTTTACAAATAACAGCTCATCTTCTGTTGAATTGCGTATGTAATAAAACATCGCTGATGTATGGCTAGACAAGATGATTGCTGGTATTACTCTGGTATATAAACTAAATATGCATTTTAACAATGAGAAACATTTTGCGATTCATTGATACAAGGATTAATATCATATGATGCAAATTCAATCTAGATCAGTTTTAGTGTCAAGTCTCTTATTTTAGACATTAAGACAAGCAGAAGAAAACAGCATAATGGAAATGATATAAACATACTACAAATCTTAAGGTTTGATTGGTTTGCCCATCTTAATGTCAATAGGTAAATGTAAATGTTGTTGTATTGTTGTTTAATGTCCCACTCAAGAATCTTTCACTCATATGGAGACGTCACCAAATGCTATCAGTAAAATGTTATCAGTAAAATGACTGAGAAGAAATGAGTGTAATGGATACATGTAATGTAACAGTATCTAACTGTGTTATTGTCATGTATTCTATCCTTTTGTCTACTGTATCTATACCCCTTGACCCGGTTGCACAACACATTATTGAATTTTACCTACAGTTAGCCCATTGGTATAACATTGGTTAACTTCACAAATTTAACAACCTGTTGTGCAACTGGGTCCTGTTGTAATAATGTATATACATATACATGTATGTATACTTGAAAATATCTAAGAAATGTTCATATTTATTTGAATTATGTATTTCCAAACATAATGATATGTTATATTGGATTGTATTATTCAATTTTATCTACATGTAATTATGTATTTACAAATTATTAGACGACCAAGAGAGTGAATATGTGTGAATGTATTTTTCTGTTCAAGACATATTAATTAGATTGCAACTAATCATATACATGGAAAAATCAATAAAATATAAATAAAAAAAGTCGAATGAGTTCGTTTTATTATTCAATAGCTTTATATGAAAACTGGAATGGCTGAACATTTCCCGTGCATGTAAACATTTAATGATATACTTAATTTACCGGCATAATTACTTAACAAGCACTTAGCTTAAGCCTGTCAATTACCTGTTCGGTTTCTGAATTTTCCAAAGAGCAAGGCCTCCCGGTGCTTTATCTTGAAATATTGATCTTGTATAGCTTCATAAGGTAGCGGAACTGTTTTGGTAGCATTGCCTGAAATCTCATCCTGAAATTTAATATATTTACAATTCTGTGATATATGGCTTGCTTCCTTTTTTTAAACAAATGGCAATTATGGTAATCAAAAATTTGTATCCACAGCCACCGTTTGATCCTCAGAATATTAAAGTGAAAATTTCATGAAAAATGAAGATTAAACACTTTGTTATTGATATGAACATTTACATTTTACAAGAAATAATATTAAAGTTTATGACTAAATGAATGTAGATGTTTCTTGATGACTCCGATTTTAACGTCATGAGTATATGGAGACAATTCTTCTTTTTAAGCTCGTGACTACCATATCACAACACATACTTCCATGTCCAAACAGAGTATAAAACCTGGGTGGCACTGGATGGAAAGCGAGTGAGCCAACCACCACTTTGCTATTAAGACACACATTTGTATTGATTATATCAATTTTGTTTACAATTAATTTCAATTTAAAGGTATTAAATGAATGAAGAAAGTTTCTTAAAAAACAGAGTTATAATTCAATTACTTCCAAGCAACTTCGTCCACAACAATAAAATTATTTTCCAAAAAACAAAATTATATAAGTGATAAACCAAATACCCACTGAATTATATTAACAACAGTATTAAGACCAATGTAAGTGCAATGTCTTGCGCGCTCATGGATGGATGGATGGATGGATGGAAGTAGTATGTATGTATGTATGTATGTATGTATGTATGTATGTATGTATGTATGTAGTATGTAGGTAGGTAGGTAGGTAGGTAGGTATATATGTATGTATGTATGTATGTATTTGTGTGTGTATGTATGTATGTATGTATGTATGTAGGTATGTATGTAGGTATGTATGTATGTATATATGTATGGATGTATTTTCTCATAACCCTAATCGATGATAAAATGGTGGCTATTGGAATGATAAACATATATATAGCTGATAATCTTATACTAAGGTAATATTTCGCACTGATAACACCATTTAAATTCTAAATTCTTCAAACGCCATGACAGTAATTTTTACAGTGGTTACCCGTAGATGGATTTGACTATGCATTTAGATTTATTATTTTGCCTTTTAACCACTTTCCCTTTATAAAGTCTATTAAAACTGGATCTCAACCGACGACGTTTAATTGACAGAAACGATCGTCTTGAGCATTATAACTTTGTATCATAAAACACTTATAACCACAAGGCCGTTGCCACTGCTGGTGGACCGTTTCGACTATTATAACCTTGGTATAATGTTTATATTTCTCCTATTTGATATACGATCAACACAAGCTTCATTCCATTTAATATTAGAATTTATAGTGTATGATAGTTAACCATAACTACGCGGTTATATTAAAAAACTGTTATTTAATTGCTATGTGATGTAACCGCTTTAACTCAAATAATATACTACATACGATATATATATAGGAAATGCAAGAAGAATATCAAGCAGAATGATTCATGACATCAAAGTAAGATAATCAAAACTTTATGTCAAATGCTTTAGTTTGATGACAATACAAACTATCAGTTGGCATTAAACAAACCTTTTAAAGTTAGATATTGATTCCATTTAGGTAAGCTTATCTTATAGCATCAACGCTACATATGAACAAAATACTTTAGGCCTATATGGACCCTTTATCTTCCGACACAACATCAATGTTTTACTTAGGTAATTCATTGATTATTTTTTTCAAAAGACAATGTTCATCAACATCAGAAAACTGTGTGTGTGTGTGTGTGTGTGTGTGTGTGTGTGTGTGTGTGTGTGTGTGTGTGTGTGTGTGTGTGTGTGTGTGTGTGTGTGTGTGTGTGTGTGTGATTGAAGTCTAATTGACAGAAACGATCATATTGAGCATTATGATTTAGGTATTATGTTTATAATATTTGTTTGATAAATACGTAGTTTTCAAAGAAATATTATCTTAAACACTCAAGAATATCAAAATTAAATAGAAATAAAATGTTTAATCTGCAAAAAGAGATCTATGGTAAAGTAAAAGGCAATGTTAGAGAGGTTTACGGATACCATATCCACACACTGTTTACACTGTACCTCGTCCTTGTCGATAACTTGTAATTGCGACACTGTCGTGTGTGTCACATTCTACAAAATGGATATATATTGGAAAAAATATTAATACGAAGGTAAACACATGTCATAAATACTAATATTTCAAACCATTTACTTGTCTTAAATAAACATGAAATCATTGTTTTATATACAATAATATCACACCGCTTCTACCCTTACTCGTCAATAATGTCAATAATTGGCCAAATATCCAAACAATCAAGTATCTGCATTGAATATTTCAATATATATATATTATACAAGTGAATTCGTTTGTGACTAAAGCCTTACCTCTGTTAAAGTTTCCGTAGAAGGGATTTTCTCTAGGGAGGTTGCGCATCTAGGTATTTTTCTGTCTACAAATATAAAATCGATGCAGATTCATATTTGATCATTCATCAGCAATCTAAAGAAAGGTAAATATTTCAGCATCGCTATATATAAATATATATAAATATAAATATATATATATATATATATATATATATATATATATATATATATATATATATATATACGAAATTAACAAGCCATGGCAGAAAGTCTAACACGAAAGACTATCATTACCATTCGAAAAGAAATATAAAAAAGATAGCGTGGCAGCATGTTTTAATGGTGGAGGAGAGATCCCAGCTAGAATGTTCAAGGAAGAGACAAACGGCCTTCTGCAAGTAATCTGGCAAAGTTTCTAACAAATCGAAATCAGCTTAGGTTGCAGCTAGGCTTGAACCTGTGTTGATCAGAGGTGAGAGACCTTATGAATTAAAGTACGATGCTCCAATCACTCGACCATGGATGACCCAGTTATAATATAAAATCCATATTTCAGTACAGAGATATGATAAATATTGCATGGACACGGCATTCTGGAAAACCAAAGTTATCATTTTACACTACAGTTTTTATATCTTTATTTCGCAATATCACCAATAATTATTTATCCATTTATGCTAATGGATGTTCAATTATCCTACTGACACGTTTTCCTTTTATCTAATCATTTTACAAGGATATATTTCGACATTAACCTTGTTGCCTCACAACAGGCTAAATATGCAAAAACATTTTACCTTAATGGGGACATTTGTCACCAGCCAGTCGACCTTGTGTTGTTTAAGAGCCTGTAACATTTTACTATGATTTTTATATTCTCAATACGTATATCTATTAACACCTAATAATACATTTCTGAAACTAAATCGATAAATTCATCATCAGTAGCATATTCAAAATCGGTTGGGAGTAATTCAAGCTGATGATCAATATTAATTAATTGTGCCACAAAGACACAATGATACACTTGACAATGAAAACTGAGATATGGCGTATAGTTAACAGACACGTAATATGCATAGGGTTTACAAAACAAAAAACACACAGAATAACTATTGTATTTGCATCAATTCTAGAATTATGGTGTAATTTTGTCCTGTGAATGATTTCATTGCAATGAATTTTAAATGTAAACGAAATGACATCATCTCATACAAAAATCGTTAAAAGGAAACATCTTCTGCTCACCATTAATACCGCTTTATTAGAGATAAACAAGTCAAAATAGACCACAATCGAGTTGACTAATTCCGTTCAGTTTTATCAGAATACTTTGTACTCGGATCACTTGATTTCCACTGAAAGTCGGACAAGATCCATTCCAATAACGTAGTATTTTAATTGATGACATTCGGTGATTTCTGTCTTTAATTCATCTGCGATGACTTAATTTCAGGTGAATTATCTCTATTGTAAATGTGGAAAGTGCCATCATATTCCTGTGGGCTGTTTTTCAAATCTGGCACCTATTATTTCTTGATATTCATATTCCACGTCATATATGCGATAAACTGCTTATCCGGATTATAATGATGTCCTTCTTTTCTCTTTGATACAGCACATTATTATGACGAACCGTGACGTAACAGAACCACTCGAAATTGATCTATTATAGCGTTTTCTTTATTGTTGTTCTAGGGTCCGCCGAGGAAAATTCACTTAAATGTAGACGTCAACTGCTGCAAGTGTCGTAAATTTTGACCCGTGCTACGGGCGTATGTTAATGCATTTACAAATTGTGATCACGATTTACGTATACAAAATATTGTTTTTGGTCTACAGGGTAAAGCCTCCTCTCATTTGTTTTCATTACCATGTTTTAAGCCATTATTTTTATGATTTCCATAGCTGTTGTTATTTTTGTTACTTGTTACGATGGTAAAATAATTATTATACTGCTAGTGCTGCTGCTGTGGTGGTGGTGGTGCTGCTGCTGCTGATGATGATGATGACGATGATGATGATTATCATTATTATTCTTTTCATCATGATCAATGCTTTTGCTTCCAACGTTGTTTATATACAATATTTAGATTCGCCGATGAATTTCCACTAGCACCCTGTGTTTTGTGTAGTGTAATGAATTATGCAATGATGCATACAATAAATGCTATATATGCAGTAAGATATAACTTACCTTATTGGAAATACCGGACAAACATTTACATAATATACTGTTCAATCTCTCTGTGTGTAATCATTCCAATTACAACATGCAATTAACATACCGTGACATTTCGACAAATAAAGGCATATTCTTAGTCTGTTTGTTTGTTTGTTTAATGTTGTTTAACGTCCCACTCAAGAATCGCTGACTCATATGGCAAATACCAGTGAAGGGCTTCAAATTTTGGCCTATGTTCGGCACTTACGGCCGTTGAGCAGTAAGGGTTCTTTAACTTGCCGACACCTACTGTTACACGGGACCTCTGTTTTTACTGTCACAGTCCGAAGGACAGGCATTTTCTTAGTCTGTGTAATTGCTGTTTATTCATAATGTAATATATTATATATATATATATATATATATATATATATATATATATATATATATATATATATATATATATATATATATACACACATGTATATATATATATAAATCTAAAAGTAAAAGAATGGCAGGTCACGAAACGAGATATCAATCATATAGATATATAAAACTATAATATATAAAAATAAAAACACTGACTTCAGTTCAGTTACGACTGGATGGTAATCGTTATGTTTTTTAGGTAGAACAATACACAAAATATGGAGCCGGCCTAGCTCAGTCGGTAGCGCGCTCGACTCTTGATCGTGGGGTCGTGAGTTCGAGTCCAGTCGGCGGCATGTCGGATTCCTTTCCTTTGGATGAGATAGTGAAAACCGAGGTCCAGTTTCACAGTAAGGGTCGACACGTTAAAGAATCTCCACTGCTCAATGGCCGTAAGTGGCCAGCATAGGCCAAAATTTGAAGCCCTTCACCGACATTTGGTGCAGTTTCCATATGAGTGAAAGATTCTTCAGTGGGACGTTAAACAACGATACAACCAACATACACAAACTATGAAATGTCTTTAAATACGTTGAATAAATATAACGCGTATATACATGTTATGAATTTATTACAGGACGTTTCCAATATGGAATACCAAATTTTTTACTAAGACAATATCTTCTGCTCGAGATCATAATGTGCCTGTATTTACGTTTACAATTCCACGCAAACATAACAAAATAATTGTATACATACATTGCTCTGTGAATATATTCTTCTTGTAGTTCTGTGTCATTGTGATGCTCGGAAGAATTTGATGGAAGACAAGAAGAACAGTCAGTGTGAGAAGTCCCCACCATATCAAAGTTTTGATATTCCTGCGCCGCACCATTTCTTATTCAATTTCAGTAGTCATTAGACTTGTCTGTAATTCTACAAAATCATTATCAATATGTGGAGTATTAGTAATCGGAATTCTGGGAATAGAAATATCACATCAATATTTTCCTACAGCTGTACTGTCATTCTGCTGTCGTTAATGTTTTTTTATTTATCATAATGCATGTATTTAAATATATCTTTTTAAGATAATAGAATGGAGAATAAATCTAGTTTGGAGTGTGAATGATATTTTCTTAGACAAACACATCCATTATTTCTCAACTCTTAATTACACTGGCGTCTTTCCATTCCATATTGTCTCAAAAGGACAGATCGGCATCAGTCTATGCAATTGCAAATTAACCAACTTCATCTATCCAAAGTTAGCAAATAAAATGAAATGCACATTAATAATACTCATGTAAGCAGTAATGTGTTACAACTCCTATGTCACATAATGAAATCGTTTGAGAAGACCTCCATGGCCTGCATAAGAACAAGTGATATATAAAATGTGTGAACTCAATTTGTCTGTAAACACACACAGTAATGGTAGGTTCTAACATAAAACTCGAGTGTCCGGTTAGCCCATTCGCTTCTCACCAATGCGACCCGTGTTCGATCCTCGGATTGGACAGGGGAGTATGTGAGATGGTACGGCGGTCGCCAGGTCGAACACCTGGGTTTTCGCCGGGTACTCTGGTTTTCTCTCACAGCAAGCACCGAACAACGCCAACATTAAAACCAAGGAGAGACAGTTATATACGTTTTAGACTTGTTTGTTAATCGTTGTAAAATACATAAGTTAAAACTTTTTAAAACATAAAACCCACTCATCCTTTTTGGGCTGCGTTATATCTTTATGTGATAAAAACTATGGTGTCAATTTAAAACTATAACTCGACAATAAATAATATATCAAGTACAGTCGCATAAAAATGACGACGAAAAGATTGAATATTACCTTTCAACAGTTAAAATGATAAGATACAAAATGTCAAATTTACCAACTAGATTTTGGAACTGCATGTCTTTAAAATCCTATGTGAATAATATAGTAACCAAATTCGAACAGTGCACAGCGTTTTGCCACACAAAGAATGCATTTGGTGACCTTATACATAGATAGATACAATCCAGGATACAAAAATGACGCGGAAGTCAAGTTTGTATTTCCGCAATTATCTAAACTATAGGCTCCTTCCCGGAAGAATGACCAAATAACCAAGATGAAAGGAGACATGCTTGTGTATTATATACTTATACTCTCTCTCTCTCTCTTTTTGTCTCAACAGTGAGAAGTGATTTCCGGAGATGATATTAAAATTCAGTAAAAGATACCGATATCATTTATATCAAAATATATCAAGTATTTTATTTCGCGAAATAACGCTTCCAATCTTAATTTTAACTTCAGGTAATTCAACACTCGAATTACTTAACTTTCAAATTACTTTCGTGACTTGTTTATCATTGTGTATATTTTCTACGTTTTAGCCTGCTTATCGCCAAAGGCGATAGCCAGCTATAGCAGTCATCGACCTGTGTGCAATCGTCTTTTCACGCATGTTGTTGGTCCCCGCGGTACCACCAGAACAAATGAAACTGCTTGCGCGATATGATTTGTGCATATATGTAATGTAATGTAAAAGTGTGCTAAATGTTCTGGTGTTGTTCATACAGTTGTTTCAAGACGATCTAGACATTTATAGATTCAGTATTTTAATCTTATCATAAATTATAGTAAATTGGAAGCTGTTTGTATCTTTCTATTTATGCCTGCAAGGTTGAAATATACAGCTAATCACAATTACTACAAAGCTGTTTGTATCTTTCTATTTATGCCTGCAAGATTGAAATATACAGCTAATCACAATTACTACAAAGCTGTTTGTATCTTTCTATTTATGCCTGCAAGGTTGAAATATACAGCTAATCACAATTACTACAAAGCTGTTTGTATCTTTCTATTTATGCCTGCAAGGTTGAAATATACAGCTAATCACAATTACTACAAAGCTGTTTATGCCTGCAAGGTTGAAATATACAGCTAATCACAATTACTACAAAGCTGTTTGTATCTTTCTATTTATGCCTGCAAGGTTGAAATATACAGCTAATCACAATTACTACATTTGTTGTCCGTACAATTATATGTTGACTTATCAAGAATTCATTAATATGCCAGAATGATGTAGGCTACAAAAATGAAGGAATATTTTATTTAAAAAAAAAATATTGGGTACATTTCTGACTTGCAAGCAGCATTGTACCCTCAAGGCATTAACATAATTACAGTCCTCCTAGCGTATGTGAACCGTGAAAAGCAATTTATATGAATCGCCATCCGCACTTGTAATGCAACGCTACATTAAATGTAACCTGACCGACATCGACAAAGAAAAATAATATAGGTGTTCCCTTTTACCGGATATTAAATATCTACACGGAATGATGATCCGGGGGTGCCTGGGGGTTAATGGTCTCACTATAGTCAATAAGAGATGAATCAAGAGGTAACTTGATTCTAGCTTAAACTGAACATTTATTTGGGGAAACTCAAGGGATTCGAAATGGTAGTCACTTTGGTATGGATTTACAAACAAAATCACAAAAACACATAAATTGCTACTTCACATATCAATCACAAACTCTCTGTACGAACGCACATGCAATGTACGCCCAGCTTCGTTCTGGGTAATTGGTCGTAGTAACAATTTCATCATAATGAACAAAGTTGATAAAATGCACTTCTAACGTTACAAAAACATTAACCTAGGATTTTCATTACTGCCTGAGTCTTCACAAGTTTTATATTTTCCTGACAAAATGGTGCCAAATGATGTGTGTGTGTGTTTTGTTTTGTTTTTGCTTTTTGCCTAAAATAAAGGATATGTAATCAATTACAAACGAAATGCCAAAAAAAAAACTGTTACCTGCCTACTTAATATTAATATTGATACCTGTCTAATTCATATTAGGATTTCCCAATGCATTAGGGATTGTATGAGTCGCGCTTACTTCACAACGGTATAACATTCGGTCTTTCCCATGGGATCAGATTACAATGAAGGGCACCGGTTACAATAAATTCAGGGAGGGGAGGGTGTTGAATGCTAAACACAAATTAATTGTCAAAAATCCTCACATAATAAATTTGATTAGATCAGTTTTGCTCGAATCCACGCTGACTAGCAGTGGTGTTCTAAACTCGTTCATGGAAGCTCCGTTTGTTTGTTTATTGTTGTTTAACGTCCCACTCAAGAATATTTCACTCATATGGGCACGTCACCAAATGTCAATGAAGGGCTTCAAATTTTGGCCTATGCTCAGCACTTACAGCCATTGAGCAGTGAGGGTTTTTTAACGTGCCGACACCTACTGTGAAACGGGACCACGGTTTGGAAGCTCCGTTAGAAAGGAAAATATCTTACGTGACGTAAATTGTTAATCTGAATTACGAGAATTTATTTAATTGAAGTCCAATATCTCCAATAACGCGTTCAATCATAGCAAATAGAGACGAACGTTTGCTGATATCGACATTATTTGTAAGAGATGTTGTATCGTGTAATCAGAGCAACACAATGCTTTTAGAACAATAGCAGTTTCCACAACTGATGTCAGCATTAAACGTTGTCTTATGGCTAATGCATACATTGACAAATTGTATACATGTGTAGCTCCGACATGATATTCAAACCAAAGACTGAAATAATTGTCAAAACTGAAATGTTACAAAACACCTCGTGTGACTTTAAGTTTTGTATAGTCCGGAAATAATGTTGTCAGTGTTATGAAAAGGAATTCACAATTGAATGTTTAAACCAACAGGATCTTCCTAATTGAAGTTCATATCCGTATAAGGCCAAATCTGTACAATGACAATTTATAAGCACGTGTAACTAATAAATGAGATTTTGTTTTATTCGGGTTTTATGTCACACTCAACAATTTTTGCACTTATACTCTGTAGTGGTAGTCAGTTTAACGGTCGGGAAGAGAACCCGATTTCATTGTGCCCGCGAAAAAATGCCGACAGCTAGTAAATCTGGCCAACCTTTTCATAAAATCGAACCTGTGATGACAGGAAACGAAATACTTTCGGTTACGGGGTTTCTCAAATAGATAAGATACCTGAATATAAACAAATGAAGTGCAAGTGTAGGTCTACCAAAATATAGCCGCTCGGATTCTTGTTAAACCTTGCTCGTTCGGGTTTTCGATAAACCAGCGTAATACTGTCTGTTTCTTAAAAATATGAATGTACAAGTAAGTCTCCTTGGCTTGCTCACATAACATAAACTCTAATATTCGAGATTCTTTGAGTTTGTAAACATATGCTAATTAATATTGGTAAAGGTCTATCAAGGTAAAGTGGCAAATCCGAGTTCAGTAAAAAACAAAAACAATACGATCTACTTTCCAAAATAGGCAAGGTATAACATATTACCTTGCATGGACTCCATGCATTACTGAGTCTATAATATTTTTGTGACAAGTAGCTTATCATCCCTGTTATGATTTGATTCAGGCTCGTTGTGTTTGTAAACATGTGCCAATTCACCTTGTTAGACCTGTAGAACAACATTTTCAATTATGCAATGTCAACATTAATCTAGTTATTGTATCAATTTAAGAAGTTACCTTAAGAGTTAATAGTAAAACACACCTGAAGTAACCACACCCACTTCTAAGCATCATACGTGTCCACAATACTGGGGGCACCTACCTTCCTGACGTACTTCCAGATTGAGTAATATGCACGGTGTCATAAAACTGCTTTCGAGTTGCCTTTGAATTATTCATCAAAACTTGGATCACGCTTCAATGATATTATCGATTTATTGATGTCGTTGACCAACACGAAGCGCACAGGTAAATTCTATAAATAGTAAAGTCTATCTATCAGGTAAAACGTCTGTATTCGTGAACACCCGAGGTTGAAATATTACTTCAAAATACTCCAGACGTCATTCACACTGCAGTTTGTAGTTTAGACTGTGCATATGAAACGTTATTTACCTCATTTTCTATTATCATAACACTAGGGACACACAACATTTTCCATCGTGATTTATAACTCTTACTTCGAACCTAATAATAAGTGTAGGCCTAATATGTATTTAGCTGTAGCAGGAAACATTAAATGGGAATTTTAATCTTGATTTGATATTTTGTTGATAATGATCACATGATCTTTTAATTCCCCTTAATCGTAATGTGCAGTAACCTCTTACTGGACATGTGCTTTGACTTTGTCCTTGGGGAGGCTGTACGCTGTTATAACTAAGTTGGTGTACCATCAACTGGTACAAAGACAAAATGATTATCAGCCAATAGTTTATCAACAACTTTGAAACAAGCTGTTAAATAACTTTGACGTAAATATGACAGTGTGTAGGCCCTGTCTACCGGTATGTTGAATATCTCATAAAAACCCAGACGTCTGTAATCCAGATAGTTTAACAATATAAAATCTTTCAGATATACATATCATATTGTGATACCTCAAAAAGTCAGCTACAGTCTATGTAACGACTTTTAATCAATGACATTCACGCGTTTCAATGCACTTCATGCTAAACGAAAACAGTTTCTTTTGTCTGTAAAATGTGGTATGCAAAGTCCGACGGTGTTTACGAAATATGCTATTGTTTAAAAATCAAAGAAATGAAATTTCTTGAATCGAGGTGACGCATGATAGATAAAGCTTTGATTGTTTCATGTCTTACAGAGGGGAGGGAGGGCCTCCGTGGCCGAGTGGTTAGAGCATTGCGCTTTAAATCACAAGGCCTCTCACCTCTGGTTCGAATCCCGCTAGGGTCATTTCGAATTAAGTGGGAAAGTTTGCCAGTTTTCTTGCAGAAGGTCGGTGGTCTTTACCCGGGTATCCGGAGTTTCTCTTCCACCAATAAAAACTGGACCCCATCATATGACTGAAAGATTGTTGAGTATGGCGTAAAACAAAAATCAAAATCAAATCAAACAAGAAAAATTTGATGTAAAGCATCAATTCGCCGCCAAAGGTATTTCAAAGGAAGTTTGGGAATAAATGAATGCAAGCTTTCAGTTACTTAATATCTATTACGACAAAAAGTCCCACCAGATAACATTTTTGTGAAAATAGAGTCAACAGAACTAAATTTAACGGCGATTTCTCGTCAACTAACACCAAGTTCACAGACAGTAGTGAGAAATGGAGTGGTCATCATGTTCCTGGTCAAATTCATCCAGTGTAATCATTCATTTTAGTAGTGTTTATATAGCAATTGACATAAGCGATGTAGCAATGTCTATATATGTAAAAGTTTACAAAATGACAGTTGCAGTAATTTTCACTGTTCTGCATAATGGTTGTCAACAATGGTGAAGAACTTTTTTTTTTAAGAAAATGTATTAAATATTAGTATATATCAAGAATATAAAACGTAATTTAGAAAAACATTTATGGAATAATTCAGAATTATTTTTTTAAAACAAGTCCATATTCCAGTCTGTTTCGTTCATTGTTGGCCTAGCCGGCTAGAGTGGTTCGATCTTGTTTAACATGATAATTCTGACTTTATCCATTATTACACAAAACTCGTGTTAAAAGTAACATTTTATTATATGTAGACTTTAACATGTACTACATGTACTACAGTTTTTATGTCGAAATAAAAGTAAAAATGGTGTGCTTCGGTAATTAAGGTCTGTTTCAGTAAATCGTCCGACCCGTTTTCACTTTGTTGTTCTCCCAATCATCAATATTTCATACGACACATTTCGTTTTCGGTGTTATATTTATTCCGTTTTGCACAAACGAAATCATTTTAAATGATAAAAAACATTTTGTTCCACATTTCCGTCGTCCACTAAACTTATATAATAGGATATCATGCTCTTATCAAAATCGAAAGCAATCACTTAATGATTCCTCCCATCATTTCGACTAATGTCTCCCACTTATCGTTATTTCAAAAATACGAATCGCGGTATTATACCTTAATTGCATTAAAAAATTTAGATGCTGATTATTTATGAAACAAACCAACATCACTTTCATATCTGAAATTTAATAGCGTTTTTGCCTCAAATAAAATTACTACGTCATTACTTCCGCGTTCAAAGAAACTAACAGCTCCTTCCATATACTACTTCCTAATATTCGCCGCCTCCTGGCGGCGAATAATCAAACTTACAGAGGGGAGTGTAGCAGGTTCTGGAATACACAGGGAAATACGTGATGCGATCGTTTTGTTTTACTCACTCTGTTTTCGAATGTAAAAATTACTGTTAACAAATCAATAATCATAAATTTTTAACTTGAAATTGCCGTCTAACAGGATGTACTTCGTATCAGATTTAAGTTATCTTTCATGTTCCGATAAGAGATACTTTATAGCATCAACTTTATTTAAAAAAAAAATATCAATTGGAAATTGATATTATTTGGCTATCAGCCATCTTCAGTTTGATGATAAATAAACGAAGTGATCTTTTGGTATTACGCCATCTCGTAAAAATCAACGCACAGTCGATATAGTTGCCAAACGGAGATATTTATATGAATACACTCTACATGTATATATAATACACACTCTTCATCAAAGAGCAGAAATAATAAACTACAGATGATGATGATGATGATGATGATGAAAGTAAATTGTACAGTAGTAACCATACAAATTACAATTGAATTCATCGATGCGACTGAATTAAATTTAACATTTAAAATCAAGTGCTCTTAAAGACAGTTAAGTAATTATATGTTTGTTAGTCTTTGTTTCCAATTCTCGCATACCAATCACCACTTAACCTTCGCTGTATATTGGACCAAATCAATACTGTAAATTGCTTCGTATTGATTTTCTGATTTTTATATTTTCCAATACGTTTCTATTATTCTAAAAGTGGTTAAATATTGACCTATTTGAACTACCAGGTCTCCAAGTTGAATATCTTAATTGGGAGAATAATAAGACTACATGTTCTATCAAAAAGACAATGATTTCCCTGACAGAGGTAGACGTATTCCTTCTACTAAACAAAATTTGTTGAATAAAAAGATTAAATGTCGGTGGGATGTTTAGATGCGTATGTGGTTATAACACAAATGAACTAACAGAAAATACCCAGTCTAGCTCAATTCCACAAAGTTGAGGGGAATGATGGAATGGTCCCAGCGCTCTATTTAAATCATTAATTGAGGTCAGGTTAATCTGTTTTGACTCTTTAAACCTCAAGTTAATTTGGATATTGATAAATTCTACTATTAACAATACAAAAGTTATAGTTATACAAAAGCCTCCAGAACAAATGTTTAAGACGTTTGTTTCTTTAAAAATACTTCAACAGTTGAGCTCGAATTTGATATAAATAATTTCTGAAAGAAAAAGCAGTATCAGACAAGGCAAAATTATAAATTTAAATGCGTTGTCAAGAACTGTAAACATGAAAATCTTAGATTTCGGGAGATTTTGAATTCAAATGGTGGCATCTGAGCGAAATATTACTTTAGTATATAAAAAGTCTCAGATACCAAGGTATAAATCATTAGAATGTCCAGGATATAGGTACAAATCTGGTAAAAAAATTGACAAACACGGACCTCTCGAAATCAAGAGGTGGGATCAGGTGCCATGGAGGAGTAAGCATCCCCTTATTGACCGGTCACACCCGCCGTGAATCCACAGTCAAATTAAAATGAAATAAGTGAGGAACGAATCCTCTTCATAGCTGGTACAGAAGTCTCAACAACCGTCATCGAACAGGTAACTCAAAATTTCACTTAGTGAAACAGAGTAGTCGCAAACAAGACTATTATACCGATCGTAAAATTTCCGGAACGCTAACATCAAACGCGGTTTCCATATTCCTGTGTCAATAATTTGTCAATGAGTAGTTTACCTCTGCATTTGAAATGTTCATATGCTGAACACGCCCTGCCATATCTGATCATTTGGGAAATAAAAACTCCATATAAAAATTATCTGCAGGTGGTGGGTTTATGTATACCCTCGAGGAGACTAATTGTCTACCAGCAGTGGCAACATCTAAGTGGTGATAAATATGATTAACAATACCAAAGTTATAGTTTTATAAAAGAGTCAAAAACCAATACACCTTATCATTCATGGCATATTTTGTGCTGCAGATGTTAGATTAGTTTCGTATTATTCTTTGATAAGATTTGTGATATTTATCAAATTATCTTGTGTTTATTTACAGTTAGAAAAGCTTACTTTCCTTTCGCCCAAATACACAATACTTAATACTTAGTTCTTAGAATTACAGGAAAATGTTCAGATTTGCAGGCCGGGCTTGTGCGCCTGAAGTTTTTTGAGTTTTCACACCGCCCGTTAAATCAGCTCATACAAGTTAAATGCATTCTGGGTAGGATTTTTCATCAGTTAACTGGACGACATCTTTAGCTGTGACGTCACCAAATAATTACAAGGATACAAACATTATATATATATATATATATATATATATATATATATATATATATATATATATATATATATTACAAACTTAGTTTTACTTACGAAGATGATAATTCTATCTTTTACTTTGACAAACGGCAGAGATTTACCTGAAATGATACATAGAACAATACAAAGAACAATACTTAACAAATCCGAAAATGCATCACATCGCCTCATGACAAATATTTATCGTCGATTTTACTCTGAAAATTACATTATTACATATAATGACGGTGATGGACAGTACCTCTTTAGACACGTCTTTGTGTGTATACAAAATATAGATAATTTATATATTTTACATATGGTCTATCCGAGACAGCGAAATTTACGTCTAGATAGAGAAGGGTAGAAAGATAGAAAGATATCAACAGATATGAATACGGGTACAGGTGGTCAACATTCCACTAATTTCGGTACAATTGCCAAATTGAAAATATCCAGTTTTAGAAATGTGAAAAAATAACTACACTTTTGTACAAATTTTCTGACAAAATGTCTCAAAGCAACTAGTACAAAGGTAGAGGCACCTGTTGTATATTATAAAGAAACATTTATAAATTTTCTACTTTGTGGTCCCATAGTGGACTACATTCTCACTTGATTTCATTTTTGCTTGTTGTATCGCAAGGGATTCACGTTTCACTGCTAGTTTTTATATATGACGTCACACAAAGTTTTGCTAACCGACTTCGATGCACTTTCTGAACTTTACTGTTTACATATTTTGTAATACAATGTCAATGTATACCGAAACAATTATTCGCTGTCTAGAGTTCCTTGTTGAAAATATGACACATAAAAAATATCACTAAATCGGTATCGAAATTAACAAATGCAGATGATAAATAAGCGCATCAATATACTCAACAAAGTAATTTGGTCATAGATAAAGGTAGGAGCCAGTCAAAGTTTCTGTTATTAAAATGCTAACTTAAAATATCCATGCATTAGGGTAACCATGTGAATGTTTTACAAAAACTTACAGGGTATCCGCGATTCCCCTGTCAGATAAATCCGTTTCAACGCTTGGCTGACGCGTCGCGATGAAAATTCTGTTATCTCTGACAGGGGGTTCGCTGATACTCTGTCAGTTTTTTTTGTAAAACAGTCACATGGTAACCCTTAATTGCCGTTTACTTTTGCCATCGTAGCATTACATCCAACTCTTTGCCTTCGGAGTTACTATCAACTTAATCTTGACGAAGACATTCACTTTTGTCAAAATCAATGTTACCATATATCGGAGACAATCGGAGTATAAACAATCATCAGATCAACAGTGTCTCTTGACATTTCTTACAGAACGACGTCCCCATTCCACCTTCTATCCGATATCGACATAAATCGTTAAAACTACTTCGTTTTAAGAATTTCCCAATCCATTACAATAAAATTCCACTTCCTACAAATCGTTTGTAATACTTTCAGTGTATTTTATCTTACCTTATATATGTCAAGGCAATGTATGTAAAAACATATACTGTGTACGAAATGTCTCTACATTTATTAATATATAAAGA
The DNA here is from genome assembly GCA_030159075.1 of Atrina japonica. Taxonomy (NCBI): domain Eukaryota; kingdom Metazoa; phylum Mollusca; class Bivalvia; order Pterioida; family Pinnidae; genus Atrina; species Atrina japonica. Next base: position 1,963,566 of record BROG01000040.1, on the reverse strand, counting down.
AGGCGGATACATAAAGTTCAATATAGCAATTCAACAAAGACACGAGTTATAAGTACAATACTGATTGGTATTGTCCTGTTATCAGTTTGTTTGTTTACCGACTTTAATTTTTATTGTTCACGTGGTTCCTAAACAAACAAGTGTCAATAAAAAGTCCAATACTTAAGATTTTAAAACGTGTATGCTAATTTTAAAGGTGTTTTCCTTTTCCATAGATTGTTTGTACTTTGGTCAATATTCTTTTTTTTTTTCGCGTAAATTATTTTTGGTCAATTCTTGAGTAAGTACAAATAGCTAAAAACTCAATAATCTGACATTGACCCCGTAAGGCTCTATATAACAAAAACATTTTTTCACTTTAAAGAAAGAGTTCATGATAAGATAAAATTTATTTTGAATTATATAACAGACTTGTTACAGACCGTGTCGACAATTATACTACCTCAATGACGAATGCTTGCGATCAACAACATAATCTATTGGCGAGCTTTTTCGCGCTCAGAATAAAACATTGATAATAGGAGCATGTCCTGACATGATGTAATGTTTAATATAGCGGGGAGTCGGTTGACCTTGTCTGATACCACTTTCACTTTAGAAAATCATATTTAAAATTGGGGCTCAACTAACGCAGTCTAATTGACAGAAACGATTGTCTTAAGCATTATAACTTAGGTATTATGTTTATGATATTTATAACCACTAGGTCGTTGCCACTGCTGATGGACCGTTTGAGTCCTCGAGGATATTTCGGTAGCAGCTGATAATTTTATACTAAAGTAATATTTGTCACTGATAGCTCATTTAAATTTCTAAATTCTTCTAAAGCTAGCATAACCATCTTTTTACAGTAGTAAGTCTAAGACAGGTTTTGATTATACGTTTAGATTTATTATTTGGCCTACTTGTCTGATATCACTTTCACTTTAGAAAATCTTATTTAAAATGGAGCTCAACTGATGAAGTCTAATTGACAGACGATCGTCTTGAGCATTATAACTTTGGTATTATGCTTATAATATTTATAACCACTAGGTCATTGCCACTGCTGGTGGACCGTTTGAGTCAACGAGTGTATACATGAACCTAGTACCTGGTATTACGGTACCAGCTGATAATCTTATACTAAAGTAATATTTAAATTTCTAAATTCTCCTAAAGCTAGGATAGCCATGTTTTTACAGTGGTTACTCTTAGACGGGTTTTGATTATATGGTTAGATTTATTATTTGGCCTTGTCTGATACCACTTTCACTTTAGAAAATCTTATTTATAATTGGAGCTCAACTGATGAAGTATAATTGACAGAAACGATCGTCTTGAGCATTATAACTTTGGTATTATGTTTATAATATTTAACAGAAATCAGCCTTGAAGATACTAAAGTATCCAGATTCATGATGATTATTCTCTAGAATTGAAATGGAATATCTAGTAATGGCGAGTTAAGTCCGAGGTTTCAAAATTTGGATTTACACTGTACTTCACCAGTTACAATCATTTCAACTGTTCGTAAGTAAACACGTCAACAGCTGTGTTACAAAATTGTCCCTTTGTTTTATTGTTTTGATTATCTTTATTTATTTACGTCAAGGCAATAATCAACATGTATAAAGATGTTTTCGGCCATAGAAAAATAAACACGTCAACAGATGGCTGTCTAATTTTGTTCACAAAACCATTTTCCCCTCACAAAAATGCTTAACATTTCTCGGTAACATATGCAGATAATTGTAATCAATAGTGACCGTAATATAATGGTTATTGATGAATTAATAAATGAAATTAAAAATAAAAATAAGAATAAAAGATTACAAGAACAAGAGCAATCAAAATACATAAAGTACTGGTAAGACTTGATGGTAATCGTGAAGTATTTAGGCGGAACAATACATTATGTGTACTTAAAATATTATCATATACATATTTTATAAATATATTGCAATTTCAATAAAGGTTACCGAGAAATGGGACACAAAAAGAGCAAACGTTTGCGTGAATGAATCCCGTTTAATTTGAAATGATTTTGCATTCCTGGCCACGTGTCTTTAATAATATATGTTATAACCTGGTTATATTGAAAACCCTGTTTATTTGAAAGATATATTCACCCCTTCGGTTTCATTATATCAGGATACGATTGTAGTTTGTTTACTTGTTCACTCAAGTTATTACAACAGGTATCCGTTTTGTTTCTAATCATAAACTTCATTTTGAAATTCTCGGGATTTTATTCGATACAATAAGAGGTGAGTTAACCCGCGGCGTGACTACTCAAAGTTCTTGCCACACGCTCGGGATATTATGTCAAATGCAAAAACATGTACATATGTTTCAGCAGATCATTTCAATTATTTCGAACTGATCGAGTTAAATGAATTGAATTACTGAATTGAACTTAACTTTTCTATAATAAGAATTTATCAAAGAAGAAACGTATATAAAAATATGTTGGTGAATAAAGAGGGGATTCATTTGCCATTTTCAACGCAAAGAGTCCACCTCGTAACCAAATTCAAAAGGTGATGTTTTATGTTGAAGTTCTGAATGGATAGGGCGAAGATAATGTACAACAATCCAAAACATGTTTTTGTATTTTCCATTGAGCATAAACGGATATTAGTACCCACGTCATCCAGTGTCCGAGACCATAAACAATGAAAATTCTAAACAAATTTTATTCTCAAATTAAACTTAAGAATTTATTCATCTGAGTAAAAAAAAAAGTGAAAACTCGCGGACCATAAACCGACTTAAGAATTTTCTCAATTGAGATAAGATTGTCAAGGGGCAGTGTAAATCTCGTCCAGGACATATGACCCAATTTATGTCCCGATTCACTAAACTTCGATGTTAGAACATTGTCTGATTAGTTGTTTAATAACCAACCAAGAGGTATAAAACGCATTAAAAATCAAGTAGGCAACACGTTTTTTGGCATGAAAAGGGTACTAGATAAACATTAAAAAAAATGTCAACACATGACCGAAGTCAATAATTTATACATATAATATGTATAATGTATATAATACACGATATTCAAGATAAAAGTAAATTTGTACATCAGATAAGATAAACGACTCGACACATACACTGGGGTACATGTACCGGACTAAATTTACACTGTCCCTATTGTTAATGTAAACAAACGTCGTATGGGCAAAACAAGCCAACAGAGAAAGTTCAGTTAACAAGTTGTTTTCGAAAGCCAAAGGGTTAAACATGTCCCGAAATACTCTATGGCGACAATGACAATGACATTTGCATTTATTTATCCCGAGGCGAACATTTTCGTTGTACTTAAGTGTTTTATCACTTGGGAAAGAAATTTGTCTAAGAATTTCCTTATGGTCCACAACTCTACCCGAGTTGAGAAAATTCTCAAGATTTGAGTAAATTCTTGAAGTTGAGTAACAATTTTGTCTGAGAATATTTTTATGGCCCTGGCCTTCTTAAGACTTGAACTGCTACTGCAGGGGGGTGTTATAACTGTCCAGTAATGGGGAAGATATTTTTATTTCGTGACCTCAGACGATTAATTTTTCGCCCATCATAATTTGTAGTTTGCCTTGTAGGTATTATTTAAAGGACTTTTATTTGTAGTCTTTTTATTCTGTGTTTGCGTCTACTTAGGTCTTTAGTGTTACTAGATGAACATACATACATTGACAAATCAATATAAAATCCCCTAAAGTGGCAAGTTTCTGGATCGTTTTATACAGTCTATGTACAAAACGTATCAAGTATTTTAGATAATAAGCGGTATCTCATCCTTTTATTTATTTATTTATCTTTATAATTGGATGTTATTGTTTAAACAAAATATTAAATTCAATGGCATTTTGCACTACATAGAAACAAATTATCATAAAAACAATAATACAATAAAATTGTGAAATGACACCTGTAAAGATACACATTACAGAAAGGAACATTGATTTTAGTTTGCGTTGGATTTTCAATGGGTTGAAAATAATTGGAAATGAATAATAGATTAAGGCTGCAGTTATTGTGTGTTTATCAGACAGAATCCAAAGCAGGTGAGTTTACTTTCCAATTCAATGCTAATCAACGCAGACATGTCATAAAAAATTGTCTATTATGATGCACTTTTTGTTTACTCTGTAGTAAATAATTATGATGAAATATGAGAAGTCATAAGGTTCATATCTTTCTGTCATACTGGACCACAGATCGCCGTTTTACTATCATACAGTTTCCATGGTGAGGTGGATGTATATAAATATAATGCATACAATAATTTTCTTTTTCCAGTTACCATGAATTTGTAATTGCAGAAATTGTTCATCAAAATCATGTGATTTTTTTTTCATTTAATTTTAGACTTCAAATATAAAATATCCAAAGACCGATGTAGCCGATATTCGCTATTGTACTTGTTTTCTATGAAGATACACTGTTTGTATTTCACCTCAATGTACTAAGTTCTCTTTTCCTTCAGAATGTTTTAACCGTTTAAAAGAAGAAATCAATTTTTCAGAGTTCAGTCACCCGCATACTCACATTTACATACACGCTGTCTCGCCGACTATTACATCCACTTTCTCACCCACACTTTTACATCCACCCTCTCACCCACCTACTTGCATCCGCTCTCTCAACCACACACTTGCAGCACTCTCTCACCCACACACTGACATCCATTCTCTCATCCACATACTTACATTCACTCTCATCCCACTTACATCCACTGTCATATGATATACACACTTTTATCCACTTTCTCATCCACACTTTCACTCGCAGCTGTTAGATAACTGTCACACACACGTCAAGCAATATATTACAGTTCATACCTAGGCAAACACTAGGCAAACGATACTTATATAGAGTTTAAAGCGAATTGAGCTGCCGTAGCTGAAAAATATTACATGTCCATTTTATGTAATTTTTTGTCTCATATATATCCCAAAGAGATCATCTGGTGGTTAGAAAAACAAATCAATGCGTATAATTGCAAACGTAACCTGTAATATCAACTTTTTTGTCCGTCATTTTACTCTGAGCATTGCAAATTAACTTTCGATCATTTTTACGAAGATTACCGATTGTCAAATAAGTACGTGCAATTTGCAATTAATATACATTCTATTCTTATTACCCTTTAGGTTTATTTTCGTACATCATCATTTCATACCTAAATCAGGCAAAGTTGATCTTTTTCGTCGTTTCAAATTTTTTTTTCTGAAATTGTCCACGTGCCGGGTATATCGGGTGAACTTTTTAACAGTTGATAGAACACCAATGCAGTTATGTTGTGCTAGATTGTTTATTGGGAACAAGTCAAAGCACATTTTGCAGTATGGGGTTAATAACACATTATATTGACGCAAAATTACACATGTATTTGTATTTCATTAACATAAACTCGACTTCAAGATTGAGATTTCCAAATCACACTTTTATTCTTATTTTTGCTTTTTAAAATGACGAAAATATAGTAACAATTCGCTGTCCTTTATGATTTTTAAAATATTATAAATTTGCTTTAGAATGTTACTTTTCAGTTATTTTTTTACAATTAACTCTTGCGATAGAATTTACATTAAAAACGATAGACTGGACTGTTAACAATTCTTAAGCACAATTAATATGTAAATGAGTTTTGGTCAAGTCTCCCTTACTGTGTATTGTCAAGATCTGTCTGTAAAGTTAGACATAAAAGTTGCGTCATTCCTCATTCGGGTGGTCTAAACTGATGAGAAACTCGCGAGTTTTTGAAATTGGGAAATTGTTTTACGTGTATACGTATTGACCTAGATACTAAAGACTACTGATACGAAGTATAGCGTAAGGGTATAATACTGTCCTGTCGCATGGAAATTTAATATCGATGAAACAATGTTTATAAGCACAAGATTTTATAATCATATCGCTGATCTATGTAGTTTGTTGCATGATAAATAAGCCATCAGTACTCACGTTAGGCCAAAATGATTTTAGTTTAGATTTTTTTGTAAACCCTAATTTTACCAAATTAAAAAGTATTCAGTATACTGAGTGTATTATACCTCATTAAAACTTACGATTGTCATCAACTCGTATCAGTACTTTCAGTACTTTGATTAACTCGTACCATCGCATTCTCGGCTTTATCATTCTTGACATATATGAACTACCAGACTCCATCGTCCGGACATGGCGGCTCTATTGTGAAACTTGAGGTACGCAGTTTTCACAGTTACATTGTTTTGATTTTTGCAATGTCAGCATTCATTTCAGGGTAACAGTAAAGATTGGGAAAATGTCTTTTAGCGACCTGATATTTTATTCGTATAATCATCCTATTTGCTTCAGGTATTTAAAATAGCGCTGAAAGCACGTATTTTAGATAATACATCCAAATTCAAATAAAAATCATGCCCTGTATTTTAAAAGTGAATATAGAAAACATAAACATCGGCCGACTTTAATATACGCCGATTGTGTTAAGTGCCGAGATTGCTGATAGATCAAATGCGTAAAGGACCGAAACCCCCCTGAACGAATTACGGAGCACATTTGACATGGCGAAAGAGTTTATCTAAAAGGTCATTGCATACGGAAATACAGCCGGATTTTTTAAGGTACTGGAAAACCTAAATTCTAATGAAACAATTAATTCGTTACAGGAGATCTTTAACAACGTTTCACATGTTTGATAATGTTTTTGAACATATATTTTATCATAGGCATAGTATTAATCTCGTCCATATGTCATGGAACAACAAGGAACCGCTTAAGATGATATGGCCGGATTGCAAAGTAAAATCTAATCAGTAGACGTAAGTATAATGCCCATGTGTTTGGACTTATTTCTTATTAAGTTCATTTTAATTACTTGAAACCAAATTTCAAAATGTTCGAGCACTATTCACCGAAATCTTTTGTTTATAATTATAAAAATATGAAGTCTGTTCATCCTTCCATTGCCAAGAATTTACATCAACCTGAAACTTTAACAAAAATTGTTTATCCCCACCCCATTACTAATTTGATCCACCCCAAAATTTAAACCCATATAACTCAATTATAATTGTCAAAGGTAACCTACTGGTCAAGTATGAAGTCTGTACCTCTATTCATTACCGAGAATTTGCTTCAACTTGATGTTTGTTGTTTGTTTATTGTTGTTTAACGTTAAACAACAACAAACTTTCAGACCAAGTATGAAATATGTGCTTACTTCTTCAACCAGAAACTTTAACCAAATGTTGATCCCCACCCCAATTACATGTACTACTTTGATCCACCACATAAATCAATTGCACTTGCCACAGGTGACCTACAGGCCAAGTATGAATATATACCTCTATTCATTGCTGTCAGTTTGCTTCAACCAAATCTTTAACCAAAATATCGATCCCCACCCCCATTACTACTTTGATCCACTTCCAAAATTCAAACCCACATAATTCAAGTGCACTTGCCACAGGTAACCTACAGGCCACGTTTGAAGTCTGCACCTATATCCATTACCCAGAACTTGCTCCAACCTGAAACTTTAACAAAAATGTTGATCCCCACCCAATTACTACTTTAATTCAAATCCATATAGTTCAGTTGCACTTGCCACAGGTAACTACAGGTCAAGTTTGAAGTTTGTACCTCTATCCATTGCCCAGAACTTGATCTACGTTGATCAACCCCCTCCCCCAAACAAAAATCCAAACCCACATAATTCAATTTCACTTGCCACAGGAACCCAAATAATTCAAATGCACCCGTCACAGGTAATCTGCACCTCTATCAATTGTTGAGAATTTGCTTAACCCAAAAGTTTAATCAAATTGTTGACGGACAGACTGGCGGACATCATCAATCTATAAACCGGGCTTTTGCTTTGCAAAATTATTGTGACAGGTTATATCGCTTTAAGAAATCGTCAATCTGATATAACTATACCGGTTACATTATATAAAATATGTGTTCATTTGACTTTGATCACATGTCTTTGACTTTATAATCCATAAATTAGATATAAAGTCACAGTACGGTAAGTAATGTTAATAAATAAACTTTTTTGTACGCACTTTTTGTATATTTGCATAATGTACTTTCGTCGTATTTTTCTATACCAGTTAATTAGTTTTTAAATCGCGGGAAACACCCAGCGCGCAGATCTAATTATATACTCCAGGAAACACACAGCGCGCAGATCTAATCATATACGCTTAAAATAGTATGGTAATGAGGGGAAGAACCAAATCAAACTGCCCACGACAAATAGCCGAATCGAGAACTAGCACATCATGTACAAGTCTTACATAAATCTAAAATCACTTAAGGCTTATTCGTAGCAATATAGAATGACAATATCGATCTGCTCAACTGAAGGACTAAGCCAAGGACTATTTCTCGTCGCTGCCGTCTGTAATAGCGGAGTTTCGAGTTCTTGGATTGTCCGTTATTATGCTAGGTTTTTTGTGTTGTTATCACGTGACTTTTGCTTTTGGTAAACCATCGCCTCTCTCGTTTTATGACGTTTACATAGAGTACCAGGTCAGATGGCTTGCACAATTTCATAAAATAACTAAAAATTTAGTAGGACCAACTTATATGTAAGTTACATACTGGTATGTAAGGTTTTTTTTGTGTTTTCCTTTATTTGCAGATGTTTAACTATATGTACGCAAAATCATAGAGTAGTCAAATGCGTTGTAAAATTTTCAAGGCACCATATGATAAATCATTTAAAGTTCATTGGATTACGTCACTCCTACTCTGACGTGATAGTGCCCAGTGGCGGGCAACTGCCGGGTACTATCACTTTTGCTTGACAGGGATCTCTTCTGTAAACCGAATCATTTAATATCCGGTTGAGGGTGGTAGATGACAAGTCATTGGTATAAGATTTTTGGTTATGTCATGTGATGCACTAAACCTATTAATGTTTGTATTACTGGGTTCTATGCTCTCAAAGTTGCTGTCGCTAACTAAAAGCATTATTGCGTTCCAAAGCAACACTACAAGAGCATAGTTCCCATCAAAAAGGCATTACAATTATTATTATTACTCGTTTACAGCTTTTACGTTTGGCCTTTTTCAGAACTATTACTTTGATATTTTATTTATTATAATTACACTGTTCGAAGTATTTGTAGTCATGCATAACACTTATATGATTACAACAAACATAAGTTTTCACAATAATAAAAATTGTGACTTTACTACCTGTAAATATTTAATGGAACACCATTAAACTAGGTCTACAATAAAACCTTGTCAGGCGTTTTATGGTAGAGACACACATCACTTATCAAGTCCTCAGTACGTAGTATATTGGCCCATTTGCAAGACTACAAAATCTTATAGTAGCCGTATGTACATAGAATAGGGTAATGTTTTAACTTCAAAATAGAATAATTAATATGCTAAAGTAAATACGAACGCAAATACCTTTGACTTATGTGTGTCTTCAAACTATATATATATATATATATATATATTCTCATTATAACCAGTCAACACAAACTGGCAAAAACCTATAGACGTACTATGTATACCGTACATGTTGTACATTACACAGTTTGTAGATGTACGTCTTTACAGGGGTTCTTAATCAGTCAACCAGTGTTAACATTTTCGTTATTTCTGGTTGAAAACACATCTACAAATACCATAGTACTAATACATTAGAAGGTAAAATCATATCGGAGCTTTGCTTTTATTTCAATTACTTTGAAAGCCTTTTTAATTTATCGGGATCTTAATCTATGAACAATCTGTTCACTTGAAATAACTTTAAACATTCAATGATTTTAACAATCAAATCATAAACATGACCGACATAAGTTGACCTTAATTATTCGTTTCACGTTATCGTTATTGTTGTTGTTACATAATTTAGGTACAACCAATTAACAAATTCTCAATACATAGGATGTTTCGTTTACAAAATGTAGTTTACTGGATGCAATATTATTTCAATGTTTTCCAGATTTCAGCGATTTTTCCTATTGTTTTTACCCATAACTCCTAAATGCCCACACGGTCAGAGTGCTAACATGGCTCATTTAGTAGCATTCTTCATATTTTGCTTTCAGAAAAGCATAACCTTCAAAATCCTCCTTAGGGAACAGGTGTTACTAGGTTCAATTGGCGCATATCAAGTTACCAGGCCAAGACCTCTCTCTCTCTCTCTCTCTCTCTCTCTCTCTCTCTCTCTCTCTCTCTCTCTCTCTCTCTCTCTCTCTCTCTCTCTCTCTCTCTCTCAACACACACATACACCATTACACCTGGATTGTATATAATCTTGAATACAAGACAATTAAGATTTAAAGTATAACTAGTTTTTACTTGCCGGAGATTGATATAAGTCTTTGACAACATTTACACTTTGCATTAGTTTAAGAATTTACCACTAACGTACAACAATATTTATTTAGAACAATAATACCAGGGCATAGAGTCACTGGTTGTTTTAAAAGTCCCTTGGTTAGATTGCATAACTTAAAAGATTTTACGTGATTGCCAAACATTCAATCTGGACAAAACCTATTACTTATCAGCAATATTTAGATCCCATATACTTAAAACAATAATTGTATACACCAGATTTATTATAATTCACATTTTCTGAAATCTTTTCTATCATAGACATTCATTTTATGCGCTCAAAATAAAAAATTGTGAGGTATTTATTCGCTGTAGGGGAATAAGGAATTTATCTTGTCCGCCAAAAAAGTGAATTTCAAAAAGAATCCGTTGTTAATGATACTCAGATTACGGACCGTCTAATCCTGTGTCTTTGAGTGTCATGGCGATGCCAAATGAAGTTACATCACTTATATCCTTTTTATTATTCAATGTTTGTTTTAAACTTTTGTGTAAGGTGGGATTGTCTCATGAAGGTATATCCCCTTAAAATGTGGACTGACCATTTACAATACTGTCGTAAGCGGTGTATACTTGTTATCCCCAGTTGATGACAGCATTAGTTTGTTTCCGTTTTTCTGTTCCCTCTAATTTAACCAAATTTGGTGTGACCTGATGATATTGGACGCGTATACTGATCAACATACAGGTCAAGTTGGATGCGACATGGTGTTACTGTTCCCCAATCACCGATCTGGGCGCATTTCCTTTCAACTATCAGAATCCCACTTTTTGATTTACCTGGGGTTTTACCAAAAAAGTGGGAACATAATTATAATTGTTCCCACTTTTTAGTAAAACCCCCGATAAATCAAAAAGCGGAAGAGTAACCTACTGATTGGGAAGTCTAATACAAACATATACCTTGTTTAGCAACATGTTATTTTTCTACCATAGTTTTCATTTAATTATGAAATCATTTTGTGATTGTTAACGTAAGAATTGGACCCCAATGCACATTACTTTGTCCGATACCACTTTCACATTAGAAAATTTAAATTTGGAGCTCAACTGATGAAGTTTTAATGACAGAAACGATCGTCTTGGGCATTATAACTTTGGTATTATGTTTATAATATTTGTTAAATTTAATTTACAGTTAACCAATTTAAAACCAATAGTCTAACCATAAGTTAAATTTGATAACCAATATTTATTGTGCAACTGGGTCCTGCTCGAAAACGTGCCGTAATGTTTAATTAATCGCTTTAGTTTAATGCCACAATACGGTTATTATAGTTAAATATTTATTTTCATTTAACATACAAAAGAAACGTTAACCCTTGTGCAACGTGTGTTAAACTAAGCTCTGTAAAATGAGCTTTGTAATACAAGGACGGTGTATGAACATTTCCATCCCATTATTTTAAAATGCAAATATAAAAAAAGTCGATTAGTATGTCAAAGAACGTGGAATAACTATGTTGTGCAAAGTTACGCTATAGATACCATCGTAGTTACGGACGAAATTCACGTGGCATTAAACAAAAGGCATGATGACGAAGAGGAACAAGATTTCAGGAGAGGAAGGAAGTATCAAGGGGACAGGGCATCTAGGTTGTCGATCGGTCACTTCCACCTTAATCGGGATCAAAGCCATGGGTACAACTAGTCGTTACCATCAGTAAACACGTTAAACAATTAAAACAATTTCTATCACAACACGTAAGGTTCAACCATAAACAATCGGCTGATTAAACGGAAACACAGTTATTTAAAGTTTCCGTGTTAACCACACGTGGCTAACATTCAATGGTCGAAATAGGAAAGTGAACTTTAAATTTGGCTCATTTGTTTGAGCCTGCTGACTACTTCTGTAATAGATATGTTTGTACGTGAAGTTGCATCAAACCAGTTGTTGGCGATAGAAGTAATTGAAGGGGAAGGGGTCCGTTATTGAACTCTCTATCAATGTCGGGTTTCCTATAAGTCTACATATTGATGTAATCTGGAAAAATTGTGCTTGAGGTACAGGTTTGACGCAATCATGGTTTTTAGACGTATGGTAGGCAAATGTTCCATACTACGCAAGTTGTCAGTTATGGTAGAAACAGATAAAAAAACTCGTATAAGTTGATTATCATGTAAATCTATTAAACTCTCGTTAGTTAATTTTCTAAATCTGAAAGACACTCGGTAAACCTCATGTCTTTTCAGATTTTGAAAATTAACTAACTCGGTTAGATAAATATAATAATCAACTAACATTCGTTGTAGAATCTCTATGCAAAAACATGGAAAATGTAAATAAACCGTATTGTTATTACATCAGTAAGGTAACTCGAAATTCTGTAGTTAAGTTTTTATCAAAATTATGATTTTGTATTTCCGTCCACTGTCATTAATCTTGTCGCCTTTGTGGATATACCAAATTAGAAACACGCCCACTAGCACGAGAAGTATTTACCATAAAACCCATACTGTTAACATACATTTCTAGTGCAACACGCGTACGACAATTTATTCAAAGTCACAATCGAAAGAACATTGATTTTCAATATGTATATCGAGCGAAGACACAACAACACCATGGATACAAAAATGGGTGTGGTAGGTTGAAAATGTTACCTTATGGGGGCATAGATGTAATGCCTTTTTAGATTAGTACATAGTTCATTTAAGTAAAATTCTTAAATCGGACATCGACCGCTTACCTGTTAATACGGACCACACCCGTCACAACAACAGCCAGTTACACAAATAACATACAAGTGGTTTCGTGTTTCTTTTCTTACTTTTTATTTAAAATGGGACGTTCCATTTGCTGTTAACGAATACAATACGACATTGCAACATGGTGATTTAATCTAGGTAACCAAATCCTACAAAATACCTGACATTCCACAAGTGTAACAAGAGTTACCAGAAGACAACAAAGATCGCCTAAATAGGTGCAAAATATCACAAGAATTACACATAATTATTTGTCCTGAGGGTCCCTGCTTTGCTATGTAATGTAGCAAAGTAACATACAGTATTAATAATTATTTGTCCTGAGGGTCCCTGCTTTGCTATGTAATGTAGCAAAGTAACATACAGTATTAATAAGTGTAAGGTCAGGGATGTGAATGCATTTCACTTTATAAATTAAAATATATATTCCAAGGGGTGGGGCAGGCCCCCTTTATGCACCACTAAATGTGTCTCCCCATAGCAATTAATAATACATATGGTTTAAGGGTGGGGGCTGAGAACTGTTTTTAAGTTATAAGTAAACATATATTTTTTAGGGGTGGAGCAGTAACCCCACATACACCACTGAATGTGTTTTCCCATAACAAGCAATAATGCATATGATTTAAAGGAGGGGCCGTGATCGGGTTTAAAGTTATAACTAAAAATTCATATTTTTGGGGGGTGGGGCAGGTCATCCCATACACCACTAAATGTATCTTCCTATAACAATCAGTAATATATATGGTTAAATGGTGGGGCTGTGAACAGTTTTTAAGTTGTAAATAAAAATATATATTTCAGATTGTGGGACAGGACCCCTAAAGACCCCATCCACCACTGAATGTGTTTCGCAATAACAATCAATTATATGGTTTAAGGTGGGTCAGTTAACTGTTTTTAAGTTATAAGTAAAAATATATATTTCAGAGGGTGGGCAGGACCCTTGTAAGGATCCTATCATATACCAATAAATGTGTCTCCCAATAACAAACAAGACTATATATGGTTTAGGGGTAGGTATGTGAATGGTTTCAAGAAATACATAGAGGAATGAATTCAAGAGGGTGGGGCATCTTAGTAAAATCCAAATAACTTTGGCGGGGTGGAGTCTAGTGAACCCTTTCTTGACCTGGACGAGTTTAAATTTTAGCTAACAGAGTATAACATTAAAATGACACTGACTAGAGTAATGGTTCCTACTTGTCATCAGACATAAGAGAGTATCCAGTGAAGAATAAAAACGCTTCCCATGCAACTCGTCATAACCGAAAAGTGAGTAGAATCATCCGTATGATAAACAAAAGATTACTCCGCCCCTCAATCTTACGTGAATCGACAATACCCCCAAAGACCCCAATGCACATGCTCTACCCTAATGGAACCGCCATCCAAATTATCAGCATTCTAATACTATCATTAACCAAGAACCACACATATTGAACGATTTAGTGCTTTCAAACACTTGCCCCAAAACTTTAACCTTAACATGGCAACGATGGATGCCGACCCCGACGCCGGGGTGACTCCATAAGCCCCCCCTATTCTTCGAATAGACGAGCTAAAAAGGGGAGAAAATTTTAAAAATCACACAAAAATGTATGAAAATTTAAAAACCTAGAAAGACGTCAAAAAATGATTTTCAGATTTCTACGAAATTAATAAACTTGAATCATACATTTATGTAGATCACTCAGATTGAATTAGTTTTTCAATCTATGCAGTGGTTCTGGAGGAGAAGATTTTTCAAGACGGGTACCCCCTGGGGCCTCTTTGGTCCCATCCTGGATCCACCCCTGGGCCGATCGGAATGAAATGATTGAGGACTTTGAGTACTTCCTTCCTATAACGTTTTATCAAAATCCCTCCAGTGGTTTTGGAGAAGAAGTCGAAAATGTGAAAAATTCCCCGACTTGCACGGAAACGAGAACTGGAAATTGTAACGATCAATGTTCGAGTTAACTCCCTTTGCGATAAAAATGCACACAATATACAAGTGACCGTCCGCAGTCGCTGGTTACGTAACGCATGTGGTCACCATATTGGGAATAAAGGAAATATGCACGGGGAATCTCATTTAGGCAGATTATGTATAGCGATTAGTTGACAAACACGTCAATTTGATAGTCTTCAAAACGGACAGGAACGTATTCATAATGAATTTCACGCGCCATTTGAAGAGTTCAAAAGAAATTAATTTAGCTTCATGTTGATATCAGCGATATGTATTTCTATTTACATTGTTGTATGCTTGTAGCTGTCAATTTCAATATAATGAATGGCGGAGTAATACTGCAGTTTTTCAAGGCAGGCTAAACACTGGAATCTTATTGATTGAAATTCCATATTTATAAATAGATCGATGACGATTTGTTGAAGCTAATTACAAATCGTATTGTATAATTTCGAGAGGCAGAAGTATGTAGAATTATTTCATTTCATGATTATTCAAATCAGAGACATTACAACACTAGATTTAATTTCATTTACACCTAAAATATTTGACTTTTCTGTTAAAGTTGAATTCTTGAGTTGGACTATATTTTACACGAAGTGCGAATGCCTTTCAATCCATGCAGTGGTTCTGGAGGAGAAGGTGACTCTCTACTGCTAACAGGATAGCCCCCGATGAAAATTCGAAATAAACCCATAATAAGTTGTTATTACATTACAACCCATAAATATATTGCAGGTTAATTTTCAATAAAGAGTACCACTGTCATGTTGTAGATTTTGAATTTACTATCACAATAAAGCATCGGCAATTTCAATGAGAAAATGCATGTTATTTCCAGAGTTTCCAAATTAGCAAAAACCTGCGAGAATCTTTTTTCAAATAAGAACAATACTGACTATGAAAACACCACAATTTTTTGTGTGCTTATAAACATCGTTTCATCGATATTAAATGTCTATGCTACATGGCAGTATTATACCCTTACGCAATACTTTCCATCAGTAGCTTTAAGTCTCTAGGTCAATACGTGTGCTTGTGAAACAGAGACTGCCGCGAGTTCCTCATCAGTTAGGATCACGTGATTGGGAATGACGCAACTTCGATGTCCAACTTCACAGCCAGATCTTGCCAATACACAGAAACTTGAACAAATCTCATTTTGACTTTGACTTGTTCCCAATAAACAACTTAGCATAATACAAATGAGTTGTTCCATCAACTCGTGAAAAAAAAGAATTGTTCTATCGTGCACATAAATTTTATCTGAACCCCAAATAACATTGACACTTTATCAACAATTACACCTAACTCAAAAGAAATGTTCCGGATAATATCTCTCTCTCTCTCTCTGAAATACGTTTTTAAAAACAATATTTATTCCTGGTTTTGAAAATGGACTTAACAGACAAGTAAACTTTCACAGTTATTCACACTTCTCGTATTTCCATATTGAGAAATTTTAACACATTGACATTACTTTAATGGAAATATTTTTAGAATAAGATGAAATAAAAAAAGTTTTTGATTTAATTCCCCCAATAGTAATACGTGTCACGAATCCGTAGGCCTACATAAATATTGGAAGTTATTTTTAGAGAGATTAGACAAAAATTGTCACCTAATTGTCACCAGCATACTTGTATAAATCTTAAAAGGTGCATATAATCACCCTAAAAAGCATTTTTTTTATTTCTTGAATAATCCGACTGTATACATATATTTTAACCAAGTAATTATTTTTTAATCTAGCATTTTGTCGGTATTGTCAGTATAATATTTAGTTCAAATTAAAACTTGATTCATTCAAGCAGCGATATATGAAGATCGCTGATTCAAGACACTTGTCTCTCCTGTCCATATTTGACGTGTTTATAATAAATGTACAATCACATTATCATACAATTTGATGGTCACATATTGATAACAAGATTCCTCGACTCAGGTGTGAAACGATTTACTAGGTCTCGGCGTGATCGTAGGCTCAGGTAAATAATGTAACTTTCAGGCGCGATAACTCGTACCGACAAACAAGGGAACAGATTGTTGGGTATGTTACAGATGGACAAACGAACGGTGTCGTTATAATAATCGGATCGGCCTCAAAATGTGTCCGACCGGACCGATAATGTTAACATTTTCGGTCCGGCCCCCGTCTATAATTTTTGGTCCGGTAGCATTATGGATATTAAAAACTGAATTTAATAGAAAGAATTGCAAATTTGCCATATCTTAATTATCAACTCATATTTATTTTAAGCGTGTTAGATCTATCTATATTTTAGTGGTGTTTATTCAGTCGAGAGGGTAGGCTCTATATTATCTGTTTTGATATTGTTTAGTGCATCATTTCTTCTAGGGGTGACGATATAACGTGGGTAACATCTCTAGAATTTATTTTCTAATACATACATACCCCAGTTAAGTGTACAATATATGAATGTTATTACATTTCTACTGAAAATATATGCCACTTTATTATGTGACAATATATTAATAAAGCTTTCAGAGAATGATGGGGTTACCTTTGTGGGAGCATGCAGGCATATGGCTTCCATATCACCTGTTGACAGACAGATTTAAAATGTATTGTTTTGCCATAGTTGCTATCACGGATTTTAATACATAGGTGGATGTTATTTTTAAAAAGTTTCCCCGCCTTCCTTAGAAATCTGGAATATAAACTTGGGAGCCAAAGTAAGTTTTGTTTCATATTCAAGCACCACCATATACAATTATATCAAATGGAAAAGGTAAATAAAGATAGAAAACGGCACACGCCTACTGCAGAAATGTTAATAGCGGAAAACACACACACACACACACGTATACATATATATATATATATATATATATATATATATATATATATATATATATATATATATATATAAAAGCATTCGATACGATTACAGACGTCCTCAACCTGGATTTATTTTCTGTCTGTTGTCCTTATCGTGCCTCAGGTATACTACCTACCATAAACTGAGCCGTCCTGGCTCAGTCGGTAGCGCGCTCGATTCTTGATTATTAGGTCCTGAGTTCGAGTCCAGCCGGCGGCAGTTTGGTTTCCTGTCCTTCGGATGAGACAGTAAAACTCGAGCTCCCGTGTCGCAGTTGGTGTCGGCACGTTAAATAACCCTCACTGCTCAATGGCCGTAAGTGCCGAGCATAGGCCAAAATTTGAAGCCCTTCACCGGAATTTGGTGACGTCTCCATATGAGTGAAAGTTTCTTGAGTGGGACGTTAAACAACAATAAACAAAAAACTTACCATGAATTATTAATTCTATTAAATAATAACAATATACAAAAACATACGTCATTACATAAAAAAAGATATATTTTGGGAAATTAATAAAGCTTGTAAAACCCTCAGTTCTTTCGGTAGTACAGCCTACAGCCTTAAATAAAGGCCTATGATGAATAACGTTTCACTCGGTTTAACTTTCTTTTCTTTGGAGATATTAATGTAAACAATTTCGGTCCGACCGGACACATTATCTGGCCGGACCGATTCTTATACGGGGAAACAGAATGTTATAGATACTCGGACCGAAAATGTTAACATTTTCAGTCCGGCCGGACACATTTTGAGGCCGGACCGATTATAATACGACAGCGGGCGACGGACAACAGGCGATCAGAAAAGCTCACTTGAACCTTCGGTTCAGTTGTGTACATTATATTCTTATCTACCGCTCTCCTATGCCATGAACGTATGTAATCAGCGATATAGAAAGCCTGACTGTTAGGCTTTATATATCACCGGAGACATCACTCGCATAACACGTTCATATTCGTCCCTGCTTATGCTGGGTACATACACAAATTGTTATTATAACTTAATAGTTATTTTTACCTCTTGTATGATTGTTAAACATATGTATCAACATACGTATATATCAATCTAAAAAAATATTCGGAAGCAATATCTGTATATCAAAATATTTTGTGTCCATGATGGCGATGATATGCCATCTCTTTTAACAGAACTTTTGGGTAAAAAGTTAACTTTTACTTACCTTCAAGCAAACTTCCGTTTATACAAGGTTTATAAACTGACCTACATTTAAAGATACACCGGCTACCTGTTCAACAGTTCCTCAATTTTTAAATGCAGGCAGGTATATGGAATAACCAGTCAAGCGTAACACTTAAAAATTATAATACCTGAGTTTATATACTGCATAATAGGAAGGTAACCGAAAGAAACATCGGTATAAAGGTACGTTAAATACTGAACATGTCTGTTGTAATGATTTAAATCATTCACCGGTAATGTCCACAATCTTAATTTAAATGTGTTGAACCTGAACTGTTAATATGCATTGTTGTTTATTTTGCTTATTCATTTATTTTTACGGCTCATCAGCATAAATATATACAATTGTGTAAACATATATAAATTATATACTTTGCACTTCCGACAGACTTGAAGAATATATAAACCTCATTAGGCAGACCATAGTTTTACGCAGACATTTTGGGTCTGCCTAATTTTTACTTCACCAATCTACCCTGATCCATGTTTTTTTTTCAACTCAGATACTGTTTACTTCATCATTTATGAAATAAAAAGCATGATATTTTTTTTTGAACATTGAAATTTGGCAAAGTATACACATTATGTCGATATATGTAAAGTGAAGTGTTCACACATTACGTTGATATATCTATTCTGAAGTGTTCACACATTATGTCGATATATCTACAATCAGAGACATATATAACGTCTCTGCTACACTGAAGTGTTCACACAGTACGTCGATCTATCTATCTAGACGGAGTTGGCCATACATTACGTCGATATATCTAGACTGAAGTGTTCATACTTTATAATGATATATCTCTACTGAAGTGTTCATACATTATAATATCGATACATATATATATATATATATATATACTGGTGTGTTAATACAAGTCGATCTATCTAGACTGAGTTGCCGATATATTGCGTCGATATATTTAGATTGAAGTGTCCATACATTACGATGATATATATGCACTGAAGTGTTCACACATTACGTCGATATATCTAAACTGAAATGTTCACACATAATGTCGATATATCTACA
The DNA here is from genome assembly GCA_030159075.1 of Atrina japonica. NCBI lineage: Eukaryota > Metazoa > Mollusca > Bivalvia > Pterioida > Pinnidae > Atrina > Atrina japonica. The sequence continues at coordinate 1,943,482 of BROG01000040.1, read as the reverse complement.
CTTAAGTGTTCACACATTATGTCGATATATACACTGAAGTGTTCACACATTATGTCGATATATATACACAGAAGTGTTCACACATTACGTTGATATATCTGAACTGAAATGTTCACACATAATGTCGATATATATACACTGAAGTGTACACACATTATGTCAATATATCTACAGTTAAGAGTTCACACATTACGTCGATACATCTACACTGAAATTTTCACACATTACGACGATATATCTACACTTAAGTGTTCACACATTACGTCTATATACGTAAACTGAAATGTTCACACACAATGTCGAAATATCTACACTGAAGTGTTCACACATTATGTCGATATATCTACACTCAGAGACATATATAACGTCTCTGCTACACTAAAGTGTTCACACAGTACGTCGATCTATCTATCTAGACGGAGTTGGCCATACATTACGTCGATATATCTAGACTGAAGTGTTCATATTTTATAATGATGCATATATACTGAAGTGTTCATACATTATAATATCGATACATATATATATATATATATATATATATATATATATATATATATATATATATATATATGTATATAATACAATATATATATATATATATATATACTGATGTGTTAATACAAGTCGATCTGTCTATAAATTGCGTCGATATATCTAGACTGAAATGTTCATACATTATGATATCGATATATCTCTTTGGTTTATGTCCCTTTCCTATGGTGGCTGATTTGTGCCATGTCGATTTTTCGTTATTTCTGGGCGAAAAGACGACAGAACGAAAAGACGACAAATTAACATTTTGTCGTATTTTGGGGCGAAACGACGACAAAACGAAAAGACGACAAACTTACATCCCTACTGAAGTGTTCATACATCATAATATCGATATATATATATTATTATATTGATATATCTCTATGGTTCATGTCCCTTTACTATGGTGGCTGATTTTTGCCATGTCGATTTTTCGTTATTTCGGGGCGAAAAGACGACAGAACGAATAGACGACAAATTAACATTTTGTCGTATGTTGGGGTGAAACGACGACAAAACGAAAAGACGACAAAATTGAGGCGAAAAGATCACAAAATAACCCGCAAATTAGCGACTTACTTTTGTCGTCTTTCGCTTAGCGTTTTTTTCGACTTTTCGTCCCGCAAATAAGCGACTTTATTGTCGTCTTTTTGGTGTTGTCGACCATTCGCCTTGCTAATTTACGACCTTAAAATGTCGTCTTTTCGCTCCGCAAATTTGTGACCTTAAAATGTTGTCTTCTCGTTTTTTCGTCTTTTCGCCCTGCAAATTTGCGACCTTAAATGTCGTCTTTTCGCCTCCATATACGCTGAAGATATGATTATTTCATTACAATCAGAAAAGGACCTGCAAAATAAAACAGAATGGGTTGCAAAGTTATATGTAGGTAATTTATGACCCCTATACGCTTCAATACAAATTCGTGAGACGAAAAGACGAAAAAAAGTTGCTAATTTGCGGGGCGAAAAGACGACAAAACGACAAAGTAATTCGCTAACTTGCGGTTCATTTTGTCGTCCTTTCTCCTCAATTTTGTCATCTTTTCATTTTGTCGCCCCGAAAATACGACAAAATGTTAATTTGTAGTCTTTTCGTCACGAAATAATGAAAAGTCGACGTGGCACAAATCAGTCACCATACTTTGCTTACTTTCCGTCGGCAATTCAGTATTTATACGGAGAAGCGGTCCATGACCTCTTAAATTGAACTACATGAAATACAGTAAAAAGTTCTCCGATTCACACATTACCGGTATACAATTTTAAAACATGCTAATCAAAACGAGTGCACACGTACACTGCAATTAATCAGAAAATGATAAAAACAACGTGATACAAACACCCCTAATTAGCGACCGTACGTGTACCGTTCACTGCTGTTACAACGATACGGAAAGCATGTCAAATGAATGTACGTCAAATTGTTGGAAGTATTTTACCGAAAACAACAATTATTCATTTTTTAAATAAAATATTGTATTTTTAAACATATTTTTACCACTTTCAAGTTAAATAGATATAAACGAAAGAAACTATTGGTATTCTCTGAACAGTTTGAGACGCGACGATTGAACAGAAGTGTTATATAAATAGCCTTGACAGATTGAGGTTTCTTCAGGGGAAATTCAAAGAAGGTGGCACATTATTAATTTGTTTTCAGCTTCATTTCCTTCCTGAAAGTATTTCAACGCTCTATTTCTGTTCCTAAACGCATTGCACAATTTCTTTATCGATTCTATCTCCCTTCTTTTTCTGTCCTTTGTGTTTTGTTTACTTGCTACGTGTATGGCAACGTGCTTACTTCTTTGTGGAATGTTGGTAAACTCGGGTCCATTTCAATTCGTGCCCATTTCAACTCGTATTCTTTTGGCTAAGTCATGCTTACGGTTGACTGAATCGTAACCAAAACAATTGGAAGAGTCGTACCCATCGTTTTACTGATTTGTACACAATAACGTAGGAATTATGGTTACACCGATGACTTAGTTCTCGAGCACATAGGAAAACTACCCGGGCTCGATCATTATTCTACGTTGGAATCATGAATACCCGTTATGTTTTTTCGGTTTGTTCCATTCCGTTCAGTTTTGTCGGAATAATTAATGTTCATATCATGTGATCTCAACAGAATGTCGGACAAGATCGCTTCCGGTTTCGTAATATTTACATTGACAACATTCAATGATATATTGTCTCAGTTCTTGTCCTACGATTTAATTGTTGATAAATGTTGGAATTCTTTCTAGTAACGACTACAAGTGCCGTCACTTTTTTGTAGGCTGCTTTTCACATCTGGCATTTAGCACTGCATGGTATCTAGATTCCAGGTCATATTTATAAGATACATGTATAGTGTTTAACTGGAAGTTCTCTGAAGTTGCATATTATTATGACAAACGGTAACAGAAAGAATCAACTCCAAAAAAGGTATATTGACCCATACCAGTAGGAAAAATTACCCGTTTTCCAAATAACTTTTTACGGATATAGAAAGGCACGGAAATATTTTTCACAATAAAAAAATGTCCCAGGTAAATTTTCTACTACAGAAAAATAACCCAAGTATATTTTCACAAACAAAAAAATCAACAGTTAATAATGACCATGTCGTACACATGTTTTAGTAGGTTGAAATTATAGCTATATACATGGTAATTGTGTGGTGTTTGCAAGCAGTGCAATTTCGTTTTACGACGTTTTCAATGGCATAAGATATTTCTGTCAGTTTTTGCTATACGAATTTTATGCGAATATGTCAAGATACCCGGGGTTTTATGTCAAGCATATGGCACAGAAGTGTAATTATTTAAGTAATTGTAATTCAAAGACTACTTCCAATACAAGACGGATTACCATGCGCAATGACGATCCTACTATTTGTATGTTCCTTTAAGGTTTCTCTAAAACAACTCCTTATTGACACTAAAATTTTCTGTCTTGTCATATAAACAATTGAAAAATCCGACACCGTGATTCCTAAATTTGCCATGAACTGTAAACAAACAGTATATGGAGCTCCACCGTCGTAAAACCACGGTCCGGAATCGCTGTATTCTTTCCTTCCCATGGTTTCATGTACCCGAAATCACTATTGCATATGCTTTATTATTCATGAAACCTCAGCCAATGCGAATAAACGGTGCTCGCGCATTCGTCACCTAATCAGATCGAGGCTATTAAACAATTTCAGAATTTTGATTAGATCAACGGACACACCGTTACCGATCACAACTACTGTGATTGGATAAATTGAACACACTTACTCCTTTATAAAGATTCATTATCTACGGGTGATTTCAGTACATGGAACCACAGTTAGGCAAGTGCATAGCGATTCCGGACCGTCGTTTTACGGCTATGAGGGTGCCCTTCTATATAAACATCTATGCACATTCGGGGTTCTAAATTTCTTTGCTTTCGAGACCAAAATCAAATCGTCAAAAGCTCGAAAATTGTAACGACACCTTTACCTTAAATCCATATAAGCTGGTGGGATAAAGTCTCGAGAACCCTTTCTTGACTGGACACGTTCAAATTTTAGGTAATTAAGAATAGCGACATTAAATTTACACTGACAAGAATAGTGTCGTTCTTTTTTGTTACCCTACCTACGCTGGCTCAGTCGATAGCGTGCTCGACTCTTGATCATGAGGTCGTGAGTTCGAGTCCAGCCGGCGGCAGGAGACAGTAAAAACCTAGGTCCTGTGTCACAGTAGGTGTCGGCTCGTTAAAGAACCCTCACTTCTCAATGGCCGTAAGTGCTGAGCATAGGCCAAAATTTGAAGCACTTCACTGGCATTTGGTGACGTCTACATATGAGTGAAAGATTCTTGAGTGGGACGTTAAACAACAATAAACAAAGAAACAAACCCTACCTACGAGTATCTAGTGGGGGATAAAAAGTTTTTCCCAGAAAATTTGTCATAACCGAAAATTGAGTAGAATCATCCGCAAGTTAATCAAAATGTAAATACGTCTGTCACGTTTTGTGAATTGGACAATACCTCTGTCAACGAAGTACTTCTGAAGCCAATTCATTTCCACAGATAGTTGTATGTCATTTCAATACCAAACGGCAATGTGGTAATTACCTTGTTGGTGCATGCATGAATACCTTCATAAATAATTCTACAATCAAACAGGCAATGGGCACGAATGAGTTAATCAATGGGCACGAGTCAGCTAAAATATGGGTACGAGTCAACTAATTCACATAGGTACGAGTTGTGATGGATACGAGATGACCATAACCCATATGTTGAACTTACTCATCTGAGGTTGTCTTGAATATTACTCAACTCCGTTTGTATTTATTGTCGTAACGAGTAAAAATAATTTTTTATTTTCAAACTCAAATTGCTAGAAAACAGTGAATCACGTAGAAGCGTAATTAAAGGGAAGATAATAACTTAATATAAGCATTTTGCAAAGCATATTATCATTTAAAACAAAATTAACAACCTTGCTGAGCGTAAACCGCCGGCCATGGGCCATTAAGTATACTGTGACAACACTCGGTCTGTATTATTATGGAATATAGCTTCAATTCCTTAATAAACTATGCTGTAAAGCTTAATTCCTCTAGATTTACATTAGGTATTCCTAACCAGTTTTAATTTAAAATGACATGTGCTGTATCCATTGTCTCAAACATTAAAAACGGGATTTTTTCAAGGTTTTAACTTAATAATAATTGGAACCTACCACGTGCCCGTATTATTTTCTACACAAAATATTCAGTTGTACCTAAAGATATTTTAGATAGTCAGATAACGGATATATATATATATATATATAAACTAAAATTTGAACTCGTCCAGGTCAAGAAAGGTTCACAAGTATCCAACTGCCAGGTTATATGGATTTTACTTTATGAACCAAGAAAACACAACTCCCGTTAACTTTTGTTTTGTGTACGCAGCGATATATAAAACCTAGACGTATCAAGCTTTAAAAGCGCCTACCTTAACAGACCTAGCCTACAAAACTGATTTATGCTCAACAATGCATTTAATTCAATAATTACATTCTATCGCTATCGAAGTATTCCACAAGCTATCTACATGTATTCGTTCGCTTCGTGAACGGGTCGTCTACATACTAAGATTGTATGTGACATAGTGCTCGCAGCGCTATAGTATAGATCCGTTTCAATCTCAGTCATCAAAGGTTACACACACTTAATTTAGCGGTATGAAATAAATTTCCAACAGAAAACATATTAAAATGACTTACGTTCGGTTCTCTCATCTGTTCTGGTGAAAACACTGAACTTGACCTTCTACACATCGTAAACGTTACTTACTTGCCCTAAACATGCCCCTGACCAGTAGTTGTTAAGAAGTGTATATGTGTGTCTTAGGTCCGTTAATATGATTATTTGATATTTAAAACATACACTTTAGATATAGCTTGTCGTACGCTGTTCACGAATTGAATATAATAACTATTTTCAATCTAACCGTATTCTTGCATGAATCAACACCCTCCAAGCGTGTATGGTCATTTACACGGTATCTTTGATGTTGATGTCGATTTAATCGACTGTATCGATTTCGTGTACAATAGACAGAAATGAAGAAGCGATAAGATCGGTAAAACAATTCGTACCTGAAATATTTTATATATTATTGATATAATGTTACACGTGAGTAATACGGTACATGTGTATATAATTGACATAACGGCACTGAATGCTTTACGCATAAATATAATAGGCCGACCAACCAACAGGTTAGACAGACAGCATTGGCGGATTCAATGGGGAAGTTGCGAAGGTTACACCCCTTTGAAAATGAAAAAAAAAAAATGAAAATATAAATGAATAAAGAAAGAAAGAGCTAGCTATTGATTGATTTTTAATTCAATATTTTATTACGAAATTAATTACTATGCAGTCCTGTATTATTACAGGTTTACGTCGTTCCGGGTCGCATGTAGAGTATGAAAGGCCGGTTGGATCACAATCGGGATAAACTTACGCGATGACTGCTTTCACATTAAAAATATATTTCAACACGGTAAAACATACTTTTTGCATGCAAGTAGTGCTTTTTTATCGCGAAAGACATTTTTGTGTGCAAAACCTATTTCATCGCGTGTTTTGCCTGCACGTAAGTCATTGGTTTAAACATATTTTATTTCAATTTCAATCAATGTTTTGCCTGCACGTAAGTCATTATCAAACACTTGCATGCAAGATTGTATTGTGGCCGAGAGGAAAGAACCAATCAGAACGCTTCTTATATTATAAAAAGAACAATCAGAAATGTACTGAATAGGATAATAAATTAAATTTGTATTTATTAACAATGTTTTAAAAAAAGAATTAAAAATATCTTTACATTTTATCTGATAAATTAGATGCATATGCTGGGAGTATCTGCACATGTAAGATGTAAAATGTCAAGGATGTGAAGTATCTAAAAACGTGATCAAATGACTGTGTGTGGTTTATTTTAAATTTTCTAGTATATCTCTATAACATCTTGAACAGAAATATTTATTGTATCAAGAATAGGCTGATCAATTACAGTGGGTAGTACTGGTAAGGTTGCATTTGATTCCCGGACAGAAATAACGTTATGTTCGATTCAGTCACCGATATTTACTAAACGAGCCAATATTTTTATTGAATTATTATGGGTAAAGAAAGATGAGAGATTTTAGGTACCGTAAAAAAGCTTTCAATAATCGAGTAAAGATACATATTTAGATTTTCAAACTATAAATAAATCAATAGACTATGTCGGTATTTTCTGGCGCTATAATGAAACGAGGCCTCTGATTGGTTAATTTTATTGTAACAAGGGTGTCCAATGGGCTCTGATGCGAGTTAACTCTTGATTGACAGATACCCTCCGCATGCCCTCTATATAGTGAAGCTTGTGGCTTTCTTTAATTAGTTGGTGGCCTGATAGCCCTAGGCTTTCCCTCAATAGTTTTGCCAACTCTGTGTGTATATGCAACACAGTTTACGTCTAGAATACATTTCCAGAGCATCAATTTCAGGTATAAGCAGTAAGTAACCCGGGAGGGGTGGCGCACCGTTGTTGGGTTCGATTATTTATTATGATCAATAATTATCATACAACACTGTAAAAGAACAAGAAAACAACAATAAATATATGTATCACATAGAGCTGTCACAAACATATATATAAAATAGTAGTTTGCTTCAATTTTACAATATTTCAGAAATTTACCCCAAAAATATAGAAATAAATTGTACAAATGTTAATATCTTGCATTTTTACCATAAATATTACTCTGAAAGTTTATTACAGAAAGAAAATCACAATTATTACATTAAACCTAGGCATACCTAAATATGGTTCAGTGTTTTAATCATCAAAGCTGATAATTGAACTGGGCTATTTTCTGGACAACTCTGTGAATAAAATAAAATCACAATATAAAAAACTCATATTCATAAGCATAATTGTAAATACACATTCTTTCTGTTGTATTGAAAATTATACTTAAATGAAACAAAGAATTATGTAATGTTTCAGATTACCATGCTGAGCAAGTTCTTTTCACAAACTTCATATTTCTGATGAAAATGCAGAAACATCTACATGTATGGAATTCAAGATGTCTTCTGGTTCTGGTGAGTACAAAATTTCAAATCTCTAATCAAATCAAATGAGCCAATAGAAAGAGTTTTTAGAAAGAACAAAAGATAGGAAGTTGACAGTGGTCAATAAGAAATTGAAAGATAGCTCTGATCTAAAAATGTACAGAAAGAGTGATATCACAAACTGGTATTAAAATTAAAACGGACCCTGGATAGACATACTTTAAAAAATAGGCCTAGCATAGAAATCCCCATAAGTAGAATCAACCTAGGCCCAACATTTCCCTAAGAAAAAACGCCCAGTATAGAATGCCACCGAAAATGACAACACGCTTCCCCTTATAACATTTAAGCTATCTATTCATTTCCTTTTCTAGAAATCTATCAATCCATATGGACCAATCTCACAGAACAACTTTAATTTTTGATAAAAAAATAAGAAAATTGAAATCCTATAATCTGGTGTTAAAATTCATCAGATACACGCAAGTCTTGTCGACTTATTTAACTAAAATATTAATTTGAGAATAAGTAAACATCCCATTTGTCGATGTCCGATTTGCATGACCAAATTGTTAATATCAAATTAACAATTCTTAATATAACACGTAGACAATAATATTATTATCCTTATTGTATGTAAAATATGTTAATACACATATATCTCCAGTAAAACCTGCTTTATTTACCTCTTGTGTATACAAACCACCTGGTCACAAAGACCATTTCTTTCTTCACCAATAGTACCATTTGTGTACAAATCAACCTAGCAAATCTAATTTCTATTTTGAAAGCCGTAAACAAGAGGATGAGATTCTTCCTAGGGCGTTTTTTTTAGTTTAACTAGGGCCCGTTTTCCGGGGAGGAAAGCTATGCGGGAGAAAATCTATGCTACATCACCGCGACTCGGTTTTCACACACTACACAGTTTTTATGTTATTTTGATTTGTTGTTAAAAATATTTTTTTAAATTATTACCATTCTTACATTGATAAAATTTATTGAATGTATATGTTAGAATATTTACGCCCGAGTTCTTGATGCGGAGAAGGACGTCTCTAGAGTTAACGTTACATAATAATTTTTATTCATTTTTTGCTCAAAGAAGGATAACTCTCGTTAAAATCTTGAAAATAAGGATTATGCTGTTCAGAAGGGAATACGTGCATCATGTTTGAAAAATGTCACGGTTGTCAGAATCCCCAGAAATGAAATAACAATTCTCTATCAATATATGCATACTTATAGCGGACTGATATTCATTGATGCACCTATTACACCTTTCACCATGCGATAGCAGATTTTCGAGTTCTTTTCTATTTATACGCCTGTCGAAAACGGGTGTATAATGCTTTCACGCGGGCGGGCGGGCACATATCAAGTTTCCGCTCAATAGCTTGTCAATGATTAATTTTCAACGGATTAATTTGAAAGTTTATGAGAAGTTTTATTGCCATTAAATCTCGGACAGGTACAATAACCAAATATTTTTGGCAGATATATACGGAGTTATGGCCCCATGAATATTGGCAGAAACAGTTTCCGATCAACAACTTGAGTAATTTTCAACCTATTAATTCGAAACTTTATGAGACGAGAAGGTTTATTGCCACAATAGCTCAGCCAAGTTTGATAACCAAAATTTCTCGCCAGTTATATACGGAGAAATAAACTGCCCATCGACCCATGACGGACATATTTTGTACAGTCTTTGCGGTATCCTCGTTTAAAGCTTGTAATGTATGTTTTTTAATTTCAAATTTTATTAACGAATCACATATACAATGACACGTGTACAGTACATAGGATACATGATAATTTTACTGAAAACTAATAATTTTCATTTGAATAATATTAAAAAACTTTATTTCTACGTATTTTATGAATTTTGAACAATTTATGTTTATTATATTTTCATTATATGTAATAACTGTGTAGTAAATAATCGTTAAAATCGTTAATTTTTCACTACAGATTTACGGTACGTAAACGTGCTTGAAACATTTTCTCACAAAAGTTTATAATTTATCCCAAAAGCAATAATTATTATGTTAGGTAGTCATTCTAGAAAAATTTCTGATATAGCTCTAAGCCACCCGAAATATTGTTAAGAAAACTTTACCATCTGTCGTGTCGCATTGTTTAGATGCATAAAGGATGTGATTAGGTACTTAATTACTTCAGCAGTGTCGCTGCTTATCTTTGTTAGGAAATTAACTCGGGTAAATATTAACCTGGTAAGGTGTGGTTTTGTCTTAAAACCCACATTATGTTCGGAACCCGGGGAAATATAGTTTGAACCCCCTTTCGAATCTTGTTGACCAATCAAGTCAAGTCTCACCGCCCAATTATGACGAGTATGTTCAGGTATATATCTAGTCCAAGTACCTTCACGTTACTTGGGGTTCACATATTAAAAGATATAAACTGAACGCACATCTCGATTATATTTTACAGAAAAAACCAAAAGGTTTACTACAGACAAAAATAGGTCTACATGATAAACTGGTGAATAATCCGAGTAACAATCCTGTATGTCTAAATACTGACCAACCAACTACCCAAGATTTATAACAAGGAGTCAGGCAGATCAATCACCACCACTACCACCACAACAACAACCAGAAACAGACCCAGAAAACACGGCCACTGTCGAAACTCATCCTTCAACTTCAACCTTAGCAATGACCAGTGGTACTTATTTCCAGAAATTTGGCTGCCCAGACTCTCTTGACACAGCAGTTTAGAAGCATGGGGAGCGCTACAAAATTGGAATGAGGAAAAAAACACTTCCTGCTCTCCCACTACTTCCAGATAAATCAGCTTATACTTGGCTACGAACAGAAGGGAAATGGACTCTATAGAAAATTTCAAATCAAGTTTCACTGAAAGATTTGGAAACAAAGTCTCAGAAATGAGATTTATGTCGCTGTGTCAAAAGGGATGTAAAAGTGCTTCAGACTTTATTGTTGGACAGAAAGGGCAAGGCTTGGCACTGAACAGCCAGAATGTTTTAAAGTAAAATGTGCAGTAAAAGGCTTTCTGCCCAAATTTAAGTTCAACATTATAATGAAGGACTCACAAACTTTTACCAACCTTCGAAAAGCAGCTGATCTTACCAAAGAGGAACTTTCGTGTGATGATATCGGTACGTCAAAAGTGTCAGCTATCAAAAAAATTTTGCCCATCCTTCTCTCGGAGATGACAGGTACATTTCGCCAAGAAGTTAAAAACATACACAAATCTTACAAAATCCTCCAAAGGGGCATTTCAACCAACGGAGCAACCGGCAAAGTAACGGTCACAACAGGGGACGGTATCCACAAACCAATGTTTCGCAGAACGTACCAATCCAGGGACGTCGCCACTGCCAAGGTTGTGGCAAGTCTTGTCATAGACAACAATGCCCCTTTTATTATCAGAGATGTGTCTTTTGCACAATAATGGGACAAAGTTATCATGTTGACGTTTGCAGGAGGAAGCAAAATAACCTTCTACATCTAACAACTTCCCACCTGCAAAACAATAACTAGGGATATGTGCATATCCATAGCAAGGATAGGCACCGAACTACAAGTCATACTCATAGGGCATATGATATTTAGCATCAGTGCATGTGATCACTCACAACTTTATCAGCACTCTTGGCCGAATATCAACTCACGACTAATCAAGTCTCAAAAGCATGACAATTACCTGGTTGCTCCTGGTTGATAAGAACACAGTTAATGTTGTAGTATATAGCTTACCCGTTAAGGCGCTAGTCGATACTGGAGCATCACTTGGCTGTGTAGCCTTACCATTGCCAAATCGTCTTAAGGTTGATGTACCAACATTAAAAGTGTGTTCGTCTGTAAATATACTTGTGGCTGGTGGCGAATCATTCTGCAGTTTAGGTAGAATTTCCTTACCAATTTCATTTATCAATGATATATTCTTGCTAAAAATTTTCATGTATTAGAGAAATTTCATCAATCTCCAATACTAGGAATGGATTTTCTTGAGTCCAACAATGCCGTTTTTAATGCTGAAGATAAGACTCTTTATCTCAAAGACCCCACCTCTGATCTTGTTTTCAAGACACAAATGCAGGAATAGCCAGGACCGCCAAACACAATGATACCTCCTCATACTGTTGAAAATATTGAGGTAGACGTATCACAACTTCCATTTGTATTTAGCATTCTCTTAGAACCTCTTCCTGATCTACCAATGTTAGATAAAGCAGGTTTCTATCTTCTTCTCTTCATTCTCAGCTCTTTAGATTTTACTCAGATTTAGGAGTAACATCTGTTCTTTCCTTTATATACTCTTCTATAGGTGTGAATGGTACATCTGAGATCTGGTTCATTCTTCCTGTGATGCTGATGGCTTTATCTTTGGTTGTGTGTGACTCAAACCCAGTACAACTTTTTAATTATGGGAATCTCTTTGCGCCAACTGCTAAACAACACTTTGGACAGAAATACTGGCCTCATACATTTCAAATTCCTCTTCCATCCAAGAAGTATCTTCCAGATATTCCAAGATGTCCGCGACCAACATGAAAAGTTGCAAATGCTGTTATCACGACTCTTAACAATCTCAGGACAGAATGCATGTCTAATGTAAATACTTCTATCGCGAAACTTCATCGTCTCATGCCATATTCTTATTTACCCAATGCAGGATCAAGTAGTTCGAGAAGATTCATACGTCATGGTGGTCTTTTGGATTTTAGTGGACAAATTTCCAAGTCCAAGTCATTGTTTGGAACTGCAGCAACTAATGATGTAAATGATATCAAATGTCATATGCAAGCCTTGAACAAAATTAACATTTAATTCGCAAGAGCGACGGCCTCATCAGGTCACATCATTCATGTCATCAGCAAATGACCGCTTCAATAATATCGCAAAAGCTGTTCAGTTAAACCATGATGAAACAATCACTTTATCTCGACAATTTGCTGCTTCTCTACACAGCATTGAAAGAGAATTTATATTGTTTGGAAAAAAACAAATTAATTTTACACCTGTACTTTACAAACAACTTGAGCATGCTAAAGTAGCTATTTATGATCTCCCCAATTGAAAGGTAAATCAAATGTATCCATTGCTGTTGACACCTAGAACCATCAAGTCTACTCTAAAGCAGGTTCAAAGCATTATGTCAAAGAAATTTAGAGGATTTTATGTTATTCACTTTGATCCATTGTATTATTATCGTAATGGTGATTTCTTGTATACTAGACACCATTCTTCTTTATATTTACTAGTGAAAATACCCATTTCATCATTTCTCAAACCTATTCCTCTGTACAAACTTTACTCATTACCTGTACCTCTAAATACCACTTCTCCTCATGCTACTCGGTTATTAGATGTATCATAATACATTGTACACACATTTTGCCTTTCTTTCTCACAGAAATTGCAGAATTGTACTGGCAATGATGTATTGTCCTTTTCATGTTGCACTTTCATCTATTACTACATCCTCATGTATTTCAGCTATTTTCTACAACCAAAAGGAATTGGTACATAAACTATGTGATTTTAGATTCCTACCAAATACATTAAAACCTTCGATATCTGATTTAGCTCCTACTACCTTAATCATATACCAGGACCCGAAGTCACCAAATTTACTCAATACTGAAGCTAAACTTTTATTGCATTACTTTGACTGTATAATTGCTTATCAAGTTTTGGGTTTGAGTAATTAGGAAACATATTATTATAATTATTATTATTATTATTATTATTATTATTATTATTCATTCACATAAATTTTTGCATTACACTGATGATTTTCATGTAAAAATTAATAAATACGTTGAGTAGGTACTCAAAATTTGAGTACTCAAACTATTTTTTAGTATTTCTGAAGTTTTCTTTAAACTGGCAATCATTTTGATCATTATTTACAATTGTATGCTGTCAATATACAAATATATCCAGTTACAGAATTGATTTTGCGTGTTTTTAATTAAAATCATGAAACGTTAGTTGAGTTTGAGTATTGAGTAAATTAAGTGACTTCGGGCCCAGATATCTATGTTTGCACTTGATTGTCCTCAAGGTCAGAGGATTATGAAAGAGGTTCTTTTTGTGTAGTCACAATACCTTGCAGATGTACAATAACCTCAGATCATTTATATTTACCACCTAGATTGGGAAAATGTCAAACTTCCTCTACAGATATATCTAATCAATTTAGCACTTCTGTAGAATTTTTTCCATAGCTCTGAACACTCCTCTATATTTGGTGATACAACATATCTGGAATTTGTCAATGCTATAATTCCACATCTCCAAATTTACAACTATTTTTAACTGTTAGTAAATTATCAAAAGTATGATTTGAGACTACGCAAATTTGTCAGTAAAGCCAAAAAAGGAGAGACTGTTTTTACGTCTCTTGCAGAATCTATGCTTGCACGTCAGTTACCATACACAGTAGGGGAGTGGTTAGACAATTAATAATTAATATAATTAGTGCCACCACTTTTGGTGTTGCAATTGCTTAAATATTTTGCTTATATGCAATGTTTTGCAAAATAGCTACCACACATTTACTTGCCCAAAAAGCAGATGACTTCACTACTTCCCTAAGTGGTCCATCGTTTTATTATCAGGATGTAAAAGAGGCAACCAAATCTCCCTCATTACCAGATTACGTCTATAATTCATTAACAACTTCTGGGACATATGTTACCCATCTTTGCTAACCATATTAACTGATCACAAAACCTCTATCTTCCTTGAACTAACAACTGGCACCTCATGTCAGTTAGTCCGTGTTGCATGCCTACCAACGTGTCCTGAAAAAGGTTCTCCATACTTAAATATTATAAACATACTACCAAAGTTATAATGCTCACGACGATATCGTTTCTGTCAATTAGACTTCATCGGTTGAGCTCTAATTTTAATATTATGTGTATTTTCTAAAGAGAAAGTGGTATTATACAAGGGCAAATAATATCTGTAAAAGTATAGCCGAAATCCGTCTAAGAGTAACCACTGTAAAAAAATTACTATCTTAGCTTTAGAAAACATTTTTGAATTTAAATGATGTTAATAGTCCCAAATATTAGTTTAGTATAAGATGAACAGCTTGTACCGAAATACCAGGTACTAGGTTTATGTATACCCTCGGGGACTCAAACGGTCCACCAGCAGTGGCAACGACCTAGTGGTTATAAATATTATAAACATACTACCAAAGTTATAATGCTCAAGACGATATCGTTTCTGTCAATTAGACTTCATCGGTTGAGCTCCAATTTTAATATTATGTGTATTTTCTAAACAGAAAGTGGTATTATACAAGGCCAAATAATATCTGTAAAAGTATAGCCGCACAAAACACAACACATTTTACCTTAAGGGAATCAGAATTTCCTTTTTTAAAGCGAGAGCACTCCGCACTATTTTAGGTCAACCTTTCACTGCCTATGTTTTGGTGTCCCATTATGGATATTTTCAAATACGATGGGCAAAACATGAAGACGTGGATCCAGACACTTTGTCTGAATGGCTGAAAGCTATTCGATTGTTGATAAAATCTCGTATTCGGAAACTTAAAGGAAATATGAAAACACGTTATCCCTTAGTATTTTGTGATCCAGAAGTGTTAACCGAGAAGTTTTCATTTGTAAGACATACTACTATACCTGTGTATTAGAAGAACTATGGTTTAATACGAATTCTGGTATTTATACATACACACGTAGCCTATTTTCAAAGGACCAAATCCTTCAAAATCACGTGTCTGCATTACGATTTTGTTTATGTATTTACAACCGACATTGATTTTGAGCTACCATATTTATACTGGATACCTAAACTTCACAAAACCCTATACAAGCAGAGGTACATAGCATTAGCGAGCAAATGTTCTACCGAACCTTTATTTTTACTTTTTACCAAGACATCCAGTAAGGAGAAGCGTCAGCAGTACTGTACGGTTGCTTATTCCAGAAGCGGTAAACATCCGATGTGGATACTTAAAAATTCTATCAACTTTTAGAAAATTTGAAGGCACACATTTTTTCTCAGATTCACAGTATCAAAACATACGACTTCTTTACTCTTTACACAACAATTCCACTTTAAAATTTAAAAAAGAGACTTTTTAGCATCATAGACAATATATTTTTTTTTTACAACATCAGCTGTATTGTCCTGATTCTGTTACTGAATACCATGAATCTTGATGTTGTGTTTGCGCGAGTACTGCTCTTTGTAAGTTGAACGTTTTTGCGCATCTTTTTGCAATAAATTCCGCTTAATCAATTCTGGTACCAAGTTATATTTTCTTTCAGTAAGTCGTTTCCATCGTAAGACTGTCCATTTCATCATTCAAATCCTCGATGATTTTTTTTGTTTTTTTTTCGGATATGTCTTCAAAACGATTGTTCATCTCGGATATCATTTCTTTCATTATTTCACCAACAAATGTTTTTACTATTTTTTTTAACTAAACTGTTCAATTCTTCCTTTATCTTTTTCATTTCTGTTTTTGTAACAAAACGTTCGACCTGTTACTTCACCAGAAATCATAGTGAGTTCATCCGCACTTGTTTCGGATACATCACTTGGCTGTCTTTTGGCAGGTTGAGTTATTTTTGTTAAATCAACAGATATTGTTATTTGAATTTGAACTTACTCTGGGAAAAGCACTGAAAATTACCGTTGTTATGGAAATGGCGGAAAAAGAAACGTCCAAGTTAAATGTAAATACTACTGCTGAATTTGTTAATAAAGTCCAGAGTCAATGTTTTCGATGTGGGAAGACAACTCATGGGACAGTGCAGTAAGTTTCACAAAAATTTCTGAAGTGTCATAAATGTAAACAAACGGGGCATTGGAGTAAAATGTGTCATAACCACAAACCTGTGCAAAGTCAGCGAAGATTAAATATACGGCCATAACAAGGCCATAAATCGTCCAAAACACAAGTGGAAACCGAAAGTAAATTATGTCGACTCCGAGTCTGAGGATAAGTTTATTGTGTTCTTAATCACAAACAATAACTCATGTAAAATGGAACTTATCACTGGTGTTTCCGTATCGTTAATGCCTGTCAAAATGATGGAGAAATTTTTCCTTGGGCGCAAGGGTACCCTCAAGGATAGTACAATAGTAATGACAACGTACACATGTAAATCAGTTCCACTACTTGGCGAACTTGATGATACAGTAAACTACAAACCACAAGTGGAACAACTACCATTGGTAATCGTGAAATGAAAGCACTATTAGGCAGGGGTTGGCTTGTTAAATTACGACTTGATTGGCAGTATATGACAAAGTTAGTAAATTCATATGTAAACAAACGACTTGACAGTGTTGTGAGAAAATCAAAGGCATTCACTGGCAAGCTTGGTTCCGTTAAAGGGGCAACATCGAAATTTTTAAGTCTCTTCCGGTTCTTTATGCCCACCGAGAAAAAAAAATCCTGATGATTTGGCTCCATTGGAAAAACGGTATAATAGAGAAAGTTTTCTGATTGGGCTGCTCCAATTGTGCTTGTGTTAAAATCAGAGTTGTGATGACTACACAGTTACCGTGAATATTGAGTAAGATGTTCCAGTACACCCACTACTTACCTCAGAAGTTATATTCAGTAAGTTAAATGGTGATCAAAAGTTCATTAAGTTGGATTTATCACGAGTCTATCAGCAGTTACTATTAGATGACTCTAAGTAGTATGTTATCATTAACACTCAATAAGGGTTATACCGATGCACCTTTCTTCTGTTCGGTGTGGCAGCAGCTCCTTCTGTGTTTAATGATACTATGTACAGAGTTTTAGAAGGTCTACCGATGTGATGTATTATTGGCGATATCATTTTTACTGGTAGAACAGAAAGTGGACACCTGGATGATTTAGAATCGACATTGAAACGATAAGATGAGAATGGTTTTAAAGAAGGACAAGTGCTCATTTATGACTGACGGAGTTGAGTATTTCGGCTTCACGGTGATGGAATGAGACCATCATCAAATCGACTTAAGGCCATGTGCGGATGTTGTTCAAAATCCGTTTTATCAGGAAAGTAAAACAATACATCGTGTGCAAATTCACTGTCTTCATATTTATTCGTATTACAACTGCAAGTAGAAAAGATGTCACTCTATCTAGATGTGACGTTATTTGTAAAAATAGGAACTAAATTAATTAAATATTAGTAAATATACAATTTATTTTGATACATAGAAATGCCTACAAAAACTACATTGTTACATATTTCATTAAACCACAAAGTATTTGTACGAAGTCAAATTTCATTCAAACTTAATGCAATAGTTATGGATGTTTCCATAATTATGTTTACAACCTTTATATAATTTGGGCTTGCCACACAACAACACACGTATTTTATCAGCACATCTGATGTAAGTCAGAATTGCATGGTTCATTACATGTGTCATGTAAATAGATATTGTTCGGAAATCCTGTCTAAGACACTGTCTGAGTAAGAAGCTGCTTAAGTAACTTCACATATAAGACCTTAATCAGGAAACCGTAGTAAATAGATAATTAGGTAATTTTTCATGTATAGCTTAATTAGGGAGCGATTTACAGTGTGTGTCGTCGCGAGGGGGCTTGACCCCGGGGCGACACCGAGCGCAATGAATAGTGTGATGTATGTATTGTACATATGATTTATCGTGCATTAAATTTGTACCAAAATTTAGATATCACCTCATGAACTCAACTTCACAACAAGTAGTTTTATACCACTATGGCGATCACACGGATGGAAGAACTATACTACACCAATACTGTTACTTGTATTTAATTGGTGCCGTGAGAGACAAAAAGAACCAGCGACTATCAACACATTCCAGTACATGTAAGTTGTATTTTTCAGCCTTTTTTCACTTTAAGAGGTACATTTTAATTGGTTTAGAAATTAGGTAATTGATCGATAGAAATATATTTCGGCTTATTATAATATATTACGCCTAATTTTATAATAAGTAAAAAAATAAGTAAAGAAATTTTGATCGAATTTCCTGATTTCACCCTGGCATAGTCCGAATACAATCGCTTGCTTGCTTACATGTCTGTTGGCCATTTCTTGATGTTGATATTGAGAGCAAGGTTTCAAAATGTACAATGTGCCAACACCAGAGTCCGCAATAACCTAGTGTACCGACTTATCTGTGGGTATGACATCAAAAGCCATGGCAGAGAATTGATGTGGATTTTGTGGTACCATTCATTAAATCTAATGTACACTGGCAGAACTGTTTCTAGACACAGGTTATGAACTCGATTTGATACCTTGCACTTAAACACAGGGTTATTTAGTCAGATGAACAATCTTTGTTAAGTAGGTCAATTCGAAATTTTTCGATAAGTGATGTACTTGCAAGGGACTGTACTGACAAACAAATGGAAACGTGGTGTAATTGTTCGTAAAACGGGTCCAGTTACTTACCGTGTACAAATTGGTGAACTGTATTAGAAATGACATATAAATCAACTGTGTTTGACAGATCCTCATCTGTCTGTACAAACTTCCTGCTTCCTGAATTTGTATCCGACATCCAGGCAGATATTCCGTTATGTCAGTCTAATATTAACTCACGTGGATCTATCTAGATGGGACATTGACAACAGTCTACTGCTCAAACTAACAACTCGAGTGAACGTACTAGTGAAAGCTCTTGTAACATTCACTTAAAGCGATATGAGCTGTCGTAGGTAAAAAATTGTGCATGCCCATTTTATGTGATATTCTATCTCGTATATATTCCAAAGAGACCATCTAGTGGTTAGAATAACAAATGCATGTGTAAAATTGCAACAGTCTTGCCAAACGTAATCCGTAATATCAGTTATTTTTTGTCCGCCATACTTTGAGCATTGCAAATTAACTTTCGGTAATTCTTTTACGAAGATTACCGAGTGACCAATAAACACGTGCTATTTTCAGTTAATATACAGTCTATTCTTATTACCATTGCGTTTATTTTCGTACATCATCATTTCATACCTAAATCAGGCAAAGTTTGACTTTTTCGTCGTTTCAAAACATTCGTTTCTGAAATTGTCCACGTGCCGGGTATATAGGGTGATCTCGACCCATTTGTAACTCGTCCCATTGCTTTCTCGGCTTTTTTATTCTTGAAACATATATTATTATGATCATGAACTGCCCAACTCCACCGGACATGGCGGCACGATTGTAAAACGTGAGGTACACATGCTTTTCAGTTATATTGTTTTGATTTTGTCAATGTCAACATTCAGGGTAACATTAAAGATAGAAAAAAAGTTCTTTTAGTGACCTGATATATTTGTTCATATATTCATTCGATTTTCTTCAGGTATTTAAAATAGCATTGAAAAACATATTTTACATAATACATGCACTTTCTAATAAATATAAAACACATAAAAATCGGCCGACATTAACATAGTCCGAGCGCGTAAAGGATCGAGATCCCTTGACCGAAAAAGAAGTACAATCTGAAAGGTCATTGCATACGGGAATACAGCTGTATTTTTAAGGTACGGGAATACTTAAATTCTAATAAAACAAATAAATTCGAAAAGAAGATCTTTTACATGGTTTTAGGTGTTTGATAATGTATTTGAACACCCATTTTATCATATTCTCGACTATATGTCAGGGATACAAAACTAATCATTGTGACAGCTTATATCGCTTTAACACAGGTGCGCCTCCATAAAACCAAAAGACTGAGTGAACAAATTTATTAAGGACTGGTTAAAATTTTGCATTGTTTATTTCTAGTTAACAGGAGCGATCATTCTTTAAAAGGTGTTTTATGGGTTTTTTTTGTATTTAATGTATTGACATTCTTTTATACATACATGTATAGTCAAATCGAACACACTTATAAGGTCAATCGTACGCTACTTTAGCGCACTTTTTATAATTAGTGATTTCGCCACCCCAAAAACGCATGGCTGAATAATTCATGTTGTTAATTTTTGTGATAACGGCTCACGGACAGAACACTAACAAAAAGAAACATTCATGTGAAAATTCCCTATTGTGAAATGAAAACAAAGGCCTGAATGGGTATAATGTCGTTGAGAAATTTTAAAGTATGTATGTGTGCTTGCATTTTTCTGTTCATTTCAATGAAGGCAAGAAACTTCAAATAATCTTAATATAAATCATTTCACTGTGAGTATGCGTAGAAAATATAACAATCTAGTAAATTTAGCTGCACTCGCATTTATAGTTGATAAACATCTAGTTTTAAATAGTACAGAAGTGTAAACGTATAGATCACGATGATATTCAGGAGTTTCTATGACGGTATACATTCGACAATACAATACTGTAAATCCGGAAGTGTTCACTAGATTTTATTTTTGCGATACATAAATTCTAAAAAATATTCGCGAGATAATATTTTCGTGATTTCGTATATCCATTACGTCATACTAGTATCATACTTCATTACGCGATAAGTTTCTTTTCGCGAACGAGACCTCTCGAAATTACGCGTACATAAAATTCTCGCTAATAAAACTAGATTTAGAGTAGGTACACGTCTGGTTAAGCAAACATGCAGTTTAATATATATATATAAAACTAGATTTAGAGTAGGTACATGTCTGGTTAAGCAAACATGCAGTTTAATATATATATATATATATATATATATATATATATATATATATATATATATATATATATATATATATATATATATATATATATATATATATATATATATATACTCCAAACAATATCCATGGATGGTTATTTATTATTGATAAGCCTGAGATTTAGAATTCGGGAACACTTCACCACGTGCTGATATGTCAACATCTGGCCGCTTATATCGTTATTGATTATTTTTCAAATTATGGTAAATAATGTTTCAGGTTTTAACTGGACTTTACAATGTACGTAAAAAATGATAAAAGTCGTCGTTTATCCCGTGAAGAAGGATAGACTGAGATATACCATTAATTGTCTTGTACATTTATATGAAACCCAGGTCAATTACCTAGCGCTTTTATCACCGATGAATAAGAAGATTATCAAGAAAAAATTACATTCATGGGTGAATGCCACGTAGTTTTACATAACCTTTTCATCATTTTCCACATTTAAGTAGTAATATCAGACAATCATCCGCATATGGAGTTTATATTTCACAAATGACCATATATGCCAGGGCATGTTCAACATATGAACATTTCATATGCAGAGGTAAACTACTCACTGACAAATTATCGACACAGGGATATCGAAAACTGCGTTTGATGTCAACGTTCCGCAAATTTTACGTTCGGTATAATAGTCTTGTTTGCGACTACTCTGTTTCACTAAGTGAAATACTGAGTTACCTGTTCGATGGTGGTTGTTGAGATGTCTGTACCATTTCTGACGAGGATTCGTTCCTCGCGTATTTCATTTTAATTTTACTGTGGACTCACGGCGGGTGTGACCTGTCGACAGGGGATGCTTACTCCTCCATGGCACCTTATCCCACCTCTTGCTTTCGAGAGGTCCGTATTTGTCCATTTTTTTATCAGATTTGTACCTATATTCTGGACATCCTAATGGTTTATACCTGGGTATCTGAGAATTTTTATATTTCATCTATTTTTGTTAAAACGAGTAATTTACAAGCCAAAACTCCCATCAAATTTTAATAATTGAAAAACTGAGGTTTTTTTAAATTTCCAGCGGTTTGGAAATACATGTAATTGAAAAAAAAGCAAAGAAACAAAAAAAAACAACAACATTCAACTCCCCGGGGAGACCTTATTCTCTATGGGACTATCTAAACCTATGTTTGTACTATCTAAATTTCCAAAACAATTGACTTTAGCTCGCAATTGCTAAGGATAAAAGTATGCTGCACGGACCTGTAGAAGGACACTCAAAAATGTTGAAAATTAAAGGGATATTAGCTGTGTTTACCCCACAAAATCCATTTTTGCTACTTTTACTACTTGTAATTGATGTACAATGAAAGACAAGAGCTATATATAGACATAAAAATATGATATTCCTATATATTTTCTGAAAATAAGGTCAGTTCCTGTGTGGTAGTAAGATTGAGTTGTTGTAACATTCGATTTAGAAAACCATTCTAATAGAAGAAATTGAAAATAGAATAATAAAACAAAACATTCGTCATACTAACGGAATTCCATTGGAAATCTCAAAATTTACTTCGGTGAAAGCTGTGACATTCCATATAAGGGATCCTTACTATGCCTCAGATATGATCGGCTGACAATATAAAAAGTAGTAGGCGTTTTCTTTATATTATGTTAAATGATTTACCCTCTTCACCGTCAGCCAAAAAGCAATAATATCAGGAATACGTAATGGAGTATGTTACACAACTTTATTTCGACGGATTAGTGAAAATAATAGATCAGACAAAATTGACCAGATTTCAGACGGCTGCAGAAATATTTAGTTAAACGGATCGATACGTTTCGGTGAAAATGTGTCACTGCCCATCTACGAGTACGAAGAAACCCACTGATTTTACAAAAAAAAACCGAAAAAAAAAACAAACAACAAAACAAAACAAACAAACAAAACCTTAAATTGGGACCGAATTCCGGTCAAATTTAGGTCTTGTTCAACAAGGTTTAATCGAAGCAACATAGACTAATGTAACATTTATGTAGATCTGTACAGAATGTGCTGATTCTAGCATAGGTTATTTAACATGGGCAATTTGTTTAGTACCATACCTCGTTTTCGATATCTCCTCATTTCGATACTATTTTATTATCAGATCTGTACGCTGGCTAGCTAACTAATTATTTAGTATAACACCTTTAAACAATACGACGAAAGTATATGCGAATAAACATTAAGTGCGTACAAAACCGTTTATTTCTGAATGTTTCTTCCCGGACTGTGACTTTAAAAACGTTTATGATTGTGTATATATCTGTTTTGTATTAGTAGTATAAAGGGAAAGGAGTTTTTGGTAAAAAACACAGCTAATGCCCTTTAAACTATAGCTCTACGGGGTATAGTACAGTTGTATTTAGACAAGTATAAATAATGCCAAAATAGGGTAAGATATGGGAACGCTACAAGAGTTGTCTATTAATGAACTGCAAAATACCCAAAATTATGACAGTCCGGAAATATATAGTAAATGTGACAACCATGTTCATTCTTATATTCCAATGATAATGCTAGCATAAAGATGTCGTACACCATTGTTCGCTTACACGATGCATCATCATAAATCCAAGGGCAACGACCTACAGTGTTCTTGGAACATACATCGTATTAACGATTATGACCAGCATCAAATCCCTTTAAGTCTATCTTTAATTAATACGGTATTTTTTACAAGAGATAAGTAACTTTGTAAATGAAATTATCTTTGCTTTTCTCTAACATATAACATTTTCTTTGTAGAAATTTTTAATTAGTGTATATAAGCAAGAAACCCGTTTCCACAGTAATCACAAAGACATGACAAGAGAAAGACCCCAGCATCTGCTCTTACTTTCTATAAATTGATTATATACATCTAGCTTTTTTATGTTCATGCTTATCATCCCTAGCTGGCACGAAGTCAGTTGCGGCTGAAACCTCAGCTGGTTTTGTGAGGTCTACCAGTAAACATACGACTTAGAGAATGACGCTACGTTACAACCCGAGTTCTCCCTTAATAATTGGCCGCCACCATATAACTGCGAACATTTTGGGTGTTGCGTAAACACAACTAAAAATTAAAGTTTTTTTTTGTCAAAGTTTAATATTTGTTTAGTTATCGGTCTATTTATCTATCTATTTTGATTACTATTATTAATTTCTTATTCATTTTACGAATCACTAGAATACACTATTTGTCTCTCTTTTACACACACACACACACACACACACACACACACACACACATACACACACACAGTTTGACGTGTATCCGTAAAGTTTGCAGTTGCTGAAGTCCGCCTGCTATCAGACACTTTATTGATTGTTCGGGCTCAGGTTAATTGATTTAACTTGGTTATCTTGCACGTGCATTGTACGTCCAGTGATCAGATATACTTGATGGTAAATACTAAATAAACACGTGTCAATCCTGGCATCAGTCAGTACTTGGTTGTAACCTTGAACAAACGTTAATAGTTAATTATGTCTCACCAATGTCACAATTGTACATGTACATACTTGTAGCTGAAACAGCCTGATGTGTGGTTTTTACACATAATTACTAAAAAGCAAATTATGAATAACATGTTGCCATTCTTCAGAATTATGAGCGAAAAACTGAAAGGATCTCTCTCCAGCCAGCACTACATGAGTATATTCTTTCTCTCTCTCTCTCTCTCTCTCTCTCTCTCTCTCTCTCTCTCTCTCTCTCTCTCTCTCTCTCTCTCTCTCTCTCTCTCTCTCTCTCTCTCTCTCTCTCTCTCTCTCTCTCTCTCTCTCTCTCTCTCTCTCTCTCTCTCTCTCTCCTTGCCATGGTGAGCAATCTTGCAAAGACCTATACTTAGTCATGTTACACATACACTGACTCCTTCCAGACACCTTGTCCTATCCCGTTTAGGATTCGCAATTGTTCTTCATGTTGAGTCCATGTACATATGATATGTCGTATTCTAATTTACTTTGGTTTCGATTATCCATTGCTACTTTTCCATTTTACTCTGTAGAGTACTAATTGCTATATTTTAAACATATGTACCTTCTTAGCTTCGTTCCATGAGCATGTGGTGATTACACGTAATCGCATTATATTACAAATTTAGCAAAACTTTAGGCCATTTAATTGATTCGCGTATCAAATCTAATAATTTACTCATATTGAACTCATCAACTTGTTTTTATCGTGAAACAGTAATTCTTTTTACTACAATGTATTTATTACTCATTGAAAGACCATTCAAATGCTATATATAGCATTTTATCAATACTTTGATTTATGTATCCAGATGTGATACAAGTACCATATTAACGTTGTAATTGTATCAAATCTTACTATAAATATGACATGGATACTAATTACGTATGATATTTGGCGAGTATACAGCATTGAATTAACGGGCAAGTAGAGGTTAGACTATTCGGAGTAGTTTGTAATCAACTACAGCATCGGAAATCGTCCAAAGATAACGAGCTTCTTTGTAAATCAATAACGTTATTGGCGTAATATACAAAATAAAAAAATGATTTTTGTCAAGATGTCCATGAAGTGTTTTACTTTTCAGATATCTATTTGTCGAGAAGGTTCACCATATTTGTTGGTATGACTACTGAAAAAGAAGTCAACTTTATTCTCTGCCGTTAAATATTGCTCCGCGTTCTATGTGTCTGCTCCGGTTCTTCGTCTATAAATACCGGCTGTGTAACATGTAAACTAATTGAAGCATCGGGAAAAATAATCAATCATGGCTGTGTTGAGGGGAAAGGTGAAATCTCAACTTTCGTCATAAGAATCTGAAAGTACTTCAGTCAAACTTTGGATAGGATAAACAGTTGCTTATTCCAGAAGCGGTGTAAATCAGGTGTGGATACTTAAAAATTCTAAACAACTTTTAGAAAATTTGAAGGAACACATTTTTTCTCAAATTCACAGTGATTGGTTAACATCATACTTATTTTGTCCAATACCACTCTGATTCTACACATAAATACACTACATAAATATATTTTTTATGTTCGGAGCCGTGGTCTTTCAACAAATTGTCGTCATTCCTATGGGAACTAATTGTGCCCCTTTATTGGCCGACCCGTTCCTTTATTTATATGAAGCAAACTTCATTCCGAACCTGCTGAATCAACAGAAGAAAAAGCTAGCGTTGTCCTTTAATTAACATTTAGGTAATTTTCATACATATGTCAATGCGATATATTATACCTCTTCATAAATTCTAGCGATTTCATCGGACAATAAGTGTTGAGTATTTTCCACTGTCTCGGTCATTCCAGGGTGATATTCAGCAGGGTGATATTCAATCAAAATATCACATGCACAGAAATGGATGCGCGTACGGTTCGTTTGTTTGTCCTATAGTAATTAGGTTAACTTCTATATGAGTTACGTTACATGCATTTCTTCGATACAGACTAAAACCGAAAGAAACAACAACCGAAATTAATTGATTTTACAGAATTGATATATCATTATCAAATATATTTGCTGAAGGCAGCCAAACAGACATGCTCGCTTGAGGCCGTTAAGATTCAAAATTGACGCAAAGAACGGTTTTAGGTATCGAAGGCAGTTTTTAATACGAACGTGATGAACCTACGTACATGTATATTTTTGCATGAATAAAGTATAAAAATAATACGGCTGTTGCAGTTTATTTTGTATTTTAAGTAATTCAATGGATGGTATATGCTTCAGTACAATGGATCGGTATGATATAATAAATATAACATTCCTGATCGGGTGGTAGTGGATATTGTCACGCCTCGATTGACAATGTATTTCCTTGGAGTGATACTTTCCACTACCCTAACTATTAATACTTTGGTGTCTGAGATGTTTTATATTCTTACTTGACCGAGATTCCACTATATGTAAATTGTTAATCACTTTTCTTTTTTACAAATGATTAATTTTCGGGTAGATTTACGAAAAACATATTCGCTGCTTTGAATATTTTGCAAATATTGTCATAATTTATATTCATATAGTTGTGTTCCCATTAATTAATACACTGTTTCATCATCATCATCATCATCATCATCATCATCGTCATCGTCATCATCATCATCATCATCATCATCATTCAATTAAAGATATATTTTTTATGTTTAGTTTTCGCATTATAAAAAGAAACGAGCTGTTTTCATCTATGGATATACTCTTTGCCAAATGCATAATATAAACAAAATAGGTTATCTTCAAAATTGTTCAGCGTTGGAGAAGAGAATTAATGTTTTCATTTTTCATCCTTTGACAGATGGACTTCCAATGAAAGGTAGATCACAAATCATTATTATCACTACCGTGGCGCACATAATAAAAACTGCTACAATGCCCAGGCCCCGAGCAGATGAACGACTGTCCATAACGCTAAACCTTTTTCTTTTCTGCATTGAAAGGTTGAATTTGTTTAAGAGTAGATCCCGTCTCAATGCAGCAGCTTTTGCAGAAATGTTTTTAGGAAAATGCTTTCCAGAGAACGGGTTTAAAATACACACACAAAAACACGACGTGTTTGTTTTCAAAGGCACTGGAAAGAGACCGACGTAGTGCTTGTTACCGGGTGACAATGTAGATGAAGACGCAGTGACACGAAACAACGGGAGGGAGATAAGCGTGTCTTTAATGAAATTTGTTGTAAGGGATGATGGAAGGAATTTGTTGTGGGAATCTTTTGTCGATAAATGAAAATGTGTTACCTTTTCTGTTATGTCTCCAATTGTTGATATTATATCACCGGTAACCTTTCCTGTTGCGGCTTCAATTATTGGTAATGCATTAGTGGCTACCTTTTCTGGTGTTGACTCTGTTGTTGGTAATGCATTGTTGGTTATCATCCTTGTTGTTGACTTTGTTGTTGGTAATGTTTTAGGGGTTAATTTTTCTGACGTTGACTCTGTTGTTGGTAATGTGTTAGTGGTTATCTTTTCTGCCGTTGACTCTGTTATTGGTAATGTGTTAGTGGTTATCCTTCCTGTTATTGACTCTGTTGTTGGTAATGTGTTAGTGGTTATCTTTTCTGCCGTTGACTCCGTTGTTGGTAATGTGTTAGTGGTTATCCTTCCTGTTATTGACTCTGTTGTTGTTAATGTGTTAGTGGTTATGTTTACTGTTGCTGATTCTGTTGTTGGTAATGTGTTAGTGGTTATCTTTTCTGCCGTTGACTCTGTTGTTGGTAATGTGTTAGTGGTTATGTTTACTGTTGCTGATTCTGTTGTTGGTAATGTGTTAGTGGTTATCCTTCCTGTTATTGACTCTGTTGTTGGTAATGTTTTAGTGGTTATGTTTACTGTTGCTGATTCTGTTGTTGGTAATGTGTTAGTGGTTATCTTTTCTGCCGTTGACTCTGTTGTTGGTAATGTGTAAGTGGTTATCCTTCCTGTTATTGACTCTGTTGTTGGTAATGTGTTAGTGGTTATCTTTTCTGCCGTTGACTCTGTTGTTGGTAATGTGTTAGTGGTTATCCTTCCTGTTATTGACTCTGTTGTTGGTAATGTGTTAGTGGTTATGTTTACTGTTGCTGATTCTGTTGTTGGTAATGTGTTAGTGGTTATCTTTTCTGTTGTTGACTCCATAGCTTGTAATGTGTTAGTGGTTATCCTTCCTGTTATTGACTCTGTTGTTGGTAATGTGTTAGTGGTTATGTTTACTGTTGCTGATTCCGTTGTTGGTAATGTGTTAGTGGTTATTTTTTCTGTTGTTGACTCCATAGCTTGTACTGTGTTAGTGGTTATCTTTCCTGTTGTAGAATTTGTTGTTGGTAACGTATTAGTGGTTTTGTTTTCAGTTGTTGACTCTGTTTCATGTAATGTGTTAATGGTTAACTTTACTGTTGTTGGTAATGTGGTTGTGGTTATTATTTCTGTTGTTGACTCTGTTACTGGCAATGTAGAAGTGGTTATTTTCCCTGTTGTTTGTAATATATTAGCGGTCATTTGTTCTGTTGTTGATTCTATTGCTGGTAATGTGTTGGTGGTTATTTTTCTTGTTGTTGACACTGTTGTTGGTAATGTGTTAATGGTTATTATTTTTGTTGCTGATTCTGTTGCTGGCAATGTAGTAATGGCTATTTTGCCTGTTGTTAACTCTGTTGCTGGTAATGTGTTAGTGGTTATCTTTTTTGATGTTGACTCTGTTGTTGGTAAGGTTATTTTTCCTGTTGTTGACTCTGTTGTTGGTATGGTTATTTTTCCTGTTGTTGACCCTGTTGCTGGTATGGTTATCTTTCCTGTTGTTGGCTCCGTTGTTGGTGTGGTTATCATTCTTGTTGTTGATTTTGTTCTTGGTGTGGTTATCTTTCCTGTTGTTGACTCTGTTGTCGGTAATGTGTTAGTGGTTATCTTTTCTGTTGTTGACTCTGTTCTTGGTAATATGTTATTGGTTATCTTTCTTGTCGTAGAATTTGTTGTTGGTAATGTGTTAGTTGTTATCCTTTGTGTCGTTGATTCTGTTGTTGGTACGGAATAGGTGGGTATCCTTTCTGTTATCGATGATGAATTAGTGGTTATATTTCCTGTTTTTAATAATGAAATGGATTGTGTCTCATGTGTCTGAAAAAATACAACAGTTTCGGTTTACCGTTTCTTATTTGAAGCGGAGTCTCCTTTATAATCATAGAATCTACCTCGATAGTTACAAGCTCGCATGCACATTTGTACACGAACTAAGTAAATTAATTGCATTTAGGCATTTTGTTTTAAATATTTGAATTTTGTACCCCAGGACTGGATTAATTTTCTTCGAACCACAAATTGTAGTAACATGTTTTCTTGTTTTTTTTTTAGTTTAAGAGTCAATGCCATTATCTTTTAGAGGATATCGAAATTATATGGTTTGTCCGCATATCTTAAACATGAAATAAAAAGAAGGGACATAACTCAATATCAATATAAATAACTTACAGAATCTAAAAACAAACACATCCTAAGATACAGGTTTTCTTCACCTCAGATGCGGGAGTTAGCATGTGCCATTTATTATATGCATCTTTTATCAATCGGAGCTCAACTGTTGAAATCTAATTGAAAGAAACGATCGTCTTTAGCTTTATAATTTTGGTATTATATTTGTAATATTTGTAACCACTAGGTTTTAGTATTTCGATATCATCAGACAATCTTATAATAAAGTAATATTTCGCACTGATAACACCATTTAAATACTAAATTCCTCAAAGGCCAAGACACTCATAATTTTTACAATGTTTACTCTTAGACAGTAATGGATTTGGGTTATTTGGCCTTGTATGATAACACTTTCGCTATTGAAAATATACATCTTTTATAAATTGGAGTTGATGGAGCTGAATTGACAGTAATGATCGTCTTGAACATTAGAACTTTGGTATTATGTTTATAATATTAAGCATATATTTTGTATCAGTCCCCCTTTTACATCCTTTTCTTGAATATTTACCAGTTTTATTTGGATAAGCTTAAAGGGACATTAGCTGTGTTTTTTCACAATTTTTTATTTCATTTTTACTACTTAGATTAATATACAACAACAAAAAAAGAGATATATACAGGCATAACAATTCTTGAACCCCGATATATTTTGTGCAAATTGCTTGCGAAACTCAAGTTTGGCACTTTTTCTCTTGCAATTGATTAACTCAACCTTACTATTTGTATGTACACCATACTAGACCTAACCTTATTTTCACAGAATATATAGGGATATAAGATTGTTTTATGCCTGTATATAGCTCTTAATTGCTATTCTACATCAAATACAAGTAGTAAAAGTGGAATTTTATTTGGTAAGCACAGCTTATGTCCATTTTTAATTGCTTTCTGATTTAAGTGCAGAATACAAGGATTGTTGAGTGAAATGTGAATGGATCCTTATATACCTTATAAACAGGTACATTGGAGAGAGAGAGAGAGAGAGAGAGAGAGAGAGAGAGAGAGAGAGAGAGAGAGAGAGAGAGAGAGAGAGAGAGAGAGAGAGAGAGATTGTATGTGTGTGTTTCATACACACAAAATCTTAGAAACCTACCATTCTTGTAGGCGTTGTTTCACCGGTGTCTATAACAGCGACTGATTTGTATAGCATCTTAAAATACATTGATCTGTCTTCGCGATATTCTAAATATATTGCACATATGTCGTTCTTTTCCGAAGCAAATGAAAATGTGTCTGATTTTGGTATCATAATTGTTTTTGGTGAGCCCAATGTAATGTTCTCCGTCTTGTTGTCACTTGTTTTGAAGACAATATCTGTAGCAACGCCAACAGTATTGAACAAACGAATTGCACACACGGATATATAGGCAAAGTTACGACAATTTGCCTTCATTAGACGACCACAATAATTTGCTGCAGGTAGTAGCTGGACTCTTCGATAGTCATTTCCACAAATCACAGATATATGTGTATTGTTGTTACGTGGTCTGACATATACGTTGTTTAAAGCATCTGCATGAGTTGTACAAATAACGAGAACTTCCAATGGGCGCAGTCTGATATATTTGCCAAAATCAGGAGATTTATTTATATGTACAAGGTGGCGAACGTCCTGTGGAACATGTACGTAAACATAGCTTAAACTAGTTCCCGAAGCAGTACATATAGCCGATCGTTGAAATCCAGCAAAACTAGTGAGATAATAACTTTGAAAATCAAGGTCCTGAATGCTATGAAGTGCATACATGTATTTTACCTCTGATATTTGGTAGACACCATCTATTTTAACGTTTCCTGTTGATACGCTTATCTTCGTTGATGTTGCGTTCAACTTATACGAAATGTAGTAGTATTCCTGTTTCCCCTGGTTTATTGTTTTTTCTTCCGGACCGATTTTTAAAACTGCTTGTGTATTACCTATATTCCTGATCACGAAGCCTGAATACGACATGTCAGTTTCATCGGAATTACGGAAATCCATGTACAAAAAATCATCAGCTTCAGCATCTATTGAAAGAAAAGAGAGAGAAAAAGACCTCAGCTAAGTAACGTGAACTGGCGAAAAATTGTATCAACGGTTACCCAAAGGTTTACCTCCGCAGTTATAATATATAGATAGATAGATAGATAGATAGATAGATAGATTGATTGATTGATAGATATCATATACGGTTACCCAAAGGTTTACCTCCGCATTTATAATATATATATAGAGAGAGAGAGAGAGAGAGAGAGAGAGAGAGAGAGAGAGAGAGAGAGAGAGAGAGAGAGACAGAGAGAGAGAGAGACAGAGAGAGAGAGACAGAGAGAGAGAGAGAGAGACCTCGGCTAAGTAACGTGAACTGGCGACAAAATTGTATCAACGGTTACCCAAAGGTTAACCTCCGCAGTTATAATATATATATATATATATATATATATATATATATATATATATATATATATATATATATATATATATATATATAGATAGATAGATAGATAGAAAGATAGATAGATAGATAAATAGATAGATAGATAGATAGATTGATTGGTTGATAGATATCCTATACGGTTACCCAAAGGTTTACCTCCGCATTTATAATATATATATATATATATATGTATATATATATATATATATATATATATATATATATATATTATAGAGAGAGAGAGAGAGAGAGAGAGAGAGAGAGAGAGAGAGAGAGAGGGAGAGAGAGAGAGAGATTCTATAACTTACATCTAAATCAATGCTTAAAATATAGATAAATACAGAATTTTTAATACTATCCTGGTTACTTAATTTTGTATGTCTAAGATCGTGACGAATCACTTGTTACATGATTACTTATTTATATTTTTATGTCTAAGGTAGCTTATTTCAAAGCCTTCGTTTTGCTATTTTCTAGACTGCAGTGCCATGTTTTATCTTTTTGAGATACCACAGTTTTAACAAAAAAATAAAATCGTGATAATTATCATGTTTTCACTTTTTAGTATGACCTCTGGTAAATCAAAAAGTGAAAACATGACGGATATGAATTTTTCAGGTTTCGGTCCCATGTGTATCAGGTATCCCGTATATTTGTATATGTGAAACTGATTTCGGTTTTATTAAATGTGTTATTAAAGTTCTCATAAGTTTGAATTATGGCGGGCGATGTGTGGAAAAGAACTTTACCGTTTAGGTAAATAATGAAAATATAAAAATCGCAGATACTGAATTATAAATACACAGGGTGTCCAGAATACATATACAAATCTGGTGAATGTTGAACGAACACGGAAATGCAGAGGTGGGATCAGGGTGTCTGTAGACTGGTACCACCCGTAACAGTCAAACAAGTCAAATAAGTGAGGAGCATTTCCCGAAGCGTTTGGTACAGACGACTCAACAACCGCTATCGAACAGGTAACTTACCATTTCATTTATTGAAACAGAGTAATCGCAGAAAGGCTATTATACCGATCGTACAATCCGCGGAGCAATGACATTTTCGATATCCTTGTGTCAGCAACTTGTCAGTAAGTAGTTTATTATAACTTTGGTATTATGTTCATAATATTTATAACCACTAGGTCGTTGCCACTTATGGTGGACCATTTGAATCCCCGAGGGTATACATAAACCTAGTACCTGGTATTTCGGTATCATCAAATAATCTTATACTAAAGTAATATTTCGCACTGATAACACTATTTAGCTTCTAAATACTTGAAAAGCTAAGATAGTCATATTTTTACAGTGGTTACTCTTAGACGAATTTGGCTATGCATTTTGATTATTTGGCCTTGTATTATATCACTTTCGCTTTAGAAAATATATTTAAAATTGGAGCTCAACTGATGAGGTCAAATTGAAAAAAAACGATCATCTTGATCATTATAAGTTTGGTATTATGTTTATAATATTTACTTCTGTATATGAAATGGTCATATGTTGAACATGCCCTGGAATATAGGAGGCTTTGAGACATATAAACACCATATGCAGGGGGTTGTGGGATATTACTACTTAAAAGCGGAGGGTTTACGATTAGAAAGTCAAAATCGTCGCCTTTGTTGTATACCCTGGTTGTTAATTCTCTGTCTGTGTCTATAGTAAGTACAATGTCCAAGTAAGAAGCAATTGTGCTTGATTCTGGTGTGTCTTTAATTTCTAGTTTGTTGTGATATATCGCATTGACATATGTATGAAAATTGTCATTATTAATTGCCAAACGTCGTCGATATATTTAAATGTCAGACTTAAGGCCTCTGCTAACTTTTCTTCTTTTTATTCAGACACTGCTTCGGTGTCAACAAATAAATGAACATACACGATAAAGACACCTCGAGTGTTTGACTTAGAGGTCACTTCTATATGTCCATTGTGTCGGATAATAATTACTTACAGGTCCCTACTATATGTCCATTGCGTCAGATAATAATCACTTGCAGGTCACTTCAATATGTCCATTGCGTCAGATAATAATCACTTACAGGTCACTTCTATATGTCCGTTGCGTCAGATAATAATCACTTAGAGGTCCCTTCTATATGTCCATTGCGTCAGATAATAATCACTTACACGTCCCTTCATATGTCCATTGCGTCAGATAATAATCACTTACAGGTCCCTTCTATATGTCCATTGCGTCAGATAGTAATCACTTACAGGTCCTTTCTATATGTCCATTGCGTCAGATAATAATCACTTACAGGTCCCTTCTATATGTCCATTGCGTCAGATAATAATCACTTACAGGTCCCTTCTATATGTCCATTGCGTCAGATAATAATCACTTACAGGTCCCTTCTATATGTCCATTGCGTCAGATAATTGTTTCCTGACAAGGCAACAATTATTTTGTACCTGAAATAAACTGAGTTTAAGGGTTTAAATAAATTAAGTAATTTCGTGTTCAATGATGTCCTATAGTACTGGGCCCGAAGTCACCAAATTTACTCAGTACTCAAGCTCAACTAACTTTTCATGATTTTAAGGTAAAATCAAATGAACTTCATTCTGTAACTGGACATGTTTGTATATTGTTGGCATACAATTGTAAGTAATGGTAAAAATTAATACTTATTTGAAGGAAACTTCAAATATAGAAAAAATGTTTGAGTTCGTACTCAAATGAGTATCATACTCAGCATATTTATTCATTTTTTACAGGAAAATCATAACTGTGACGCAAAAAATTTTATAAAGGAATGATGGAAAATATTGATATGTTTCCTAATCACTCAAACCCACAAAATTTACATCGATTATATTCTCAAGATAATGAAATATAAGTTGAGCATGAGTATTGAGTAAATTTGGTGACTTCGGGCCCTGAGGTAGTTTTAGTGTTAAATATACAGTTTAAGAAATATATTGTCGTCTCTGACACCTCACAATACTTTAAACACTAAGCTTAAGCTTCAATCAGGTAAAAGTTCGCTTCGTATATTCCAAATACTTAATACCAATCTCAAACAAATATATATAGTTGTGACCTTCAACTTTGATCTGATGAACGCCTTGCATATGCGTGTATATTCTTCAACTTATTTCCTATGATTTCAATTTGAAATATCTCAATAACTGGGGTTTGAAATTTTTGTTCATGTTGAGACCGTCGTTACATCTAATTTGTCGTATTCTACTGGACTTGGAGTTTCCAACACCCTTTGGTGCCTCCTCATTATACTTGTTAGCACTTCTCCGTGTTGAGACCGACGTTATATCTAATTTGTCGTATTCTAATGGACTTGGAGTTTCCAACACCCTTTGGTGCCTCCTCATTATACTTGTTAGTACTTCTCCGTGTTGAGACCGTCGTTACATCTAATTTGTCGTATTCTAATGGACTTGGAGTTTCCAACACCCTTTGGTGCCTCCTCATTATACTTGTTAGCACTTACATAGTTATGAAAATTCAATAGTTTATAAACTTTTATGATTTTGAATATTTTAAACTGAGTTTTGTCATTGACCTTTGATCCGATGACCTTGAAACGCCACACACAAATGATTTAGCAAACTTTCAAATCTTCTGCACTAATATTATGGAAATTCTATGGTTTTCGTGTTATATTTAATTGAACTTTAAAAGCAAACTGTTACTTGAACTTTGATCCAATGATCTTGAAACTTCTCACAGAGATATTTCAACAAATTTCCTACAATATCGTAAAATTAATCATAATATGGAAATTCTAGTTTTCAAGCGATA
This sequence comes from Atrina japonica, assembly GCA_030159075.1. Classification (NCBI taxonomy): domain Eukaryota; kingdom Metazoa; phylum Mollusca; class Bivalvia; order Pterioida; family Pinnidae; genus Atrina; species Atrina japonica. The sequence goes on along the minus strand of BROG01000040.1, from coordinate 1,906,630 downwards.
TTGTGAATGGGAATTTCGAAATTATCCACGTATATAGTAACGACACTAAGCATATCGTCACGCATGTATAGTCCATTTGTTCGCCATGAAATTGAGGCTTTGTTCAATTTCTCTAAATCACACTTAATCATCAAATTATAATTTTACAGAACTATTTTTAATTTTTACCATTCATAACTGGATAGTGAACATGCACATTTTTGGTTTGCTAACAAAATTTTAACCATTAACTGTAATAAAAACTTTCTGTAGAACTTTATTTGGGCAAATGCACAATTGATAAAACAGCAGCCATAATTCTTTCTTATTTGTGCATATTTAGTAGATTGTATTCAAATCCGAAACTCTGGGATATATGGTTTGAAAACTGTTTATATTTACAGTATTATGACTGTTCAATGAATTGGATTTACACCCATGTCATTTTTCTTAAAAATTGAAAGAAACATTCTATTATTAGTAATGGGAAACTTTCTTTCCTTTAAATTGTTTGATGCAATGAAAATTCGTTTATAGTTTTCTATATCCTCTAAAATAACAATGATGGGCATTTTAGATATATAACTTAGGTAGGTTTTGCAAAGAATAAACTAAACTTCAATCAAGAGCAAATGAACTATAGTCTAAGTCACATTAATTGTGTCCATTGGTTTTGGCAGATTAAAACAAAATACTTGACAGTTACCTCCTAATTTTAACTTAACGATATTCTAGATATTATGAGTAATTTTTTCATGCCCATGACATATGATATTAATCCTTTGTCTTCGAAATATTCACACTGAAATTACCCCTACGAGAATTTTATATCAGTAATGGCGGCGTTCTGTTGAAGTTGGAAAGTGGAAGTGAAAGAAAGAGACCGTTTGTTGCTCAAACTGAATGTAAAATGAAATCATCCGAAAGTAATGTTTTCGAAGCATTCCGACTATTACCGTATAATATGTGTTTATTTGATTACGTCATACAATACATTTGGAGTTCTTCCCCTTTAAATCACTTTTTTGGCAGTAGTGAAATAATGGTTACCCACGTGACCCAATTTATTCATGTAGGAATAGTATTTTCAGTATTGATCAAACAAATGAAAACTATGTAGAAAAAAACATACGATATATTTCTTGTTTTCTATTGATATCAACATATTGTTTTTAATCGGACAATCAGACTGTATACTTCTCTATACCATAGAAACCCAGTGTACAACGTATCACGTCATACCAATTTCCGCGGCTTTTTGATTACTTGTTTACTTAAATACACGATTCATAATGGTGAGTTTCACAGTTCTTGGTGAACGCGTGTACCAATTTTGATCGGGATTTCGACGTTCTTAGAATGATAAGATTGGTTATATATATATGATATATCAAAACAACAAACGCGACGATTTCGACTTTCCCATAGTAAATTTTCCACAGTTAAGTAGTAATATCCCTCAGTCACCCGCATATGGATTTTATATTGAACAAATGATCCGATATGCCAGGGCGTGTACAACATATGAATATTTCGTATAACAGAGGTAAACTACTCACTGGCAAATTATTGACACAGGGATATCGAAAACCGCGTTTAATGACAACGTTCCTCAAATTTTTTGGTCGGTATAATAGTCTTGTTTGCGATTACTATGTTTCACTAATTGAAATGTTGAGTTGCTTTTCATTGGCGGTTGTTGAGACGTCATTGCCAATCGTGACGAGGATTCACTCCTCACGTATTTTATTGAACTTCACTGTAGACTTACGAAGGGTGTGACCGGTCGGCAGGGGATGCTTACTCCTCCATGGCACCTGCTTCCACCTCTTGGTTTCCAGAGGTCTGTATTTGTCCATTTTTGCCGGATTTGTATCTATGTCCTGGACATTCTATTGATTTATACTTTGGTATTGATATTCTTATATTGTATAGTAATTTATACATGTGTTTCTATGATACACATACTAAGTTGAGGGTGCTAAACTATAAATATGTAAATAACACAATGCCATACAACATTACCTTTGCAAATAAAAAATAAACTGACATTTGTTACTTGAATCATTCACTACGACACAGATAAGCAAATAACATAAAGTAAGTTATAGTTACAAATATAAATACTAGGGCAATTATTTTGATTTAAAATATATGTTTCCTGATTTTTACGATATACTTACAAGCAAATATAAAGATCCATAACAATGTTGACGACATTCCTTTCAGTAAAATTATCTTTCGTGTGATGTGGCTAGTATCCTCTCTTTATAAAAACGTTACAAATATACTTCATCGGTAAGTGCTTTGACATCAAATAGTAGACTGTTGCACGGTGAACGTAAACTTGGAGTTTTGGAGTATTCTGTAGTTTCTGGTTTCGTTCAAGTATTGAGCGAACGATAAGCAATGAATCGCGACACTGATTCCTTATTTTTCCAGAATTAGTATTAAATTAGTTCACTTATTTAGTTTATAAATGGTTTATTGATTTAACATCAAATTAATCTGCCAACGAAAATAAACAGGGATTAATTTCTCAGGAAATTGAAACGGTATAATATTTGTAAATGATTTTTCGTGATTTGGTATTGCAGTTATAAACTGTTGAAATATTTATTCGCATAGCAAACGACTTTCAGTTGACACAATAAGTTTGCCTACCATCCGCACCTATTTGTAGACACACAAGACAGCTAGGAAATAGCTTACGTTCTCCGACATCGTTATCAGATTTAGGTTCTGTATATTTTAAAAGTGAACAATCTTTGTGTCACAGAGTCCAATAACTGTTTCTGCTTGGAATCGAACCTAGGACCCCTGGATAACAAACCTGGTGATCTACCAATTGAGTAAAAGAGTTAACCCCACTAGTCAACACCATTTAATCACTGCTACATTATCCCCTCCATTTTGAAAAAGACGTCAAGACTCTTCATTCGGAGGTAACGATCACTTTTTGTGAAATAAGTGACGGATAATACTCCTTATTACCACCATATCAGAGTTACTGCCCTTTGATCACTCTTCTGACGCGAAGAACAAATACCTCAAATATTGCGAGATAACAGGGGCAATGCTACAACTTATAAATAAAAACAAAGTAGCTTGATAGGCTGAAATGCTGCATTTCAGTTGACTACATCTCGAATAGCAGACAACATACATTCGATTTTACCAACTGCCAAAGGTTGGCAATAGTCGCAAAAAGCGACCATGTTAAGTAAGACGAGACGGACCTAGAATAAAAACTGTACCAGACACTCGTCATTGTGCAAATTTAATGTGTCGGCAATCCCGCACAAATCGACAAGTTCATAGTTTTTCTTGTTGGAATGTTGAATTCCTTTTAAATTCAATATTTACCCTAAAAATGGCATACGGTAATTTGTATTTGCCGCCATGTTGAAGTGCATTTGTTCATATATATAAATCTGGTACCTGGTATTTCGGTATCAGCTGATAATCTTATAATTAAGTAATATTTCGCTCTGATAATACCGTGGACTCACGGCAGATGTGACCGGTCGACAGGGTATACTTACTCCACCATGGCACCTGGTCCCACCTCTTGATTTCCAGAGGTATATACTTGTCCATTTTTTACCAGATTGGGCCTATGTCCTGGACATCCTCGAGATTTATACTTTGGTACTTGAGATTATTTATATAAAAATTCTAATTTCTTCTAAAGCCATCGTTTTACAGTGGTTAATCTTAGACGTATATTTTGGCTGTATGTTTAGAGTTGTTATTTAGCCCCTTGTCTGATACTACTTTCTCTTTAGAAAATATATATAAAACTGAAGCTCAATTGATAAAGTTTAATTGAAAGAACCGATCGTATTGAGCAATATAACTTTGGTATTGTGTTTATAATATTTACACGTTGTTCCTGAGACTCTACTTAAAGCCCCGTTAATATGAAGAGTTCCACTTATGGAACTAAGACGTATTGCATTATATCCAGAAAGAGCCCAGGTCTCAACGTGGGCGCCATTTGTCACAGAGACTAATAACTGTCTCTGCTTGAAATCGAACCTAAGACCCCTGGATTAGAAATCTGATGCTCCACCAATTGAGCTAAAGGGGTAACCCCACTAGCCAAGCTAGTGTGAACACCAGTTAACCACTGGTTTTGTATGTTTTACATCCCGCCAATTTACACTTACACGAAGATGTCACCATCTTTAGGTGAAGTGCTACAAATGTTTAAATGTTCTATGGATTCATGCCAATTCAGTGAGGGATTTTACGTGTCATGCCTCGTAGTTAAAAGTGAACGTTCCACACCGTCTGTTCACTTCTATAACATGACATATGAATTTGATTATTTATATCAACTGCGCAATCTCAGAAATAAAAACATTTCTGTAAATTTACTGGGTTTAAGTATATCTATTCCACAACGAGTGTTAGTTGATTATCATGTTTATCTAACTGTCGTTAGTTAATTTTCAAAAAAAAGACACTAACACCCAAAGAACAAAAATAAAAAATAAAAATAACTTAAACACAAAAAACAAAATAAATAAACAAATCTATAAAACAAAAAAAAACACCCCATAGGTGACTGCTCAGGGTCACTTTCATTTTAAATGTCTATCTAAAAAGTGATGAAAAGTTCTAACTGTTCTAAAGTTAACACGATATTTCCGTTTCCGTTTCCGTTTTTAAGAAGAATACAGAATTAAATTTGAACCATGAACATAAGTATGAATTCATTATTTTATTCTTTATTTTGTGTTTTAATGGAATCACAAAAACTGAAATCGCAAAAATTAAAATGTTACCTTTGAAGGGTCAAATCACAAAAATTTCAAACCGCAGAAAATAACCGTTCTACAGTATACTGTATTGAACTCTATTTTATTTAAAACGTTATGTTATTAAATGCATTCAAATTGCAAATGTTTTATTTAACAAACACAAACGATCGCATCGTTCTAATTAATATATATTATCATTTATATATTTTTTATCATTATTATTTATCTATTTTATTTACATGTATATGCATATAAAACACGCACACCCATATATATATATATATATATATATATATATATAATATATATATATATATATATATATATAATATATATATATATATATATATATATATATATATATTATATATATATATATATCACTTTGTCATTTAATTATGCAGTTCTCCAACCTGCATTTTTGCACCGTTTTAGCTGCACAATCAGAAAAAAATAACTGCACCACAAGGTAGGCTTATTGTAACACAGCATTTTGCAATATTTTAATTGTCTCACCTGGTAGATATTTACCTGTAAAGGTAAAAAGTCCTGTAGGAAAGTTAAAAATCCTGTGGGAAAATAAAAAATCCTGCAGGAAAATAAAAAATCCTGCAAGAAATCGACAAATCCTGCAGGATTTGTAACCGCCCTAAAGGATTTTTCTCCTATACTATCCTCAGAGATCAAATAAATCCTATGGTTAAAAAAAACTATGTGTAGATATAAAAATCTTAAGGTAAATAAGATTTCCAAAGGTAAATAAAGATCATAAGGGGAAATTAACTTTTCCTGCAGGAAAAATAAATCCTTTAGCATTTTAAATTTCCTACAGGAAAAATTAAATTAAAGAATATTCCTTAGGATATTTATATAATATCCCTTAAGATATTTATATTCCCGTAGGGGAAAATTTCCCTTAGGATAAATGAATGGAATACTATATCTACAAAATATTCAGTACAAATTATTCTTAATAATGGTAATTTATATGCCATTTAAACATGAACTTTTCACAGACAATTTCAAAAGAATGGCCCAGTATGAATTTCCCCCATGCTACCCTTATTATAAATTCTGTAAGCATTAAAAAACAGAAGTACAGGTCATTTTATAGATCATCTTCAATTCCAAACAGTGATTGATGTAAATATTATAGTGTACAATGTAATATATTAACTATTATTTTCAATTAATAAAAGCTCTGACATACATTTTAATTTGGTATCATTTTATACCGTCAGCGATATATATCGCTGAGACTGTAAGTCTGTTGACACATACGAACACACATAATTTGACTATATAACACCATAAACGCTATATATTCCTTGGAGTGAGACATACACTCCTCAAAGAAAGGCTATCTGCCATCTGCTTTGAAAATGTAGGGGACATGTATAGGACGTACAGCAGCAGATACATCTGTGGATTGTATTGTATTAGAACTATAAATATTGATATAATTCTGAATTTATATTTACTTCACTTTTAACCTCAAAAGTTTTGTTTTATACATGTATTTAAGATTAAATGTATGTTTCAGTATGAATGTTGTATGGAAGCATTTTTCTCTCCTTCATTTTATCATACCCCTTCTCTTTTTCTTCTAAAATGATACAATCGGACAAAACATGATTGATTTAATGTTTCTCAATATATTTTCCGGTCTTTTTTTAAAGTATGTGCTTTGGTGTATATAAAGCATAATGATGTACAGTGGGGATGCCAAAGCAACCCAACTTTGGCCTCACTTAGACTTTATATGTCTGGTTACCAAATAAATAAAAATCCTGTTTGAATCTCTGACAAAATGCAATAAATTGCATAACTGTATCATTTATGATTGCCAAAGTAACTTAGGGTTGACACACTAGCATGACTAGGCCTACTTGTTATCATTCCATAATCCCCCATATTAAATATGATATAATGCAGAATTTATTCTTATTTTGCATTTAAACTCAAAACTCGATTAAATCTCGGATATAATGTAGCCTAAGAAACTTCGCAACTGTTCTGTATCATTTATGGTCTATGTCATGTTCAAAGTAATGCTATTTATCGACACACTAGTCTGATGCCTACTAGATAACCCCACCCCTCCAATCTATAGACAGCAATCAGATTGGTGCATATTGTACATGTATATTGATCAGCGAATTACCATTCATCCGATGCTGAACAATGGATTTTACATAACATACATAATATTCTTTAAAACAGTTTTACGTGATTTCTTTGCATTCTTGAACAGCTAAGATGGATCAGTGTACACATTGTGATGAGCCTAACTGAACACAGGAACAAATAAACTATTACATAATATTAGAAATCCCCACCCAACTATTTTTCCGGATGCAAACGACAGAGAGATGACATTTTGCAATACAAATAAAGAAAAACAGAATGAAATTGTCTTCTGAGAAATAATCCATTTATTACTGAAAATATGTGAATTTGTGACATAGAGAGCACCAAAATTTAAATTTTAGATCTAACACTAGATCTATATAACGCTTCAGGACCTATTATTATCTTATGAAACAGAATTCACACACACACACACACACACACACACACACACACACACACACACAGAGAAAAATATATATATATATATATATATATATATATATATATATATATATATATATATATATATATATATATATATATATATATATATATATATATATATATAACACATAGCAAGTTAAGTCTGTTTTGCATAACAATCAAAATTATATGTAAATCAGAAAGTTATAAAATGTCTTTGTAACCATAATAATTATTGCTGACAAGATTCAGACATGTGATAAGAAGTAATGACTGATTCTTTTAAAGTGCTTTCTAAATGGATTCTACTAAACGTTCTATATTTATAACTTTTGCATGCCACAAAAGAATTCATATTATTTAATATCTGCATTTTGTAATTTACTTTATGGTAAACCAATAATTCCAGAGACATTTCCATAATTAAAAATAAGGTGTTAGTATTTTTGATTTCATATTTACAAAAAGTAAAATTTGTATTTGTTTTTCTATTTGTCCGTGTAATGGTTATCGGCAAGAAAGTTGTTTATTTGTTCAAAATTAAAATCTGTTACATTTTTATCAATAATGCCTTGTATTTTATTTTTTACGTCTGTAAATATTTTCCAATGACTCGTTGAATTCATTTCGAAGATCATTTGACTGCTGACTGATAGCAAGGTTTTTTTTAATTTCTTAGATAACAATTGAAAAGTACAACTGATGTCAGAAAATTGACAATATCCAATTTTTCAAAAAATCTCATGTTTGTCTTTTGTATTTATATTTTCTATATTTTCAAAATTAAAATGTTTATTTATTGTCCTCAGTAATTTTCTAAGTTACATATATTTACATAACCAAATTTTCATAGTTTAAATAACACCCTGAAAACAATTTAATTTTTTCGAAAGTACCATTATTATTGTAAAGATATTATTGTATTGTTTACTAGTACCTATTATCATTTTTTACATTATTAAATTCTATATATCTATATACAAGAATTAAGCAATTACCTGATCATATCAAAATTATCAAATTTGTTGGATGGGATTTTATGACAAATTCTAAATTGTTATTTTCTAAGAGGCAACTGTTAACAATTTTGTACGTTTAACCCTTTGATATTAATCACCTTAATATCCAAGTGGATTTTCATTGTCTTAACCCCTTCAACCCTAAGAATTTAAATGGTATAATCTATTCTGTTGTATAAACCAGCCTATTATGTTCTGAAGTATTTAAAGGGTTAACTTAGTATCAATGTCAACTAACCCGATTCCACCCTTCATCACGGATCTAATCAAAGTATTGTATTTAGTTATAATCATGTTTAATTATAATTATCTTTAACTATAAAGTTTTAATAGATTTAATGATCAATTTGATAAAGGTTTCATTCGGTAATGGTAAAACAGAAGCAATATATATTACTATTGAAATTACTAAAATATTGATTATACAACAATTCCCCAAAACAGTGAGGTGAGTTTTTGGCCGGATTGCAAAGCACGTCCGGTCTATATATTGACGATGTCCGTCTGTCTGTCCGTCAACATTTTGGTATGTTTTAAGCAAATTATCAGCTATTGATAGAGGTGCACATTTCATACTTGGCCTGTAGATTACCTGTGGCAAGTGCATTTGAATTATGTGAGTTTGAATTTGGAGTGGTGGATCAAAGTAGTAATGGGGTGGGGATAAACACTTTGATTAAAGTTTCAGGTTAAAGCAAATTCTGGGTAATGGATTAAGGTAAAAACTTCAAACTTGGCCTGTAGGTTACCAGTGGCAAGTGCAATTGAAATATGTGGGTTTTAATTTTTGGGGTGGATCAAAGCAGTAATAGGGTGGGGATCAACATTTTGGTTAAAGTTTCAGGTTGAAGCATATTTTGGGTTTGGATAGAGGTACGTACAAATTTCAGACTTGGATTGTGGGTTACCTGTGGCAAGTGCAATTGAATAATGTAGGTTTGGATTTGTGTGTGGATCAACTAGTAATGGGGATCGGCAATTGATAGAGGTACAGACTTTATAATTGACTTGTAGGCTGCTGTGACATGTGCAACTGAATTATATGGGTTTTAATTTTGGTGTGGATAAAAGTTGTAATGGAGTGGGGATCAACACTTTGGTTAAAGTTTTAGGTTGAAGAAAATATTTGCAATGGAGAGATGTACAGACTTCATATTTTTATAATTATAAACAAAAGACTTGAATGAATAGTGCTCGAACATTTTGAATTTTCGTTTCAGGGAATTAAAATAAACCTAATAAGAAATAGCTCCAAACACATGGGCATTATACTTGAGTCTAATTTACTAATTGCTAATCCGACCATGCTCTCTTTAGCGGTTTGTTTTGGGTTTTTTCTTCTTCATGACTCAAATACATTTTTAATATTATTGTACACGCCCATCCAATTTTTAATGTGACACTGTTCTTTGTTATATCCTATATTTATTCCAAGACATTTTAAACTTTGCTTATTTACTTTCATACTAAATTATTTATTTTCTGTCTTTAAGAGAACCCAAAAGTATTAGAATTTATTTTGAATCCAGCATATTTTCAAAATTGATAACTGTTCTAGATTCATTTCCGAGGGATTTTCTTCTGTTCCCGCTACTGTCAGATCATCAGCATGATGGATATTTCTTTTATGTCAAAATTACAATTGTTTAGGTTTAAGTTCAACGATAGTCTAAAAATATTATTATTATTATTATTATTATTATTATTATTATTATTATTATTATTATTATTATTGTTGTTGTTGTTGTTATTGTTATTATTATTATTATTATTATTATTATTATTATTATTATTATTAGACGTTATCACATATGATATATTGTTAAAATGCATTATACTTTAGGATTATATCACACTTGTTCCATGTGGTTGATAGGGTTTTGTGATAATCCGTGCGTGTGATTTGTTAGTAAAGGATTGTGGCGTCAATTTATTTTGCTGAGACACAGTAGATGTTGTCTTCGTGAGGAAATTTCATTTGTTTGTTTTGTTTTGTTTTTTTTATTTATTTATATTTTTTTTTGTAAACTGTGTCTGATATTTGGTTCGCATTATCGAATGTGCTTAGACACGATTGATGTTCCCACATCAATAACTCGACTGCAGGTAAACCATTCGACCGCCGTAGCTGGAGTATAGCGTGGTCATTGGGTTAAGTCATTTGACCAATTTATGCATGCTTATCTAACGTCGGCGCTGACCGCTGGTCAACACTATATTCGTTAAATATCTTATTACATCAGAATTGATTTATCATCAGTTCTTTTGTTCAGTTTTGTTTTGTCGACCACATCTTGAAAAATGTGACTGACACAATATATGTGACAAGTCAGTCACAAGCGTCCGTTTTTCCTGGATTATGATAATAACAGGTTGTTTTTCGTGTTCATTTCAATATATATTACGGTAATATATACTTTTTTTAATTCTGAAGATATATAGTGTTTGTAGATAAATATAAATCTTTTTAACACCAGGCTACTTTTAGAAAATCGAGTGACACCTGGAGCATACATTCTGTACAGTAGCCCATAGGAACTGGGATAAAAGTATAATTGTTGCAATAGTAACAAAATAAATGTCTGTGATTAATCAAAACTTCGATGTTATTAGATCTTTTTAAGAAAAATAGCATTTAGGGGTATTTTTGCGTTTCGAAATAAATAGAACATAGAACACCATTTATCTGTTTTATTGAAATGGTTTCGCAAAGTTTATCCTAATCATAAATGTATTAATTATACGTTGTACTGAATTGATTCATTTCTTCTATCCATCCGATGCATTCGTTATTTTAAGAAAGACTTACAATGAAAAGCTTGTTGATTACAGGTAAGCGAGGATTTGCTTCTCAGGCAATAAGGGGAGGCATTAAGCAGCCTCCATGGACGACCATGTGTACAAAACACAACTAGATTTAACGCAATTTTCCAGTCAGATTACTCACCAGGTACAGACCTTATACGAACAGCTTAAATTGGTGATTGTTTCACGAACGTACAACTGGAATATACCTTTCATATTAGAAAAACAAAAGTATAAAAATCACAGATATCAAAGTAAAAATCTTCAGGATACCCTGTATAGAATATACAAATCAGATGAAATTGGACAAACACGGACCTCTGAAAATGTAGAGGCGGGATCATATTCCATACAGGAGAAAGCACCGATCGCGAGTCGACAGTGAAGAACAAATGAAATAAGTGAAAAAATAATAATTTCACAATTGGTACAGACAGTTCAACAGCTGCTATCAAACAGATAACTCGGCATTTCATTTATTCATCTACCACGTCTTATATCTCCTTATTCAATTAATTTCACCGTATGTTTTATTACATCGCTGTAAGCTGGGGTATTCGCATTTCGTAAAATATAATTCTGCAATACAATGAAATTAACTGAAAAATAATTATGACCAAAACATGTAAAATACCTGTTTATAGAAAATACCAGATGAAACCCATTCATATAGAAATGGCTCTTATAAACATCAAGCACACACGCTTCATACTTAGACATTTTACTTAATATAAACACAGACGGGAAATTAGCAACTAAGCTATACGATAAACACGACGATTTCGGCTTTCCCATCGTAAATTTTCCACATTTAAGTAGAAATATCCCTCAGTCACCCGCATATGGAGTTTATATTTCACAAATGATCCGATATGCCAGGGCGTGCACAACATATGAAAATTTCATATACAGAGGTAAACTACTCACTGACAAATTATTGACACAGGGATATCGAAAACCGCGTTTAATGTCAACGTTCCGCAAATTTTACGGTCGGTCTAATAGTCTTGTTTGCGACTACTCTGTTTCACTAAGTGAAATGTTGAGTTGCCTTTTCGTTGGCGGTTGTTGAGACGTCTGTACCAATTGTGACGAGGATACACTCCTCACTTGTTTCATTGGACTTGACTGTGGACTCACGGCGGGTGTGACCGGTCGACAGGGGATGCTTACTCCTCCATGGCATGATTTATACTTTGGTATCTGAGATTTTTTATATTTGAAATTAACAGAACAGCATGATGATTTCGGTTTTCATATCGTCAACTGTCCACATTTAGTAATATCCCACAATAACCTGCAAAATATCGCAGATTATCCGACATTCAAGTGCGTGTTAAAAAATGAAAATGCAAATTTAATGGTTCGCAAAATGATATTGATTGCAATTACAATCTTTGATGAAATGGAATTTTACTTGTAGTAATTTATAATATAAAGGTAACTAAACATTTCACCTAGTGAAACATACTAATCGCAAACAAGACTATTATACCGACCGTAAAATTTGCGGAATGTTAACATTAAATGCGGTTTTCGATATCCCTGTGTCAGTAATTTGTCAATGAGTAGTTTACCTCTGTATATGAAATCTTCATATGTTGTACACGCCCTGGCAAATCGGATCATTTGTTCAATATAAACTCCATATGCGGGTGACTGAGGGATATTACTACTTAAATGTGGAAAATTTATGATGAGAAAGCCGAAATCGTCGCGTTTGTCGTATAGCTTAGTAGCTAATTTCTCGTCTCTGTCTATATTAAGTAAAATGTCTAAGTATGAAACGTGTGTGCTTGATTCTGTTGTATCTTTAATCTCTAGTTCGCTGGGATATATCGCTTTGACATATGTATGAAAATTGTCATTATTAATTGACAAAACGTCGTCGATGTATCTAAATGTCAAATTAAGGGACACCGCTAACTTTTTGTTCTTTTGATTCAGCCGTTTCTGAATGAAGTCTGCTTCGTATGATTAAAGGACCAGGTCAGCCAATAAAGGGGCATAATTGGTTCTCATAGGAATGCGACAATTTGTTGAAAGACCACGTCTCCGAACATTACAAATATATTGTCTATTAGAAATTCCAGCATGTTTTTATATCAACTTCAGTGTATTTATGTGCAGAATCAGAATGGTGTTGGACAAAATAAGTATCCTGATAGCCAATCACTAGATATTTAATTATTTAGGTACCATCTTTAGTGAAAAAACAGTTGTCTATGATGCTAAAAAGTCTTTCTTTTATTTTTTTTATAATAGTTGTGTATAGAGTAGAGAAGTCATAAGTTTTGATACTGTGAATTCGAGAAAAATTGTGTGCCTTCAAATTTTCTAAAAGCTGTTTACAATTTTTAAGTATCCATATCTGATTTACATCGCTTCTGGAATAAGCAACTGTACAGTATTGTTGAAGTTTCTCCTTAACGGCTGTCAATATCTTGGTAAGGAGTAAAGATAAAGATTTAGTAGAACATTTGCTGGATCCTGCTATGTATCTTTGCTTAATCTGTGGTTATAGCAACTGAAATGTCCAAGTACGTACATGGTTTTGTGGTGTCTTTCACATTACTTATTTAGGATTTATATAATATTGAGTGGATGAAGGGAATTTCAATATTCTGTTTTTAGAAATGATATTCACTGGTTTTCCATAAAATATGTAGATATACTTTGAAGGGTTGAATACCTGCTCATCAGAAACCATTTATTTTTAATTTATATAATAAATAGCACTGTTTTCATTATTAAAGGAGAATACGTCGTCGATATATCTAATTGTCGTTTTCTTTTTCTAATTCAGAAGCTCATGAATAAAACTAATTGATAAAAATGTTAATGGTAACAGCGAATAAGAATAAAGTATCTTTGTTTCCATTTCTGCTGTAAATAGCGTGTTGAAATATGTAATGGATGTCTTTAATATTAACAGAAATAAAGAATAAAGTATCTTTGCTCACATTTCTTCTGTAAAAAGCTGCAACCGTTTTGATATATTTAATGAATTTATAAAATATTTTTGTTGCAATGTTCTCTCATTTCAGAATAATGATCTATTAAGTGCCTTCTTCTTAAGTCATATGATCTAATAATAAACCGGCTACAAAAATGCCATACTAACAAGTTCTCGATATCAATACTCGAATACGTCAATACACTGGTGACAGGAAGGGTAGATAAACGAAAAATTATTGAAAATACGAATTCCATAGTAGATAAATGACGATAACGAAAAGAAATGTTATGAATTTACCTATCTGTAAATCTTAACACATAAAAACTAAAAGAATCAGCATTAGGAAATTACTTGTTTATATTACAAATATCCTCACTTTTATATTTTATGGAAAATAAGCCAAGAAGTTTTAACTTATTATTGTCATTTCTAAGTGGTTTATTCCAAGTTATTGTTCTGTCGGTGACCCACATTGACTGGAGTAAACTAGGTATTATAAAAGAAGTTACAAATAAAATGAGTCGTCAACCACAATAAAAAGGTGTCAAACTGCCATACCTCGGGAACCAAGTATGTTAGCTACGGTAGGTGCCCCACATGTAGTCTTACGGGATCTACTCAACTGTAGTAATATTGTCAGTGGTGACACTTTATGGTATAGAAATGCCAATAGGTTTATTCCAATTAAGTCATGTCAAGTCAACGCAATAAAAGACTAAATTAATAGGTCACCTGCTTATTTTTCGTGTATTTCCAATAATCTAAATCTACAACCTTCCACATTTTCAGCATTTCAGTCATCCGAAGTACTGCTGTCGACCTTTAAAATAATCATCTTGAAATTTTGACGATATAATTCTCCTGCAAACCCAAAAACTTCCAGATTAGATACACAAAACATTATTTGTTGAATTCGTAATGCATAAATACCCCTAACTACTCTTTCTTACAAATATTAAGAAAATTGAAGTTTATCACAGGCCTTTATTTCGTTACCATGGCAACCACTACTTCTCCCGTAACATTTACCATTAAATTCGCAATGATATAAAAACCTGTGTATAACAATTTTCAACAAAATCTGAAAATAACTCGATTTTGATAAGTCAGTGGTCTTTACATGGTAACTGATACTCTCATGGCATCTGCCATCGAATTAGTCATACCAAAAAAAACTAATTACTGGTGTTAACAAAATTCACATGCTTCTATTTTGTTACCATGACAACCGATACCTATGTAATATCCATTGAATGCGTAATCAGAAATACAACTAAAACTCTTTTTCATGAAAATCTATCAGTAAAAACACCTTTGTATACCAATTTTCAGCATAATTTGACAATATCAAAATGACTTATCCCCCCAGTGTATCCATGAATCTTCATGTAAACTTTCAACAAATGAAAGGTATTTAATTCTTTAGATTGCTAAATATACAGAATTATATATAACAAAGTTAGAAATTGAAATTCCCTAAATTATGTCAAAATCTTTAGTAATATCGTGGATAAGAATATTGTTGCATTCCCCTTCATCCCTTTAACATCCACATTATTTTGTGCAGTTTAGAATATTTGACTTATATCTACAATGATTAGCAATGCAGTTTGATGTTTGGCAATTACAACGCACAAGTTGTAGAACAGCAAGGGGTGCAGGTGGTAAATATAATTTGTAGTAACAGGTACATAGAGGTCATCCTCTTGCTGAATCCAACCAAATCCAATTTGAGTTGGAAGCTCTGGCTTGGCAGATGACCATACCATTGTCTGGTTTGTTTGTTTGCTATTGTTTAACGCCACTTTCACGATATTCAAGTTATATCGTGGCGATGTACGATAATTTTTCTTTTTTTTGTCATGAAGAACCTTATTTTGTCAAGGAACACTCCAATAACAAGTACACTGAAGACGATATTATCAAGATGCTTGGGCTTCTAGTAGACAACATCTTAGTAGTTTTTGCGGGAAAAGTTTTCCAACAGATTGTCGGCATTCCAATGAGTACCGATTGTGCACCTCTCTTGGCTGTCATATTTTTGTATTCATATGAAGCGGAATTTATACAGTCTCTGCTCTCCAAAGGAAATAAACAGTTAGCATCTCGGTTCAATTTTATTTACATGTATATCGACGATGTTCTGTCCATAAATAATTCAGAATTTCAGAATTACCTCGGCCAGATGTATCCTGTTGAGCTAGAGATCAATGAGACGACAGAGAGCAACAAATCTGCTTCTTACCTAGATTTACTCCTGTCGATTGGAAAAGACGGTCAACTTCACACATCCTTCTATGACAAACGAGACGATTTCAATTTCCATATCACAAAATTCCCGTTTCTAAGTAGTAATATTCTCTCTTCTCCTGCCTATGACGTTTTCATTTTACAACTTATACGTTATGCCAGGGCATGCTCTTCTTATGAATGTTTTATTCTGAGAGCTAAACGACTAGCCAATAAACTACTTACACAAGGTTACGTTGTTGAACGTCTGGAGTCGTCGTTTAAGAAGTTTTATGGTCGATACGGGGATTTTGTTAAACATTATGAAGTCCCCCCTCTCAGAGATATTACATAGTATTCTGGATCACGGCCATGTCACCAACGACGCTTTTCATCGAACTTGACCTCATCACCAAACTTGATCTTTTTACCGAATTTGACCCGCTCATAGAACTAGGTTTCCATGGAACATTTGCGACGGGTGTACTATGCGAGCAAAAAACGCTGAATCCTTCCGGTCACCTGGTCTTATCCCGTTTGGGATTCGTAATTGTTCTTCATGTTGAGACCATTTGCACAACTAATTCGACGTGTTATAATGGACTTGACTTTTGATTATTGATTGGTACTTCTTCAATTTTACTTTCACGTAATTTATTTTCAGTTTTCAGATCCCATTGTTGTTGAAACGTTGTGTTTATATAATCTGTAATAGATGTTTTAAGATTTGTGAAAGGAATTTTATTTTCAGACTTAAAATTTCTCATATCTAATTTAGCAATTTCATTAGCTTTGGTATTTCCAACAGAAGACAATCTCTGTACCTACAGATGTCAAATAATGTATTGTCACTATTATTTCAAAGATTATATTATAAGAAAGGTTTTCGCTTATCTAAAACAAGACAAAGAATCTGAATCTGAATAAATAAAACATTTTCTTATTGCTTTTGTTTTTATATAATCTAATGCCAGTACAATTGCTCTAGCTTCAGTGGTGAAAATAGAGGCGTCACGCGGTATGTTTGTTTTAAGAATTTCAAAATTGATAATGGCTGCAGTTGAAACGTTGGTTGAGGACTTTGATCCATCTTTGAAAATAGGTAAACCGTTGTTGCTGTCATAAGTTTCTTTTAATTCCATATATTGTTGTTTTGAATCAATTGGATTTGATTCAGATTTTTTATTTTTGTTTAGAGATAAATCAACAGTCGGTTTTGTTAGCTCCAAGGGGGGTGTTGCATATACATTTAAGTCTGAAATAGTGTAAAGAAATAAGTTGCAGTCTTCAATATGTTATTTAATTCTAATGCCAAGTGGGGCAATAGTTTTTGTACGATTTTCGTACATTTCTTCATACAGTGGTTGAAAGACACAGTCGTATGCCGGATTGATAGGATGGGACTTTAATTTTGTAATATACTGTAACATTAGTTTGATCCGTCGTTGTTTTAGAGGTACTTCAACAGCTTTCACATACAAACTATCTATTGATGATGTTCTAAATGCACCAAGCGCAAGACGCAGACCTTGGTGATGAACGGTATCAAATATTTTTAAGTAGGAACGACGAGCAGAGCCATACACAATGCATCCATAGTGAAGGTTCGCGTGTACAAGTGAGCGATATAATTGCAGGAGAACTGTTTTGTCTGCTCCCAAGCTAGTATTTGAAACTACTTTCATAATATTCAAAGCTTTTAAACATTTTACTTTTAATGATTTCAAATGAGGGATGAAAGAAAGTTTTTTGTCGAAAATAAGACCTAGAAATTTTGCTCTGTAAGACATGACAAAATGTCTTGACTTAAAACTTTACTCAAACAATTTATTTTTAAATTAAAAAGTGAAACTGACTACAATTTATTTTTAAATTAAAAAGTGTAACTGACATACTACCTATGGACGCCCATTTTATCTTTCAGACATTGTGTAATTTAGTCTTACTTTAAAATTTCGGTTTTTTCAAAAACTTTGAAATAAAATTTGCCTTTCGGCCACGAAATCCTGCTTCATGGAGATCTTTTAAAATTCAATATTTCTATGTCGTGTCGTAAGCTTTTTCAAGGTCGAAGAAGACTGATCCGGCATGTTGTTTATGTAGGAAAGCGTTTCTGATAAATGTTTCCAGCCGAACTAAATGACCTGTGGTGCTTTTATTAAGTCTCCCAAACGAAGTTTGGAGACTTATTGATTTTGCTGTGTTTCTTATTATTATTATTATTCTTATTATTATTATTATTATTATTATTATTATTATAAAATTATTATTATTATTATTATTATTATTATTCTTTCTTCCGACCGTTTCGTTTCCGCAGCGTTTTTCGAAAACCGTACTAACTTTACGAAACTTGGAGGGATGTTAGATCTCCATGTCTAGATGTGCAGTCAGTGTTATTTTCCCCGGGGGTCATTCCCCTGCCCCCTCATTTGAGAAATGTTCATTTATCTGAAATACCGTTGTCCCCACCCCTAAACCATATTTTTCTTATTATTTGTGATGATACTAATTTCATGTCCTAGTTGTGGCCCCCTTCGAGAAATGTTCATTTATCTGACATACCGTTGAGACCCCCCATCTAAACCATATATTTCCATTGTAATACCCAAACACAAAGAGTTTGTATTGCATTAAAGTTTGGTATTCACTAGTAGAACTTGGTTACATGGGAGTAGGGGAGTCAAGGTTTGGGAGACTTTTTCGAAACAGCTTGCTGTTTCAGTTAGGCCTCGTTTTTTCTAAACCCACATTGTATATTTGATATAATATTATTGTGTTCGAGGTACCATACCAACTTGTCATCTATCATTCTTTCATTGTATTACAAACACAGTTTGTACGAGTTAGATAGTTGCCAGGGTTGGAATGGTCCTTAACTGGCTTAGGGATTGAAATATTGATTGTTTCATTCCAGGACTTAGGAAATTGCCCCCTATTCTAGATTTTCTTGAAAATATTAACAATATTTTCTTGACATTTGGGTGTAAATGTTTTAGGAATTGATAATGAATTTTATCAGGACCTTCGGCTGTGTCGTGTGCCCTTTTTAATGAAGGTTGTAATTCATTTAAAGAAAAATCTCTATTATAAAATTCATTATTTGGAAAGTCCAATTCCAGTTGTTGTTTCCCATTTTGAGTTTTATGTTGAATGAATTTTTCGGAACAGTGGTCCGACGAAGAAGTTTTGGCAATGGTGTTTGCCAGCGTATCTGCCATTTCTTTTATGTCCGTAATAACTGTACCACCAGATTTTGAATGTTTTGTTCTTGGAGTTGTTTTCGTTCCTTTAATTCTATTTATCATATACCAAACCTTTGTCATGAATGTTATATTATTAAGCTTGGAAACAAAATATCTCCATGATGTTTTCTTGTTTGATTTTATTGTTCGCCGTGCCTTTGCCCGAACTAAACGCAGGCTTCGTAATTTTTTGTAATTGGAAATCGTCGTTCTGCCTTCTTCCGACGTTTAATGACGGTTTTGCATTCTTCATCGAACCAAGGTTTTCGAATTTTAGGAGCTGTCGAGGTTTTAGGAATAGTTTTCTCAGCTATTTGAAGAATAGTGTCTTTGAAATGAGTTACTGGATCATCAGAGATGACAATATCATGTTTAAACTCACTGGAACATAGAACTTCAAATGTTATCCAGTCAGCTTGTTTCAATTTCCATCTTTTGTCAGTCTCATTGTTGTTTTAATCTGTTGATTTTAGCATTATTGAAAAGTGATCTCTTCAACAAATGTCACCATGTACAGACAATGACAAATTTGTAATATTGAAAGAGTTGAAATTGATAGATCAATAGCACTGTAAGTTCCCGACCTTGGATGTAAATAAGTATCGAAATCATCATTATAAAGACAGAGATCGTTTTCTAATAAAACATTTTCTAAAATTCTTCATGATTACATTTTAAACCTCGAAAATTCCATTGCAATATATTTATGTTGATAGTTCGATAGGAGACGAAATTTGTCTATCCTTATCATTGGCAGATCTTGAACAAGATGTTTTACGACTCGCTCTCTTTGGAGATACACTATGTACTCTAGCAGGTTTAGATTGTTTTTTTTTTTTCAAATTGTTTATTTTCTTTGGAGGTTTTATAGGAAGAAGAGGGGAAGATACATCTTCCATCTCCACTTCAAGAATATCAAATGGATTTTCAATTTTAATCTTTGGAGTTAAAGGAACTGGTACTTGTTTTGAGGATTTTACTTTTGGTAGCTTTGTTTGATTCATGTTTAAGTTGTACCTGTATCCGATATGGTGATGATTTCGATGGTGTTGGTTTTGATGGATTTTTAAATCCTGCTGACCAGTGTTGATACCCGAGATATCAATCTGACAAGCTACAGTGGTTGTCTTTTTGGAGGTAAGGCCAGCAGCATATTTATTTGTTGATGTTGAAATTTCCTGGTTTTTGTTATATAAGTTTCTTGCCTCAGGATATGAAGAATGACTAATTTTTATAAAAAAGACATTCTTTCGGGGAAGCACACTGGTTGCCTTTGCAATTGGCAAATTTTGGCGTTGCATTACACTGAAAGTGAAAATGACCACCATCATCATCATCTTTGCCGTCATCATCTTCGCAATTACGTTGGAAACATCGGTAAACAAGTTTTATGATCTCTATAATTACTACTACCATGACCAAAGTTTTGACAGGAGTAGCATCGTAAGGATGCAGGGTAGTATAAATCCACATTTGCAATTATGTATCCAAGTTTGATTTGGGGGAGCTGTTGGTGTGTTGAATGTGAGTAGAAACGTATGTATTTTAATTTCTTTGTAATCTCTTTTACTGATGACACGTCTTGCTGATATAACACCTTCATCGTTCAGGCCATCCAGGATAACATCATCTGCAAGTAATTATAATGTTTTGTCTTTGTCCCTCAGTATACCTTTGCTTGTGTTTAATACTGTATGGGGATACCTTCACTTGTTTCACACAACATTTCACCGATGTGGCTACATGTTAATAAATTGATCGATTGTTGTTTTGGGTCACATTCAAGCAAAAGATTGCTATTTCTTTGTTTGGGTTATATTCTTAACCGTTCCAGCGACAGATTGAATACATTTGTCGATCAAAAATGGAGAAGCTTTAGTCAAAGCCCTATCCTCTGCAGATATTACCAGAAACTTAGGCCAGTCATCTTTGTCATTACGTGTTTCACTATTGTCAATTAGTCTCTTCCATTTGAGGTTTTGGTGGTTTTGTTTGGAATCCATAGGGGTAAATTTAAATTTCATTTTCGCAACTATTCACCCTCCAGGGAGTGTCAACATGGACCGGGCAATACACTCCGGATCTCCAGCAGCAATGCACTGAAATGGCGTGCGAAAGTATACTAAGTTGCAATGAAACTAATGCTTTTATTAGACTGACACAATATTTCATCGGATACAAAACGACAGAAAAACTATGAACAGTCCACAACATGCAAATACTTCTCAATTACACCCAATTGACCCTACAGCCACCGCCTTCTGGATAAAAAGGAATACGTTCAAAACACAATTTGATGTGAAAAAAAATTGACAAGATTATAAATATTTATACTGTCTCAATAAGTTAATAGCGTAAAAGACAGTCCAAGACAGACATCCGATTGATTGGATTGGGCCAAATCCAACCTCCCGTCTATCAGAGGTCCAAGCCAAAGTAAAGCGTTGGTTCTGAGGGTCCTCAAACATCATTTCCTCAGCTACCAGGATTTCATTCCCCTACGACACGGGTATAAGCCCACGGCTAACAGGTCTCCCACTTAGTAGTCTCTTACGACACGCAGGGAAGCGTGGGACCTATTCTGATCACCCCGTGGGGACCATTGTCTGATAATGAGGTTGCTTAAAACCTTCCTCTAGAGCAGCACGGGATGTTGGTAGTTTTTCAGATTCTCTACGATTCTGTCGAAAGAGAGATCATCTCAGTTTTCCAATATTCTCAATGACAGTAGCTGGTGAATAAACCTTCCAAAGCAGTCTTTCTATTTGACGTAGTATATGTCCATCAAAATGACTGTCCCCGAGACGAACTAGTGCAGCCTTTATTTCATCATCGCACGCCATAAAATCCATGAATGACCTCTTCTCTTTTTTGAAATGAGTCTGTTACATCTGCTCCGGATATTGCATGTAGTCCGGGTAATGCCTGTATTGTAACATTGGTCATACGGCTAGCCACAGCAAAAATATCTATTTTCCGAAAATTGTTCCCAGTACCTGTGAAGAAGTTTGTATTCTTCGGAAGCTGTGAAATTATGCTGTCACAAAAAATAAATACATCTGTATCCGGAGATAAAATGCAAATCTCTGTAGCTCCTCTGTTGGTAGCATCTACAGCATGCAAAAGAATCTTAAAGCCTGCCTCCTCCTGAGTACTACACCGATATTCTACAGATAAAGAGTTTGATAAAACTCTGCCCTGAAAGGATACTACTACCTTAATGTCATCGCTAGAGTATCGAACCAAATGGTGAGAAAAATATACAGAAAGTTCATTCTTTGTGGAGACATGTGATAGAAGTTTGGACATCTTTATGTTTATAATATCTGTAGCATTATTAATATGGAATGCTACTGACCACCCAAGTGAAACTTCAGAGAAGTTTCTATATCATAACGGTCGAATATGACATGTACCTCTTCATATCTGTCTGATGCCATGTACTTACGTTGAAGAACACCTAAAAAGGTATCTGCAATGTCGTAATATGACCGCACCCAATGCTGTTTCCCCAAAGTCTGAACTTGGGTCATAGCATCTACAACAGCTACTCGATGACCATCTGCGATGATATCCGTGATGTCCGCTTCTTTACACTCGGTAACATGGTTTTGACTTAGTTTTTCTAGGATATGCATCAACTTGCTCTTTGAAATACATGTACTAATGTACCGTTAGCGTTAAAAGTGTTCGCGGAAGTGCAGTCAATTCATAATTACTTATCATTTCTTGGTCATTTATTTCCGAGCTGCGTTCAACAATCGTGCAAACAGATTCCTGTCTTCTTTTAATACTGGTTTTTCCCATCTGTCACTAATTTGAACTTTCTTTTTAATGGCATTCCATATCTTCAGTTTAATTTTCTTCGTAGGTGCCCAAAATACTATTTCAATTGACTTGATACGCTATGCTATGAACTTATCCAAGAGTTCACTTCCAACTTTTGACAACTGCAGTACATCCTATTTTATCTTTTCTGTCATGACTTCCTTTGTTTGCAAATTGATAATATCTTTGGACTGATGCTCAACTGGATGACCTACATTTGCCATTAAATCTCTTAATGACTTTTGAACAGGTGCTGGCGGGAGGAAGCATTGTCTTAATGACGCTTTTCATATTCACCATCCGGTTCCTTTCCTAGCATACTTTGAAATGCATGGCTTATTTGTGAGCTGCGGAGACGCCAGAAAAAAATCGGGCTCTTGCATTCTCATCGAGTGTATTACAGATTATGCCACCAGTCACCTTCATGACACGATTCACATGTTCAAGGGCATGATCAGCCCCAATCGCACAAATGGAATCGTGTTCTTGTTCACTACCCAGTTTCCGCTTATGACTTCCTGCCAGAGATGAAGCTGTTCAGTTTTGGCTTTCTGCATTTGTGCGAGATATAAGGGGATCATTCTGGAGTAGTTTATTTTATCCAGGGCAAAAAGGTATTTGGCGAATCTATTCAGCGACTCAAGATGGAGCTTCCAAAACTGTAGCATCAACATTACTATATCCATGTACTGTAGCATGACTTCATGCATAGGGTTTTCTCGCGCATCTATATCGCATTGTTTTATTTTTCTTATAGCATCCACAATCTGGAGTTCTTCAACCAGTGTATCATGAGTGTCACGAATTCCTGAAGTATTTTTACAAGCAAAGCTAACAGCAGTCACGCATCTTTTAATTGTCTCGTTCGCAACATGGTCATTGCCAATAGCAGTGTCAAAATAAAATATAAATAGGACTAACAATGTCGTAATATGAGCTTCTACTCAGCGTTTAGCATGTCCAGCATCTAAAATGATTTTGCATGTTGTAGAACCATACATCGATGCTTCTACCCAGCAACCATCGATTCCGCTATTGGAAATGTATTATCCCAAAGTTCGCAACATATCCATAACAATGTGAAGTTCTCCGGGTCGAGGAATAATGTTCTTCAAATCATCTCTCGATGTAACAAGTTGTTGCGCTGGTTGGTACAAGCTCATATCAAGTGTCACCACAGTAGGTAATCCTGAACCAAACACAAAATATCTTGAGCTTGTTTTAGTACAGAAAGAAGTATCCTTCATTCATGAGGCGATGCAGCGATAAGAGGTGGAGTACTGACAGATACAAGTGGCAGAGAATCTGATATTAAGGGATTGTATGCATTCCAAGTAGGCACGTGGTTATTAGACTCTATACCATCTTCAAGAGACGTTGTCATGGTAATAATCGATGCGATGTCCTGACGATTTGCCTTTGTGTAGGGGCATGTCTCCAAAGACAGGTGTAATTGGTTTTGGTGCTGCTGAAATATTGAAATGTAACAGTTCAGTCATGGAAGTTCGGTAGTGGGCCGACTAATAATCCGTTTAAATCTGGGTCCAAAGTGAATCTTTCATGAACATCATTCTCGCATTTGCGTTGATACACTGTGATAGAGGTGCCATGAATAGTAGATTAAAAATTTAGTACCCAAAATTAAGCCTGATCAACGTGTATTACGATCTCAATTGCACCATTTTATTTATTCAACAATGCAGCCGTCAAACTCTGACAATATCAACAAAATATGTTCCAGACATATAAATTTTGAGCCCTTGTAAAACTCTTAACGTAAATCCTATTTGGTTTAATTAATATTAGTAAGCGAAATGTACATGTTCAATCAGAAAATTATACATCAAAACATTTTCATTTGTATCCACATTTTCTCCACAAATCATTGTATATTTTGAGATTATATAATGATTTTTTTAAACAAAAGCCTTCAATCTGTGACAATCCACCATCACTTTGTACAGACCGTTTATGGATCAGGCGACATCCGGGACCATCTGGCTCGGTCATACTGATCCGGGTGAAAAATTAAACATGCTTAATTCTTTTGCCTGAGTTACACGGATGAAAATCGTCCGTATTGATCCGTGTAGGATCCGAAGTACCCGTGTAATGTCCGGGGTCATCCGTGTACTATTTGTTTCTACGGAAGAAGACGGATGTCAAAGGATTATACCCGGCAGCTACTGGGGTAAAAAAAAAACGTGTTAAAGACGACGATAAAGTCGCTAACTTGCGGGGCGAAAAGACGACATAACGCCATGCGAAAAGATGACAAAATGTAAATTTGTTGTCTTTTCGATATATTGTCTTGTCGCCGCGAAATAAATAAAAGTCGACAGAGTACTAATCAGCCATTATACTTTATCATTTTTGTTTCTGATTTTACTTCTCAGAAGACTTTGTCATTAATTTTATCATAAATAACAGATAAATAGTTGTTCTTTCAACGTGGTTAAATCATGGTTTCAAATTGTCTTGGAAGTAGTTTCAAAACATTTCTCAGAGACCACTTTCCTGGAATATTAGGGAATACACAAGAAAATATTTGTATGCAGTTTCATAGGATTCAAAGTCAAAGCTCAATTTGAAAATTTCAATAAAAATGGCCAATAAATTGCAAACTTAACTCACGATAACACAAAATCTATAGAATTTACATCTACATTGTAGAAGTTTTCGCGTCAAAGCTCAATTTGAATATTTAAAGTCAAAACAGTTAAAATAAAAAACAATAGAATTTTCATGAATGTTAAATTTGAATTGTAGAAAATTTAGCGAGAAATAACTATGAGATGTGCTGTGTTCGCCCTGTTTCTTATTCATCCACTTCTTCTATCTTTCCGTGCTGAACTTGTTCGCACGTTTTCTCTAAAATTACTGGAAGGACAGTAATGAAATTTCAAACGATGATAGATATGGGGTATGCAGATAAGCACAATGCATATTGTGACGTCATGAAAAGATGGTGTCTATGGCAAACTGAGGTCTGATTGGTCAAAATTTCAACATTGTCCGATTTTGACGAAATTTGAAATTTATTGGTATTAAAGGACTGTGACCTCAATGAAATGGGTTTCGTTATCATCTTTATCAAACTGAGATTTTTGATTGGTCAAATTTCAACATTGTCAGATTTTGATGAAATTTGGAATCTATGGGTATCGAAGTATTGGAATGTCATTGGTATTGGTTGTGTTGCCGTTAATAGCAAACCGGGGCTTCTGTTTGGTCAAAATTTCTACGATGTCTGATTGTGATGAATTTGAAATGTATTGGTATTATCGATGAAGATTTTAGCCTTTGACTTTTATTCCTCAAAACCTGTAAAGATCAATTGCAAACCGGTATGTAATAAATGCTGGTTGATATCAATACGACTTGTTTCACCGTTTAACGGACATCGTGGAACAGTACCCTGTTTAGGGTTTATTTGATCAAGAGGTCAAGGAAAAATAACTCGGAAGTGCGTAAACGTCGAAGAAGTGGGAGCTATCATAATGCACAAAACCTTTGAGCAAGCAATTGACCGCTTTTTGTTTCGGTAAATGCTCAGCTACAATAATAATAATAATAATAATAATAATAATAATAATAATAATAATAATAATAATTATTATAATAATAATAATAAAATAATAATAATTAATAATAACTAGAATGTGAAGCAAAAAGGGGTCATCCGACCATAAGGCTACAGCTTTGATACAGCTTCAGCTGAGCAACAGAGCAAAGCTCAGAAGCTATGACCCTGAGACCGAAGTCCGATCCACGAAGGAATAATTTTTGAATTTTAATGAAATGAAATTGAACCTTGACTTTTGATATGACCTTGAAATCACAATATGTTCTTGAGCTCATTCCCTAAAATCAACACTAACCTATATAAAATTATAGTTTTTTATATTTTGATGAAATTTTCAATGTCAGCTGTGACCTTGACCTTTAATCGGATGACCTTGAAATTTCACACGTATCAGCTCATTCCCTAATCAACACTAACCTAATAATAATGTTCTATAGTTT
Organism: Atrina japonica; assembly: GCA_030159075.1. Classification (NCBI taxonomy): domain Eukaryota; kingdom Metazoa; phylum Mollusca; class Bivalvia; order Pterioida; family Pinnidae; genus Atrina; species Atrina japonica. The sequence continues at coordinate 1,879,215 of BROG01000040.1, read as the reverse complement.
TTTGAGCTATTTAAATTGAAATTTTCAATTTGAGCTGTGACCTTGACCTTTTCATCGGATGACCTTGAAATTATATATTATTCAGCTCATTCCCTACATAACAATATATATAAAAGTTCTCAGGCTATTTTGAGTTGAATTTTTTTGAGCTGTGACCTGACCTTTCATCGGAACCCTTTTTCACACATATCTTACTAATTCCCTACAAATCATCCAACAACATAAAAACTTCTAAGTTTTTGAGCTATTTTGATGAAATTTTCAATTTGAGTGACCTTGAAATAGATGACCTTGAAACTTCACACATATATTCTTAGCTCATTTCCCTATAAATCTGCAACAATAACATATATATAAAAGTTCTAAAGTTTTTGAGCTACAGTTGAAATTTTCAATAAGCGTGACCTTGTTCATCGGATACCTTGAAATTTCACACATATATTCTTCGGGTCATTCCAATAGAATCGGATCACACTTATATATTATTCTATAGTTTTTTGAGTTATATGGATGAAATTTTTATGATCTGTGACCTTGACCTGTATTGACGACCTTGAAACCAAAAAAACTCACTAAATTATCAAACAGCAGGTATATAAAAGTTTAACCGTTTTCTATTTTGAATTAATTTTTGAATTTTCACTCTCCTGTGACCTTGACCTTTTATTTGATGACCATGAAATATGAATGTTAACGCCATTTCCTACAAATAACATGTATATCATACTAAAGTACGTCTAGAGATAAATTTTAAATATTCAAAGGTTTCTGTAACCTTGAAAGTTGCGTGACCCTTGAAACTTTTTATGCTTAAGGCTCTTGAACACTTTTCATGCATATGTCTATAGTAAAGATGCTTAGTTTCTATTTTGATGTGTCATAGCTGATAAAAATATGAGCCCTTTTTTCAGTGCGAGCTTTTTTCTGGGGGACACTCAACAAATTTGAAATGTTCTGCACAACTTCCCTTTGCTCACCAGAAAATTCAAAAGATTTGCTCTAGCTTCGGTTGTTGAGAAAATGACCCACAAAATTTGAAAAAAGTGATAAAAGGGCGATAACTCGGGAGGAAAAGGTGATATTGAAAAAATTTCTATCTGTAGAATGTTCCTTGCACACGCTGAATATTTTGAGCAAAATCGGCTCAGCGTTTTTGTCTAGAGCTGATTCCTCTACTGGATAGTAACAATAGGGTATCCGACCTGAAGTCGGGATGAAATAGGAATATAATAAAAATATTCATGACCCTAATAATAATAATATAATAATAATAATAATACCAAAGTATTTAAATCAATAGAAAGGTTTTCGTTTTTTTTCTCCTGGAATTTTAAAAATCTTACAAAAAGATAACATAAAGAATATAATGAGTCTTGAAATAGAGGGTTTGTATTTCATCATAATTATTGACGTGGTATCATAAAACACAACACGGACCTTGGTAAGACAATAGAATCGGATCGCCAGATGATTATAACTGTATATGGATAATTATATTGGTTGATGTATTAGTTACCGAACTGTGTTTCAAAAAAGCGGTCTGTGTTTAAGTTCATTATAATGTATGAAATTAGACCTAAATATAAGACGGATACCAGAGTCACACGTCTGGATAAATGGACGTGACTTGAACCCTTTTCCTACGATGTCAAGTGCCATGAACCTACTGTCCGACTCACATAAGATGGCGGGGCGAAGTAACCTTTTGATTATCATACGGATGATTCTACTCACATTTCAGATATGAAAAGCTGCCCGGGGAAATGTTTTATTCCTCACTGGATAGTCTCGTATCTATGATGAACGTAGGAATATAAAAAATTTCAGATACCCGTCCAGGACATAGATACAAATCCGCATTGGACTCAACGGATTTCTGGAAACAAAGAGGTGGGATCAGCCATGGAGGAAAGCATCCCCTGTCGACCGGTCACACCCGCCGTGAGTAGTCAAGTCCGAAACACTTTGGTTTCCTCGATTGGTACGTCTCAACAACCGCCAACGAAAAGGCAACTCAAATTTCTCTTAGTGAAACAGAGTACATTAAAGTTTTCGATATCCCCAATAATTTCTGTATAGTTTACCTCTGTATATTAAATCTTCATATATTGTACACGCCCTGGCATATCGGATCATTTGTGGAATATAAATTCCATATTCGGGTGACTGAGGGATATTACTACTTAAATGTGGAAAATTAACGATGGGAAAGCCGAAATCGTCGCGTTTATCGTAAAGCTTAGTTGCTAATTTCCCGTCTGTGTTTATATTAAGTAAAATGTCTAAGTATGAAGCGTGTGTGCCCGATTCTGTTGTATCTTTAATTTCTAGTTCGCTGGGATATATCGCATTGATATATGTATGAAAACTGTCATTATTAATTGACAAAACGTCGTCGATATATCTAAATGTCAAATTAAAGGACACCGCTAAGTTTTTCTTCTTTTGATTCAGCAGTTTCTGAATGAAGTCTGCTTCGTATGAATAAAGGAACAGGTCGGCCAATAAAGGAGCACAATTGGTTCCCATACGAATGCCGACAGTTTGTTGAAAGACCACGTCTCCGAACATTACAAATATATTGTCTATTAGAATTCCAGCATGCTTTTATATCAACTTCAGAATATTTATGTGTAGAATCAGAGTGGTGTTTCACGAAATAAGTATCCTGATAGCCAATCACTAGATATTTAAATTTTCGGGTAACACCTTTAGTGAAAAAACAGTTGTCTATGATGCTGAAAAGTCTTTCTTTTAATTTTTTATGTGCAATAGTAGTGTAAAGAGTAGAGAAGTCATAAGTTTTGATAGTGTGAATTCGAGAAAAATTGTGTGCCTTCAAATTTTCTAAAAGCTGTTTAGAATGTTTAAGTATCCACATCTGATTTACACCGCTTCTGGAATAAGCAACTGTACAGTATTGTTGAATTTTCTCCTTAACGGCTGTCAATATCTTGGTAAGGAGTAAAAATAAAGGTTTGGTAGAACATTTGCTGGATCCTGCTATGTTTCTGTTCACTCTAGTCAGTGTAATTTTAATGTCATTACAATTGTAATGTTATTTATGATCTAAACTTTAAACTCGTCAAGGTCAAGAAAGGGTTCACAAGACTCCACCCCACCAGGTTATTTGTATTTTACTATACACGAACACGTAGTAACTGAGCCAAGCATATGGGGCATTTAAAATACATGTATTGGGAATCCAAATTTACTCCCAGAGCTGGAAACCAGTATATTTTGGATTGTGTGCATTGGCGGAGATCGCCATCCCTTTTTAATTGGTAATGTTTCCGAAATAGAATTGAAGATGAAGCATTGTTTATTTCTTTTAATATAAAATCAAAACAGTGACCTTGGTTTCTAGACCCACGCATGAATTGTTGTGATGTTTATGTTTGCTAAAACTCAATTAATTGTAGGTAAATAATGGTCTGTCAATTTGATACAACAATACTGATAAAAACAACTTCGGCTCCTAGCTATTAAAATTGTCCATTTTCAGGTACATGTCCGAGATCTCGGGGATAACCGTGATTTTGTGTCTGGGAGCAAAAAAAAGCACTAATCGTCTTCCGAATTAGATTATTCCAAAATATATTTCCGGGAGCATTTATGTATCCAATGAAATACTTTGGAAAAGATAAGTTTATCCCAATTCAATGTTTGATGGTGATAAAAAGACGTTTTAGCATTTGTGAAATTAAAATCTCAGACCCCTTGGGTAAAGTTTTATTCCTTGCAAAATTCGAAAATGTACCGTGTGAGCATGTACCCGAACCTTTAGCATTAAGCTTAACTGTTTTTCTTCATTTTCAGGCGTAGATGATATACCAATGAAATATTTTCTTAAGGGCAAAATGGAGGTCATAATTCAGTGTCTGGAAGCTACAAATCAATCTTGTAAAATTTAAAAAAAAAAATAAATGGAGGAGCTTACCCCCGGATTTTCTAGCATAAATCTCTTATATGGATTATGTTGTCTGAATCAAATGTCTTTTGAGATGGACAATAAATGCGATATATTAGCGGATTAATAGTGTAGTTTGGTGTCTGATAACAGAAATAGGCTATGCGTCCTCGGGCTTCCAAATTTTAAACAAGAAAATCTGTTCTGTAGGATTAAATTAATTTCTAAAAAATAGAGTTAATACGATATCAGTATAAAGTGAAGTTGCGGCGTCTCAATTCCATACCCCCTAAAAGGTTTGTTTATGCGGCTTACGCTAATGGAAACGTCGAACACAATTCAAAATATACAGAACAAGGACTAATTGTAACAGGGTTCTGTAGCATGATGTCCCCCAAACTTTGGAACAAGTCGTGTTGATATCAACCAGCATTTATTACATACAAACCTGCAATTGTTCTTCACAGGTTTTGAGGAATAAAAGCCATAAGGCTGAAATTGCAATCGCTGATACCAGTAAATTTCAAATTTCATCAAATTCAGATAATGTTGATATTTTGACCAATCAGAAGGCTCACTTTTCTACAGGTGACAATGAAATCAATACCATTGAAATCACAATACCTCGATACCCATAAATTCTAAATTTAATCCAAATCGGACAATGTTTGCATTTCAACCAAGCCTCGGTTTGCCATAGATGGCAAGGAAACTCATACGATTCAAATTTCAATCCCTTGATACCTACAGATTCCAAATTTCATCGAAATCAGACAATTTTTAAATTTCAACGAATCAGAAGTCTTGATTTGTCATAGAAAGCAAAGAAACTCATACAATTGAAATCGCAATCCCTCAAAACCAATAAATTCCATATTTCATAAAAATCGGACAATGTTAAAATTTCAGCCAATCAGAAGCCTCAATTTGACATAGACAGCAACGAAACCCATATGATTGAAATCGCCTTTCATACCTAAAACTTCCAAATTTCTTCAAAATCAGACAATTTGGAAATTTCGACCAATGAGAAGCCTTGGTTTTTCGAAAAACGGATAGTCAGATACCATTCATCTGACCAACTGTAATATCCATGTGAAGTGTGGTAACGATCGTTAAAGCGGTTCTTGACGTTTAAAAACTTGACCAATCAGAAGCCACAGTTTAGTCATGTGACTTCGTAAAATGGGCAGTCAGTTACACTACAAATTACCCTCATTAATATCCATGTGAAGTTTGGTAAGGATCGGTCAAGCCATTTTAAAGTTATTTACGTTTAAATGTTGGTCCAATCAGGAACCAACATTCGGTCATGTGACTTTTTTCGGAAAACGAAAGGTCAGGTACACTACATCTCACCCTCAGTAATACCCCTCTGACATTTGGTAAGGATTGATCCAGCGGTTTCGGAGAAAATTGTCGGACAAATTCGCAGAAGAAGAAAAAGGAAGAATAATAATAACAAAGGCTAATTGTAACAGGGTTCTGTTACATAATGTCCCCCAAACTTTGAACAAATTATGTTGATATCAACCAGCATTTATTACATACAAAACTGCAACTGTTCTTCACAGGTTTTGAGGAATAAAAACAATAAGGCTGAAATCGCAATCGCTGATACCAGTAAATTTCAAATTTCATCAAATTCAGATAATGTTGACATTTTGACCAATAAGAAGCCACAATTTGGCCATGTGACTTTTATTCGTAAAGTGGTTATTCAGTTACACTACAAGTGACCTTCAGTAATATCCATGTGATGTTTGGTAAGGATGGGTCAAGCGGTTTTAAAGTTATTTATGTTAAAGTGTTGGACCAATCAGGAGCCACCATTTGGTCATGTGACTTTTTATCGGAAAACGAAGGGTCAGGTACACCCTCATTAATATCCCTTTGGAATTTGGTAAGGATTGACCCCGCGATTTTGGACAAGAAGTGTCGGACAAGAAGAACAAGAACAAGAACAAGAACAAGAAGAACAAGAACAAGAACAAGAACAAGAAGAACAAGAACAAGAAGAAGAAGAGGAAGAAGAAGAAGAAACGGAGTAAACACATAATGTCCCCCACTTTGTTTGGGGGACATACTTACCCAGTAAAAACCTATTTGCCAATTGCCACTGCCACCTTTAGATCTGTCAATGCACAAAATTCAAAATACACCGGATTCCCCAGTACTTTAATTCTGTATTTATTAGCTATGCGAATAAATTGGTATTGGGAATGTTAAACAACAATACAACAACAATAGCGCTTTATGAAGCTTTATAAACAATACACAGTTTTGCAGTTTACAGTAAATTTTATTAGAATTAAATAAGAATACAACATAAGAAAGTTGTAGTCAGAGTCGGCATGTATTAAAAAAAACTTACAACATCAGCTCTGGAGAGCTTTTTTCGAATATATAAAACATATAAAATTATTTTTTAAGTTGATGATCAGAGCCAAGATGTAAGCTGAGTCAGTTCCATCAGTGATGATTATCGTCATTTTAGATTGAAAACAATGATAAAACTTCCTCAAATAATTTAAAAAGACAAACGTTCCCCACGAGATGGTGAATTGTCTTTAACGTAGATTAACAGTAATTAACAATCAAAATCTATTTACAATAGATGAGACAGTACACCGAGGTCCCGTGTACAGTAGATGTCAGCACGTTAATCAACCCTCACTGCTCAGTGGCCGAGGTCCCGTGTCACGATAGGTGTCTGCACGTTAAATTACATTCCCTCCTCAAAGGCCGTAAGTACCGAGCATAGGCCAAAATTTGAAGCCCTCACCGGCATTTGTTGACATCTCGAAATAAGTAAAAGATTTTTGAGCGGGACGTTAAACAACAATACAGCTACAGTAATAAAATGAAAATGACATGTCCTATTGACACCGTAATTTTATATTAGAACGGTAGCTATTATATTGACAGCAGAATGAGAACATTTTCAAATTAAATGCCCAATCAGCATCAGGTAAATGTAAATTGGCTCGACTAATAGACATAAATGTAAACCAACCAATCACAATTAAATCAATGGACATTGTCCAATCAGCATCAAAATCAATATAAACTGCCCAATCAGCATAAAATCAATATAAACTGTCCAATCAGCATAAAACATATAAACTGCCTAATCAGCATTAATATCTACAAAAAATTAATGTTAATTAGAAAACCGATCAACATCAAAATATGCATACAACCATGGCCCTCTATAGTAGAACTAGATATAACAAAATAAAGGAGGTGAAAAAGGTTGATTGATGTAAAAATTAATAACTGAAAAACTTGTTGAATTTGGTACAGTAGAAAGTCATAAAAAAAAAACAAAAACAAAAAAAACAAATGTACACCATCTGAATAAAAGGACTTGAAATTTCCTCCACAACTCTAGATATATTATAGACCCCCTCGATGTGCAGCACATACGTAGCTATTTTGCTAGTAAACCTCCTCTTAATTTTTAACCCCTCTTTAATCTATTTCATTCTTTCATTTTATACGTTGGAGAACCTGAGACCAGTCTAAATAAATGACATCATCAATACTGAACGAATGGAATCAAAATGTTATTGACAAACCTGTCGCAAAGAGTGCTTTTTATAAAATCGATTTACTTAAAATTGTAGCTCAACTGATGAAGTCTAATTGACAGAAACGATCGTCTTGAGCATTATAACTTTGGTATTATTTTTTAATATTTATAACCACTAGGTCGTTGCCACTGCTGGTGGACCGTTTGAGTCACCGAGGGTATACATAAACCTAGTACCTGGTATTTCGGTACCAGCTGATAATCTTATACTAAAGTAATATTTGGCACTGATAGCACCATTTAAAATTCTATATTCTTCTAAAACTAAGATAGTCATCTTTTTACAGTGGCTACTCTTAGACGGATTTAGACTATACGTTTAAAGTTATTGTTTGGCCTTGTCTGATACAACTTTTTTAAAAAAATAGTATACTTAAAATTGGAGCTGAACTGATGAAGTCTAATAAACAGAAACGATCGTCTTGAGCATTATAACTTTGGTATTATTTTTATGATATTTACTTAGTAACAGGTGTGCTAATATATGACAACATAAGCAAGATCCTATGTAGTTTGGTCCATCCGATTTATAAACCAGGTAAGCCTGGACTTGACAAAAGACTGATCCCGTTGCAATATCAAGATAGGTATACTTTTTTATTTTTATCCGTTTTAGAATGGACAAAGTTGATTTCAATATTGTTTATTATTGGTTTAAACTATATGTCATTTAACTGTAACGCATGACCAACATCCTATGTGCTTTTTGTATAAGTTCAACCATTTTAAAGAATCCAAAACATACAATTGCGCGAATACAGCAAAAACAAACAAAAAACACCCCCCCCCCCCCCAAAAAAAAAAAAAACAAAAACAAATAAAAACAAAAAACAAAAACAGCCACAAACTGAAGAAAGTGAATACATTGTTTTATTCAAAATGTCTAATGTTATCGGGTGACTAGGACCCTCTCAGTTGTCCATGCGTTTAACACTTTGAAGCATTTTCTTGGTGATAAAATCTTATGTAGGATCATTCAGGTTAGCCATTTTACAGTAACATATGAAATAAACTATCTAACTGGTTTAAAAAAGAGGTGACCACTTACGGGTAATAACTGACACCTGTGAAAATCTTCAAACAATTGTAAAGTTGTCTTGTACGTTTTCTGGTTAGACAAAGATAGAGAAGCGTGTAATATTTCTCTTGATTAATTGATGTAACGGCGGTGGAACATGAAGGTCGTCTGCCTCTGAAAATGATTAAAAGATTTTTCACCATTGTAATCGTGACAGTGAATCTGCAATCATATTACATTTTCCTTTGATGTGAGAAGCTTTAATCTGAATATGAAGTAATAGGCAATGCAAAAAAAGAGGTCTTATAAGTCGCATTACACGTTTTGATTTAGAAGAATTTTATTTGAAATGGTCACAAGAGTACGGTGGTCAGTATTCAGTCAAATTCGTTTGCTTTGCAAGACTGAACCCCAAATATGAAAGGCCAAAACAATTGGAACAAGTTCCAATATAATTTCAAATTTGACGCATCGTCCCATTCGTAAAGGGCATATTTATATATGCCATTATGTAAATAAAAAAGGTGAATCATACCCTGTTATCTACTCTCATTTCTACAGTGATTCGGATAACATAATGCTTAGATAGACCTTCCATAGCATCATAAAACCCTCTCAAAACTGCAACCTAGTGGAATAGCCCTAGTACAAAATTTCAATAGGCCAATCACCGATTATATCTCATCACGAATCTTAACACATTTCTTTTATGACTATTTCATGGTCTATACCATGCGAGCAGCCAAACCGAAAATAATAGCCATAGCATGAACTTTTGTTGCAATTTTCCCTCACATCAGAATACTAATTAAATAAGTATCTTCTTTATGACTCAAATAAACTAATAATAAACCTGGTACATCGATGTCATACTAAACAAGTTGTTGATATCAATACCCGAAAACGTCAATCCATTGATGACAAGAAGGGAAGATAAATGAAGATTAATGAAAATACGAATTTTTATTTTAGATAAATGATGATGATGATAATAAAAACATGTCAATGAATGTACCTATCTGTAAAATCTTAACACATAAAAATAAAAGGACCAGCATTATGAAATTACTCGTTTATATTAAAGGCCCATGACTGGCGGTTTACGCACAGCAAGGTTGTTAATTTTGTTTCAAATTATAATGTGCTTTGCAAAATGCTTATATAAAGTTTTTTTATCTTCCCTTTAATTACGCTTCTAAGTGATTCACTGTTGTCTAACAATTGGAGTTTGAATATTAAAGAATGATTTTTACTCGTAAATACAATAAATACAAATGGAGTTGCGTAATATTCAAGGCAACCTCAGATGAATAAGTTCAACATTTGGGTTATTATATTCTCATATCCATCAAAACCCGTATCTAAGTGAATTGGTTGACTCGTATCCATGTTTTAGCTGAGTCGTGCCCATCGATTAACTGTTTGATTGTAGAATTATTTATGAAGGTATACATGTATTTACCAACAAGGTAGTTACCATAATGCAGTTTAGTATTGAAATGACACAGAACTATCTGTGGAAATGAATTGACTTCAGAAGTAGGCCTGCTTCGCTGACAGATGTATTGTCCAATTCACAAAACGTGACAGTTATATTAACCTTTTGATTATTTTGCGAATGATTCTACTTAATTTTTGGTTATGACAATCTTTATGGGAAAAACTTTTTATTCCCCAATGGATACTCGTAAGTAGGATAACAAGAAAAGATGACTATTCCTGTCAGTGTAAATTTAATGTTGTTATTCTTTATTACATAAAATTTGAACGTGTCCGAGTCAAAAAGGGTTCACGAGACTACATCTCGCCAGGTTATATGGATATAAGGTAAAGGGGTCGTTACAATTTACGGACTTTTGGCGGTTTAATTTTGGTTTCGAAAACAAAGAAATTTCGAATTACCGAATGTGTATAGATGTTTATATAGATTGACGCCCTCATGGTCGTAAAACCACGATCCGGAATCGCTATGCACTTGCCTAACCGTGGTTTCATGTAACCGAAAAACTCATAGCTAATGAATATTACTAAAGGAGTGAGTATGTTCAATTATCCAATCATAATGGGATCGGCACGAGAAATTATCGCGAAGTCCATTCATCTAATAAAATTCTGGAATTGTTTAATAGCCTCGATCTGATTAGTTGACCTTAGTATATGTAAATAAATACAATATTTTTATTTAGAAAAAAAAGAATAATTGCATTTTTCGATGAAATACTCCCACAATTTGACGTGTATTCATGTTTGACATACTTTCCGTATCGATTTTTGTTTAACCTCCCACTCGAGAATATTTCACTCATATGGAGACGTCACCAAATGCCGGTGGAGGGCTTCAAATTTTGGCCTATGCTCGGCACTTACGGGCATTGAGCAGTGATGGTTCTTTAACGTGCCAATACCTACTGTGACACGGGACCTCCAGTTTTCACTGTCTCATCCGAAAGACAGGAAATCATCCTGTCGCCGATCCACGATCCAGAGTCGAGCGCGCTACCGACTGAGCCAGGCCGGCTCCCGTATTGATGTAAGAGCAATGTACGCTACACGTGCGATCTCTAATTAGGGGTGTTTGTATCACGTTGTTTTATCATTTTCTGACTAATTGCAGTGTATGTGTGCACTAGATTTTATCTGTATGTCTTTAAACTATATAATGTGTGAATCAGAGAACTTTGTACGATATTTCATGTAGTTCAATATTAGCCGGTCATGGACCTTTAAAATATCCCCACTTTTATATTTTATGGGTGGGACGTTTAACTTATCATTGTCATTTCCATGTGGTTTATAAGTTATTGTTCTGTCGGTGACCCACATTACCTGGAGTCAACTAGGTATTATAAAAGTTACAAAGTAGCTGAGTTGTTGCCCACTATAAAAACGTGTCATACTGCCATACCTCTGGACACAGGTATGTCAGCTACGGTAGATATCCACATGTAGTCTTACGGGATCTACCCAAATGCAGTAATATTGTCATTTTGTTCCAATCAAGCTATGTCAAGCGAAAGTGGTCGATGCAATGAAAGACTACAAGTTTGCCTTCACTTACAGCATAACTTCTAATTGGGTTAGTAGGGAACCTTCCCGTCTCCACGATAATTTTATCAATGCTGACAAAGCATCTAACAATTTCACATTTGTCTGCAGGAAATAATACTTCAGCATACTAATAGAGGAACTTGGACTCAACTCACTTCCCGGAAACCCTACATACTCATTAACTAAAATATCAGATAATCATAAGTCCGTTCTCACTCTGTTAGGAATACTGACAAGTGACCCAGAGGCTGAGTTACCATACATTTATTGGATGCATTCCGAAGATGCACAAAAATCCACATAACCACCAATTCATTGCGGGGTCATCTAATAAGTCTACCAAGTCGTTATCGTTTTTTCTCACCAAACTACTTACACATATTAAGCGAGGTCTTCAGAGGTACTGTACAACAGACTACACTAGAAGTGGATACAAACTTACGTGGATCCTTAGGTATGCAAAACAGTTGTTGGAAAATTTAAAATCTCCAAATTTCAAGCATCCTTTACACAACAATTTCTCACCAGTAACTTAAAAGTAGACCTGCATCTGTTCTACAAAATTCCTTTGATTACAATTCACAGTATCAAAACTTATGACTTCTCTACTCTTTACATGAATATTCCACATAAAAAATAAAAATACTTTTCAGCATCATAGACAACTGCTTTTTCACTAAAGGTGGTACCCGAAAATTTAAATATCTAGTGATTGGCTATCAGGATACTTATTTCGTGAAACACCACTCTGATTCTACACATAAATATACTGAAGTTGATATAAAAACATGCTGGAATTTCTAATAGACGATATATTTGTAATGTTCGGAGACGTGGTCTTTCAACAAACTGTCGGCATTCCTGTGGGTACTAATTGTGCCTGTTCCTTTATTCATACGAAGCAGACTTCATTCAGAAACTGCTGAATCAAAAGAAGAAAAACTTAGCGGTGTCCTTTAATTTGACATTTAGATCTATCGACGACGTTTTGTCAATTAATAACGACAATTTTCATACATATGTTAATGCGATATATCCGGGCGAACTAGAAATTAAAGATACAACAGAATCGGGCACACACGCTTCATACTTAGACATTGTACTTAATATAAACACAGACTGGAAATTAGCAACTAAGCTATACGATAAACGCTTTCCCATCGTAAATTTTCCACATTTAAGTAGTAATATCCCTCAGTCACCCGCATATGGAGTTTATATTTCACAAATGATCCGATATGCCAGGGCGTGCACAACATATGGAAATTTCATATACAGAGGTAAACTACTCACTGACAAATTATTGACACAGGGATATCGAAAACCGCGTTTAATGTCAACGTTCCGCAAATTTTACGGTCGGTATAATAGTGTTGTTTGTGACTACTCTGTTTCACTAAGTGAAATGTTAAGTTGCCTTTTCGTTGGCGGTTGTTGAGACGTCTGTACCAATTGTGACGATGATACACTCCTCACTTGTTTCATTGGACTTGACTGTGGACTCACGGCGGGTGTGACCGGTCGACAGGGCACCTGATCCCACCTCTTGGTTTCCAGAGGTCCGTGTTTGTCCAATTTTACCGGATTTGTATCTATGTCCTGGACATTCTATTGATTTATACTTTGGTATCTGAAATTTTTATATTACAATAACAAGTACAAGTATAAATAATCCAGAATTTCAGAATTACATTAGCAAGATGCATGCTGTTGAGGTTGATCAATGAGACGACAGAGAGAAACACGTCTGCTTCTTACCTAGATTTATTCCTATCGATTAGGAAGGACGGCCAACTTCACAGCCCACTTTTTTCCATATCAAGAACTTCCCTTCCTAATTAGTAATATTCCGTACTCTACTGCCTATGGCGTTTCCTTTTCACAGCTTAAACCAGGGCATGCTCCACTTATGTATGTTTTATAGAGCCGAATGATTCGCGAATAAACTACTTACGCAAGGTTACGTTGTTGAACGCTTGAAATCATCATTATATGAAGTTCCTCTCTCAGGAATGCTGTATAGTATTCTGGGGCATAATAATATACAGTGACTCTCTTTCGCCAATCATATCGAAAACTAACTAATGAAGTTTTCACAAAATTCGAGAGGTTTGCATGTGTGGCATGCTGGCAGAGAACGTTGACTCCTTCCGGACACTTGGTCCAATCCCATTTGGGAATCGCAATTGTTCTTCATGCTGAGACTATTTGTTTATCTGCTTTGTCTTAACCTAGTGGATTTTCCATAGGTTCTTCTTCATTTTTACTTTGTAACCATGGTAATCAATGCTTCAGTAACAAGTACTATTTATTTGATTTTGATTTTGAAGTGTTTTAAGTCACATCCAACAATTATTCAGTTACACTGAGGCGGAGAATACCCGGTAGCATTTGTACCTGGGAAGAGACCACCGACCTTCCGCATGTAAGCTGGAAAACTTTCTCACAAGTTTAAGCTTAGGTTACAGCGGAGGTCGAGCCTGTGCTGTTCAACTGAATTTGCTATCTGTTTGCATACTCCTTTATATCTATATATCATTAATGCAGACGATAGATGGCGCTCTTAAAACATTATGGGAGACAGACTTTGTAGAAGATATCAGAAAGAACTTATAAGACAGCTAAAAACAACAGGTGATACGTTATTAATAGGACAGTTGGTATGGTGACAACATAAAAGCTTGTGGGTAGTTGAAATTCAATTACCGTCAATAGGGTATTCTGACATAGCAATTCTTAATGTAGAAATGTTTTGGTTGTGATTTGTTCTTTGCACTAACATGTATAGGTTCCCTAAATGGCCAGATGCTAGTTTGGAAAACATTTTCTGTAACTACCAGTTCTGCTAGAAGTTACTATCATGCCTCGTTATTAGTTTTGTTTCTTTCTTATTTTCAGAAGACTTTCTCATTTACTTTTATCATAACTTACTCATACCTAATTGTTATTTCGACGTGGTTTCAAATTGTCTAGGAAGTTGTTTCAAAAACTCAAAGACCACTTACCTGGAATATTAGGGAATACGTATACACAGAAAAATATTTGTATGCAGTTTCTTTCTCATATGATCAAAGCTCAATGTCAAAGCCCATTTTGAAAATTTCAATATAAATGACCAAATAAATTGTAGACTTAACTCAAACTAACACTAAATCTATAGAATGTACATACATTGTAGAAAACATGATGAGAAATATTTGTATTAAGTTTCAGATTACAACTTTGAAATTTAAAGCCAAAATAGTTATAAAAACTATAGAATTTTCATATGTGTTAGAGTTGCATTGTAGAAAATTTAGTGAGAAAGAATTAAGTATCAAGAGCGCGTCAAAAACTCGTGGAAGTTGCAGCTATGCACAAAACTTTGAACAAGCAATAGTCGGATTACTGCTTTTTGTTCCAGTAAATGCTCAGCAACAGTTATTATTATTATTATTATTATTATTATTATTGTTATTATTATTATTATTATTATTATTATTATTATTATTATTATTATTATTGTTGTTGTTATTATTATTGTTATTATTATTATTATTATTATTATTATTATTGTTATTATTATTATTATTATTATTATTATTATTGTTGTTGTTGTTGTTGTTATTATTATTATTATTATTGTTATTCTTATTGTTATTGTTATTATTATTATTATTATTATTGTTATTATTATTATTATTATTATTATTATTATTGTTATTATTATTGTTATTCTTCTTCTTATTATTATTGTTATTATTATTATTATTATTATTATTATTATTATTATTATTATTATTATTATTATTATTATTATCCACATAAAGTGATTCATAAGCATTTTGTTAATGTCCTTGTTATTATGGAAATATCTTATAAAGAGTGATACATGAAATAGCGAATCTTTTTGATATAAAAAGGTAAGACAATGGAATCGGATCCCCAGATTCCTATAAGTGTATATGGATAATTATAATGGTTGATGTATTAGTTACCAAAGTGTTTCAAAAGCGGTCGTTGTTTAAGTTCATTATAATGTATGAAATTAGACTTAAATATAAGACGGATACAGACCTGAATGATAATCGGTCAATGTACGTCTGAAGTCTGAATAAATGGACAGGTAATAGATAAACACTAATCGTTTCGTAAGAGATCTGATACCTAGTGAATATATATTATAACAGACATAATGATGTCACGATCTGGCTATGCATTCAGATTTATTATTTGGCCTTGTACTTTGACTTTTGAAAGTCTATTTTAAAATTTTGAGCTCAACTGAAAAAGTTAACTGACAAAAACGATCGCCTTCACCATTATAACTTTGGTATTATGTTTATAATATTTATAACCACTAGGTCGTTGCCACTGCTTGTGAGCCGGCCTGGCTCAGTCGGTAGCGCGCTCGACTCTTGATCGTGTGGTCGTGAGTTCGAGTCCAGCCGGCGGCAGGGTTGCTTTACAGTCCGTCGGATGAGACAGTAAAACCGAGGTCCCGTGTCACAGTAGCTGTCGGCACGTTATAGAACTCAATGTTCAATGGCCGTAAGTGCCGAGCATGGGCCAAAATTTGAAGCCCTTCACCGGCATTTGGTAAAGTCTCCATATGAGTGAAATATTCTTGATTGGGACGTAAAACAACAATAAACAAACATACAAACAAATCCACTGCTGGTGGACCGGTTGAGTCCCAGAGGGTATACATAAAACTTGTACCTGTTATTTAAGTACCAGCTGATAATTTTATACTGAAGTATTGTTTGGTACTGATAACATACTTTAAATTCTAAATTATTCAAAAGTTAAGATAGTCGTTACTCTTATACGGGTTTGGCTATGCATTTAGATTTATTATTTGGATTTGTATTATACCACTTGCTCCTTAGAAAATCCATTTAAAATTGGCACTCAATTGATAAAGTAAAATAGACAGAAACGATTATCTTGAGCATTATAACTTTGGTATCATATTTATAATATCCATAAGTCTTGCCTTTTCCCGTTAGTACTGCATGAAGTCTTATCAACAATCACTGATAAAGACACTCAGTCTGTCAGACACACAGTCATCTCATTTAAATAAACAACATACAATTTGAAGTTTAAAGTATATTTCATTGTTTAATATTCATTTGATTTGTTTATTATGTTTAGATATATTGACCATGATTGTAAAGTAATCAATGAAGGAGCCAGTTGTTTATTAAGCATTAAGTTGATAATGAGAGCCAAAATGTATGGCACTTGACGAGGTGTAAACCGAGTCAGCTTCAACAAAAGCTATTAATATTGCAAAAAAAGTTAAAGTTAAAATTAAATTTTTATTTTTCTATATCGTTATATTAGAATGAAATCTATAATGATAATTCCTGAAATAATTTTAAAAGACAAACGATTCATACAAGATGCTGAATTGTCTTTAAGGTAGGTTAATTGTAATTAACAAAACAAAATCTATTAACAAAACGAAAATGAGATGTCCGACTGACACCACAGTCTGTATTTAACAGCGGTGGGTATGATATTGACAGCAGGGTGAAAATTTGTCAAATTGTTCAATCGGCATAAAAATAATATAAACTGGACGCCCAATTAGAATCAAAGTCAATATAAACTGTCCAATCAGAATTAAAATCAACATAAACTGTCCGATCAAAATCAAAATCAATGTAAACTGCCCAATCGGAATCAAAATCAACATAAACTGTACAATAAGAACAAAAAACAATGTAAACTGCCTAATCAGAATCAAAATCAATATAAACTGCCCAACAAGCAACAAAATCAATATAAACTGGCTAATCAGAATCAAAATCAAATAAACTGTCCAATCAGAATTAAAATCAAAATGAATTGCCCAACCAGCAACAAAATCAATATTAACTGCCCAATAGGCAACAATCAATATAAGATACTCAATCAGAATATAAATCAACAAACTGTCAAATCAGCAATAAAGGCACTGTAAACTGCCCAATCACATTCAAAACCAATGTAAACTGCCCAGTTAGAATCAAAATCAATGTAAATTACCCCATCAGATTCAAAATCGACTTAAACTGCCCAATCAAATCAATCAAAATCAATGTAACTGCCAACCAGCATTGAACTCAATGTAAACTACCCGACCAACATCAAAGTCGATGTAAACTGCCCAACCAGAATCAAAATCAACGTAAATTGTCCAATCAGAATCAAAATCAATATAAACTGCCATATCAGAATCAAAATTAATGTAAACTGCCCAACAAGCATCAACGTCATTGCAACCTGCCCAACTAGCATCAAAGTCAATGTTTACTGTCCAATCAGAGCCGAATCAATGGAAACTGCCCAATCAGAATCAAAATCAATGTAAACTGCACAATCAGAATCAAAATTAATTTAAGCTGTCCAATCAGAATCACAATCAATTTAAACTGCTCAATCAGAATAAAATCAATGGAAATTGCCCAACCAACATCAAAGTCAATGTAAATTGCCCAGTCAGAATCAAAGTCAATGTAATCTGATCAACCAGCATGATAGTCCAGGCAAACTGCCCTATCAAAACCAAAATCAATGTAAACCGCCCAAACAGAATCAAAATCACTGTCCACTGCCCAGTCAGAATCAAAATCAATGTATACTGCCTAATCAGAATCAAAATCAATTTAAACACCCCAATCAGAATCAAGGCAAAGTAAATTGCCCACTCAGAATTAAAATCAATATAAACTGCACAATCAGAATCAAAATCAATGTAAACTGCCCAATCAGAATCAAAATCAATGTAAACTGCTCAATCAGAATCACAATCAATGTAAACTGCCAAATTAAGATCAAAATCAATGTAAACTGCCCATTCAGAATTAAAATCAATATTAAGTGCCAAATCAGAATCAAAATCAATGTAAACTGCTCAATCAGAATCAATGATTTTAAACTGCCCAATCAGAACTTAAATTAATATCAATTGCCTAATCAGCATCAGAATCAGTATAAACTGCCCAATAAGAATCAAAATCAATTAAAATTCACAATAATTGCCCAATCAGAATCAAAATCGACATAAACTGCCCAACCAGCATGGAAGTCAATGTAAAATGCCCAACCAACATCAAAATCAATGTAAACTGCCCAATAAGAATCAAAATCAATGTAAACTGCACAATCAGAATCAAAATTAATTTAAGCTGTCCAATCGGAATCAAAATCAATTTAAACTGCTCAATCAGAATAAAATCAATGGAGATTGCCCAACCAACATCAAAGTCAATGTAAACTGCCCAGTCAGAATCAAAGTCAATGTAATCTGATCAACCAGCATGATAGTCCAGGCAAACTGCCCTATCAGAACCAAAATCAATGTAAACCGCCCAAACAGAATCAAAATCACTATCCACTGCCCAATCAGAATCAAAATCAATGTATACTGCCTAATCAGAATCAAAATCAATTTAAGCAGCCCAATCAGAATCAAAATATTTGTAAACTACCCAATCAGAATCAAAGCAAAGTAAATTGCCCAATCAGGATCAAAATCACTTTCAATTGCCCTATCAGCATCAAAATTAACATAAACTGCCCAATCAGAATCAAAATCAATGTAAACTGCCCAATCAAGATTAAAATCAATGTAAACTGCCCAATTAAGATCAAAATCAATGTTAAATGCCCATTCAGAATTAAAATCAATATTAATTGACCAATTATAATCAAAATCAATGTACACTGCTCAATCAGACTCAATCATTGTAAACTGCCCAATCAGAACCTAAATTAATATCAATTGCCTAATCAGCATCAGAACCAGTATAAACTGCCCAATAAGAATCAAAATCAATGAAAATTCACAATAATTGCCCAATCAGAATTAAATATCGACATAAACTGCCCAATCAGCATGGAAGTCAATGTAAACTGCCCAACCAACATCAAAATCAATGTAAACTGCCCAATTAGAATCAAAATGAATGGAAATTGCCCAATCAGAATCAAAATCGACATAAACTTCAAAATCAGAATCAAAATCGACCGAAACTGCCAAACCAGCATCAAAATCAATGTAAACTGTCCAACCAGCATTGATGTCAATGTAAACCCAATCAGAATAAAAATCAATGTATATTGCCCAGTCAGATTTAGAATCAATGTAAACTGCCCAACAAGCATCAAGGTCAACTTAAACTGCCCAACCAGCATCAACGTCATTTCAACCTGCCCAACTAGCATCAAAGTCAATGTTTACTGTCCAATCAGAACCGAATCAATGGAAACTGCCCAATCAGAATCAAAATCAATGTAAACTGCACAATCAGAATCAAAATTAATTTAAGCTGTCCAATCAGAATCACAATCAATTTAAACTGCTCAATCAGAATAAAATCAATGGAAATTGCCCAACCAACATCAAAGTCAATGTAAACTGCCCAGTCAGAATCAAAGGCAATGTAATCTGATCAACCAGCTTGAAAGTCCAGGCAAACTGCCCTATCAAAACCAAAATCAATGTAAACCGCCCAAACAGAATCAAAATCACTGTCCACTGCCCAGTCAGAATCAAAATCAATGTATACTGCCTAATCAGAATCAAAATCAATTTAAGCACCCCAATCAGAATCAAAGCAAAGTAAATTGCCCACTCAGATTTAAAATCAATATAAACTGCACAATCAGAATCAAAATCAATGTAAACTGCTCAATCAGAATCAAAATCAATATAAACTGCACAACCAGCATCACAATCAACTTAAACTTCCCAACCAGCATCAACGTCAATATAAATTGCCCAACCAGCAACAAAATCAATGTAAACTGCCCACTTAAAATCAAAATCAATTTAAACTGTCCAATAAGAATCAAAGTCAATGTGAACTGCCCAATCCGAATCAAAATTAATGTAAATTGCCCAATGAGAATGAAAATCTATGGAAACTGCCTAATCGAAATCAAAATTCATGTAATCAAATTCGAGATAAACTGCCAAACCAGCATCAAAATGGATGTAAACTGCCCAACCAGCATGGAAGTCAAAGTAAACTGCCAAACCAACATCAAAATCAATGTGGGGACCTCCGTGGCCTAGTGGTTAGAGCATTGCGCTTTAAATCACAAGGCCTCTCACCTCTGCTTCGAATCCCGCTAGGGTCATTTCGAATTAAGTGGGAAAGTTTGCCAGTTTTCTTGCGGAAGGTCGGTGGTCTTTACCCGGGTAACCGGGGTTTCTCCTCCATCAATAAAAAACTGGAAGCCATCATATGACTGCTAAATTGTTGAGTATGGCGTAAAACAAAAAATCAAAAGCTCAGAAATCAAATCAAAAACAATGTAAACTCCCAAATCAGAATCAAAATCAATATAAACTGCACAACCAGCATCACAATCAACTTAAACTTCCCAACCAGCATCAACGTCAATATAAATTGCCCAACCAGCAACAAAATCAATGTAAACTGCCCACTTAAAATCAAAATCAATTTAAACTGTCCAATAAGAATCAAAGTCAATGTGAACTGCCCAATCCGAATCAAAATTAATGTAAATTGCCCAATGAGAATGAAAATCTATGGAAACTGCCTAATCGAAATCAAAATTCATGTAATCAAATTCGAGATAAACTGCCAAACCAGCATCAAAATGGATGTAAACTGCCCAACCAGCATGGAAGTCAAAGTAAACTGCCAAACCAACATCAAAATCAATGTGGGGACCTCCGTGGCCTAGTGGTTAGAGCATTGCGCTTTTAAATCACACGGCCTCTCACCTCTGGTTTGAATCCCACTAGGGTCATTTCGAATTAAGTGGGAAAGTTTGCCAGTTTTCTTGCGGAAGGTCGGTGGTCTTTACCCGGGTAACCGGGGTTTCTCCTCCATCAATAAAAAACTGGAAGCCATCATATGACTGCTAAATTGTTGAGTATGGCGTAAAACAAAAAATCAAAAGCTCAGAAATCAAATCAAAAACAATGTAAACTGCCCAATCAGAATCAAAGTTATTGTAAATTCCCCAATCAGAATCAAAATCGACATAAACTGCAAAATCAGAATCAAAATTGACAGAAACTGCCAAACCACCAAAATCAATGTAAACTGCCCAACCAGCATGAAAGTCAATGTAAACTGACCAACCAACATCAAAATCAATGTAAACTGCCCAATAAGAATCAATGTCAATGGAAACTGCCTAATCCGAATCAAAATGAATGTAAACTGCCAAATCAGAATCAAAATCAATGTAAACTGCCCAACCAGCATCACAATGAATGTAAACTGCCCAACCAGCATGGAAGTCAATGTAAACTGCCAAACCAACATCAAAATCAATGTTAACTGCCCAATCAGAATGAAACTTAATGTAAATTGGCCAATCAGAATCACAATCGACATAAACTGCCAAATCAAACTCAAAATCGACAGAAACTGCCAAACCATCAAAATCAATGTAAACTACCCAACCAGCATGAAAGTCAATGTAAACTGCCCAATCAACATAAAAAATCAATGTAAACTGCCCAATAAGAATTAAAATCAATATTAACTGTCCAATCAGAATCAAAGTCAATGGAAACTGCCTAATCCGAATCAAAACCAATGCAAACTGTCAAATCAGAATCAAAATCAACTAAAACTGCCCAACCAGCATCAAAATCAACTAAAACTGCCCAACCAGCATCAAAATCAATGTTAACTGCCCAATCAGATTCAAAATCAATATAAACTGCACAATCAGAATCAAAATCAATGTAAACTGCCCAGTCAGAATAAAATCAATGTTAACTGCCCAACCAGTATCAAAGTCAATGTAAACTGCCCAGTAAGAATCAAAGTCAATGTAAACTGATCAACCAGCATGAAATTCAATGTAAACTGCCTAATGAGAACCAAAATGAATATAAACTGCCCAATCAGAATCAAAATCAATGTAAACTGGCCAATCAGAATCAAAATCAATGTAAACTGCCCAGTCAGATTTAAGATCAATATCAATTGCTCAATCACCATCAAAATCAATATAAACTGCCTAATCAGAATGAAAAGCAATGTAAACTGAACAATCAAGATCAAAATCAATGTAAAATGCCCAGTCAGAATAAAAATGAATGTAAATTGCCCAATCAGAATCAAAATCAATGTAAACTGGCCAATCTGAATCAAAATCAATGTGAACTGCCCAATCAGAATCAAAATCAATATAAACTGCCCAATCAGAATCAAAATCAATATAAATATTATAGCCATAATGCCAAAGTTATAGTGCTCAAGACGATACCGTTTCTGTCAATTAGACGTCATCAGTTGAGCTCCAATTTGAAGTATAGCCTAAATCCATCTAAGAGTAACCACTATAAAAAACAAATGACTATCTTAGCTTTAGAAAATTTTCGAATTTAAATGGTGGCAACAGTGCCAAATATTCCTTTAGTATAAGATGAACAACTGGTACCGAAATACCAGGTACTAGGTTTATGTATACCCTCGGGGACTCAAACGGTCCACCAGCAGTGGCAACGACCTAGTGGTTATAAATATTATAGACATAATACCAAAGTTATAGTGCTCAGGACGATACCGCTTCTGTCAATGAGACGTCATCAGTTGAGCTCCAATTTGAAAAGTATGTGTTTTTCTAAAGCTAAAGTGGTGTTATACAGGGCCAAAT
Source organism: Atrina japonica (assembly GCA_030159075.1). Lineage (NCBI taxonomy): Eukaryota > Metazoa > Mollusca > Bivalvia > Pterioida > Pinnidae > Atrina > Atrina japonica. The sequence goes on along the minus strand of BROG01000040.1, from coordinate 1,856,019 downwards.
AATATATCTAAAAGTATAGCCTAAATCCGTCTAAGAGTAACCACTATAAACTGCACAATCAGAATCAAAATCAATGTAAACTGCCCAATCAGAATCAAAATCAACATCAACTGCGCAATCAGCATCAAAATCAAAAATGGACTTGTACCTGTTTCTTCTATAATATGAAAAATCTCAGATACCAAAGTATAAATCAATATAATGTCCAGGACATAGATACAAATCCGGTAAAATTGGACAAAAATGACCTTTGGAAACCAAGAGGTGGGATCAGGTGTCATGGAGGAATAAGCATCCCCTGTCGACCGGTCACACCCGCCTTGAGTCCACAGTCAAGTCAAATGAAACACGTGAGGAGTAAATTCTCGTCACAATTGGCACAGACGTCTCAACAACCGCCAACGAAAAGGCAACTCAACATTTCACCCAGCGAAACAGAGTAATCGCAAACAAGACTATTATACCAACAGTAATATTTGCTGAACGTTGACATTAAATGCGGTTTTCGATATCCCTATGTCAATAATTTCTCAGTAAGTAGTTTACCTGTGTATATGAAATCTTCATATGTTGTACAAGCCCTGGCATATCGGATCATTTATGAAATATAAACTCCATATGCGGGTGACTGGGGATATTACTACTTAAATGTGGAAAATTTACGATGGGAAAGCCGAAATCGTCGCGTGTATCGTATAGTTTAGTTGCTAATTTCCCGTCTGTGTCGATATTAAGTAAAATGTCTAAATATGAAGCATGTGTGTTTCATTCTATAGTATCTTTAATTTCAAGTTGGCTGGGATATATTGCATTTTAATTCAAATCAAACCTCGCTTCGGGCAATTTCAAAACATCACCATATTTGCCCACCGGTAACAGGCCTGATCACTGAATTAATCTTTTTGTACTTTTTCTGAGTCGATCATTTTTTCATTAGTAGTACGGGGCAATGTTTAATTTCTTGGTCAAAATGAATTATACTGGTATACAATTTTTTTTCCTAAGTTAATCCACCGCCGCCTGTGACCGGTGTAAAAACAAGTTATGATCGAAAACAGATTTTCTGATACATTCCTCTTAGTTGTATTTCAAGTTTTTAATTTGTAAATTGTTATGTTAATAAGTACATGTTGTAAGAGCTCAGTTTTGGTCCCAACCGTAATTTGGGCGCATTTTGTCCAGTGGTAGTGAAAAATAAAACTGAAAAACAAATTAACTGATACCTAGACTCTTTCTGTGAGCGTACAGACTCTTTATATCACAACGCATGATTTCAGTAGGAGGTTCAAAACTACTGAAATAGGAAATATGTATGAACCTTGACAACAAATATTAAATATAAAGACTCCAAATTAAGCTGATATATATATATATATATATATATATATATATATATATATATATATATATATATATATATATATATATATATATATATATATATATATATAGTTAGTTAGTTAGTTAGTTTTGAATTTCAGAAACAAGATATGAATTCGTTTACAGTGATGTGTTTAGAGGACTTGTCCATGTAAATGATATATAAAGTTAGTTTCTCTTTGATGTATTTTGTACTATTTCAACCTTTCATTTAGTAATAACTTTTTAGACTTTGTAGACTAAATTGATAAAAGACTGATACCGAAAGTTTTATTTCAGTTTTGCATTTCTTTTGCAAGAGCAATAAGCAGGTATGTTTGCGGTTGAGTTTTCTTTCGGCAGTTAGTAATCGTCGATTACGCTGGCATGTGAAAAATAGTGCATGTAGTTTTGAGCTCGTGACGTGTTCAATTTAGCAAAGTTTTTTTTCAATGTTTTCAGGCATCAGTGAATTCTAACTTGCTCTTCTTCGTAAAAGTTTTGATTTTATTTATTCTAACGCAGCATGCTGCCCGATACTTTTCAGTTAACGTTAAAGGAAGCTTATTACTTATCGTGGTACCTGAGCGAAAGATATTAACTTTTCTTTTGATCGTGAACATTTTCCTAAATAAATACCAGTCTAAATAACTTGAGCTTCTTACTACAGGTTTAATAAGTAGCTAATTCTATATTAGAATAGTTTAGGTCTCTCCTCATTGACCGAAGCAACGTTTCAGATAATCGTTATGGGTCAAAATTAACTTAAAGTATGCCAGCAAAACACAATTACGTAAATTTATTAATTTTTAACAAAATAAAACTTAATATGCAAATTTTTGGTTTGCTAAAAATATTTTACCAATTAACTGCAATACAAAATTTTATAAAAGTTTGTGTAGTTAAATGCAGAGTAGATAGAAAAGCACCCATTATTCTCTCTGATTTATATATAAATAGGTCGTATGCAAATTAGAAACTCTGGGCCATATGACAATAGACTGGCATGGAAATGTATCATAAATTCATAATAATTTTTATGATTAAAAAAATCATAAGTCTACATTACTTTTAATATTATGCACAAAACTATGTTATTGAAATAATGTCATCTTAATAGTAGTATTCACGGCGTGCTGGATGTAAAACAACATGAAAAGAAAAGAAACAAATAAAAAATGTTAACTTGAAACTTATGTTGACTTGCAATTGTAAGATGATCCCTTATTGACCAGTATGAATGAATTAAGCGATCGACAAGTTAGGTCTATCCATCTTATGTGAATGGACAATAGCGGCCACATTGACTATTTTAGGTAACCATGTGGTTTGAAAACTGTTTATTTTACAGTATTATGGCTGTTCTTTGTATTGGATTTACACCGTCGTAATTTTTCTTGACATTTTAAAGAAATCTTACACTATAAGTAATGGAAACTTTTCCCCTTAAATCGCTTGATGCAATTAAAATTCAATTTTAGTTATGTATAACCTTTAAAATAACAATGATGAGCATTTAAAATTTATAAATTATTGAGTTTTTGCCGAAAATGACGAAACCCCAGTTTCAATGGAGAGCAAACGGACTATACAGTTCCAGAAAATACTAGATCACGAATAATCAACATTATAACCTTTCTAGTACATTCAAGTGTATAATGGAAATTGTCTGTAACTAAGAATAGTAATGATGAATTGATTAGAAGGACATTGAAACAGAACACTAACGGCTTATAGTTCAGATAAGACCAGATGTACTAAGGTCATCGAGTACTATTAAGTTATCAATCACCCATCAACTTCCATAACATAATATTGACCCGATCTGTTCATTTGTCGTCTGGACATCATGGGTATTAATACGTGGTGGTTCTCTTTGACTATGTCAATATGGAATTAGCTAATCATTAGTTTTTTTTAATTAATTAACTGTGTAGACAGTTATCAATATAAACCAATAGCTGCTTATCTATCTATCTAACAGTGAAGACAGACTTTAACAATATACGTTGATTTTCTAATATATTGTTGCTGGTGTTGCACAGAGGTTTTTTCTGTATATTTAACAACGTGTTTATAAATCAGTTATATTGGTAGTTATACGTTTTAGGATATTGCAAACAAGTCTCCGAATTTCGTTTGGGAAATATATAGAAGGATTGACGATGTTATCAAATCTCTTCCACAGAAAACTTGAGATTTGTATGAATTAAATGTTGTCCTTTGATTCGGTTTTCTGTTATAAAGCCTCAAATTAATGGTATATATATTCGCAATATAATCTGCAGATGCTTAACTGTATTTTGCTTAATGATGACCATCAACCCTTAATGATACGTTGTAGAGCGAATCACTAACAACATCTAAATATATTCCCTTTTGGTGGGCTAAATTAGGACTTATTCAGTACTAAAAAGTGCAAAAGAAGTACGGTAACTGTAATTATCTTGTAATTCCTGGTTATTCGGTTTCAGTGTAGGTTTAAAGTTTATTTCTTTTGAACAACTTTTTACTGCAGCTTCTGTTACAGATCTGCATGAAGAATATTGGACATTACATCATGTCTACACGCCCACAGAATGTCGGAATCACGTAAAACCTATATCTCGTTTAGGTAACAAGTTTTATTAGATTGCATCAACATGTCAAATGTAGTTAGAGACTTAGATATAACTTTAGTATTATGTTTATAATATACATAATGAATACCTTTCCCAATTAATTTCAAAACATCACCAACGTTGACCACTGGCAATAGGCCTGTCACTGTATTGCTCTCTATGTACATATTCTTAGTTGGTAGTTAAGTTTTATACTAATATTTATTTGACTTTAAAGCGATATGAGCTGTCGTAGATGAAAATGTTTACATGCCCATTTTATGTAATATTTTATCTCATATATATCCCAAATAGACCATCTGATGGTTAGAATAACAAATGTATGCGTATAATTGCCACAATCCTGCCAAACATAACCCGTAATATCGGTTGCTTTTTGTCCATCATTACTCAGAGCATTGCAAATTAACTTGTGGTAATTTTTACGAAGATTACCGAGTGTCCAGTACGCATGTGCTATTTGAAGTAAATATATATTCTATTCTTTTTAACCTCTGCGTTAATATTCGTACATCATCATTTCATATTTAAATCAGGCAAAATTGGTCGTTTCAAACAATTTGTTGATGAAAACACATACCGGGTATATTGGGTGATCTTGACCCATGTTTATCTCACCCCATTGCATTTTCGGTTTATCATTCTTAACAAATATGAACTGCCCAACTTCACCGGACATGGCTGCACTCTTGCAAAACATAGCATGAGGTACGCATATTTTTTCACATCTATATTGTTTTGATTTTGGCATGGCAGCATTCATTTTTGGGTAACATTAATGACTGGAAAATTTTCTTTTTCTTTGACTTGATGTTTTTATTCAGGTATTTAAAAAGCACATATTTTACACAATGCATGTACTTCGCAATAAAAATCACGCCATGTATTTCCAAAGTAAACATAAAAACATAAAAACGCCGATTGTGTCAAGGGCCGAGATTGCTGATATACAGAGCGTGTAAAGGACAGACCTATAATAATTGATATGGCGAAAGAGTTTATTTGAAAGGCCATTACATACGGAAATACGGAAAACTTAAATTCTTATAAAACAAATAACTCTTAATAATATCTTAATAATAATAAGATCTTTTACAACGTTTCACGTGTTTGATAATACATTTTAACACACATTTTATCATATTCACATAGTCTATGTGCTCGTAACGTGTTCACATTAGCCAAGTTTTTTATTTTAATGTTTTCAGATGTTTCTAAATGTGTCAAAGAAAATGTAGCTAACATTAATTGTAAATTCTTCTTCCTCGTATTTTCCCTTTTTATTAATTCTAACGCAGCATGCTGTTCGTTGTTTCTCAATAAGCGTACAAAGAAGCATATTCCGAAAAGAAATAACTAGAATAAAAATTTGCGAAACGTCATATTTATCTATTGCTAATAGTCTGTTTGTCTCTTTGTAACCCCATTAATGCACTTTATTTGAAGTAATGAAATTAATTAGTTGTTGTTGTGATTGCATTGTGGTTTAACGTACCACTGAAGAATATAAAAAATCTCAGCTACCAAAGTATAAATCAATAGAATGTCCATAACATAGATACAAATCCGGTAAAAATGGACAAACATGGACCTCTGCTAACCAAGAGGTGGGATCAGGTGCCATGGAGGAGTAAGCATCCCCTGTCAACCGGTCATACCCGCCGTGAGTCCACAGTCAAGTCCAATGAAATACGTGAGGAGTGAATCCTCATCGCAATTGGTAAGGACGTCTCAACAACCGCCAACTCAATCAGCAACTCAACATTTCACTTAGTGAAACAGAGTAATCGCAAACAATACTATTATACCGATCATAAAATTTGCTAAACGTTAACATTAAACGCGGTTTTCGATATCCCTGTGTTAATAATTCGTCAGTGAGTAGTTTACCTGTGTATATGAAATATTCATATGTTGTACACGCCCTGGCATTTCGGATCATTTGTGAAATATAAACTCCATTTGCGGGTGACTGAGGGATGGTACTTAAAAGTGCGAATTCGTCGCGTTTGTCGTATAGCTTAGTTGCTAATTTCCCGTTTGTCGTATAGCTTAGTTGCTAATTTCCCGTCTATGTCTATATTAAGTAAAATGTCTAAGTATGAAGCGTGTGTGCTTGATTCTGTTGTATCTTTAATTTCTAGTCCGCTGGGATATATCGCATTGACATATGTATGAAAATTGTCATTATTAATTGACAAAACGTCGTCGATATATCTAAATGTCAAATAAAGGACACCGCTAACTTTTTCTTCTTTTGATTCAGTAGTTTCTGAATGATGTTTGCTTAATATGAAGAAAGGAACAGGTCTGCCAATAAAGGGGCAAAATTGGTTCCCATAGGAATGCCGACAATTTGTTGAAAGATCATGTCTCCGAACATTACAATTATATTGTCTATTAGAAATTTCAGCATGATTTTTATATCAACTTCAGTGTATTTATGTGTAGAATCAGAGTGGTGTTTGACAAAATAAGTATCCTGATACCAAATCACTAGATATTTAAATTTTCGGGTACCACCTTTAGTGAAAAAACAGTTGTCTGCCATTCTAAAAAGTCTTTCTTTTAATTTTTTTATGTGGAATAATTGTGTAAAGAGTAGAGAAGAAATATGTTTTGATACTGTGAATTCGAGAAAAATTGTGTGCCTTCAAATTTTCTAAAAGCTGTTTAGAATATTTTAGTATCCACATCTGATTTACATCGCTTCTGGAATAAGCAACTGTACAGTATAGTTGAAGTTTCTCCTTCACATCTGTCAATATCTTTGTAGGGAGTAAAGATAAAGGTTTGGTAGAACATTTGCTGGATCCTGCTATGTATCTTTGCTTATACGGGGTTTTATGAAGTTTAGGTATCCAATGTAAAAATATGGTAGGTCAAAATCGGTATCCGTTGTAGGTATATCAAATGAGCGTAATACGGATGCTTGATTTTGAAGGATCTCGTCCTTTGAAAGTGAGCTACGTGTGTATGTACGATTGCCAGAATTAACCCCAAGTTCGAATAAACAATTATAGTAATGTGCTTTACAAACACTATTTTATTTGAGACTTTGAATTCATAACTAAACTGAAATTCTAACGCCAATTAAAGGAACGGGCATCCCTGTATTTAGGGCCTCATAAAAAATATTTTTGAGGCTTTCATTTTCAACAATAGAAATGTCGTCGGTGATGACATTCAATATAGGATTGTATTTGAAAGGAGATGAAGCAGATGTACATGTGACAGTGTTATGTAGAAGATGGTTGATGTATGGTGGAACACAGGACTGATCTTTGTTTGTGATTTAGAACATTGCGAATGTTTAAAGCGCCTATGCCTTTATTTGAGGACTTTCTGTTCATAACAGTCATCGTTTGTACCTCATGCAGGCTTAAACAGTCTGTAATAAGCGATGTCCATTATAACAGAGTTCAGTATGTATTCTGGTGTTGAAGAATCCGTGTAGGGTTCATTCTTGCTTCCTGAAAAAGTTCATTAAGAATTGTAAAAGGAACAAAATAAAGTTTGCTGTGAATGTGATGAAGACCCAATTATATTTTTAACGTAAGGTAAAAAAGATGAAAATTGTGACATTATGTACGTAGGGCGGTTCTATGAACGATGTCCGTGACCTTGTTTACGTCTTACGTTAGAATTCAAAAGTTTCATCACATCAACACCATTACACAGTGGGCTTGATAGATTGCCTACACTTTGAATATTATCATTACATCCATGGGCGTACGCAGTGCCAAAATTTTTCACGTTGTCTACGGAATGGGGTACTCAAGGTGGTCCAGTGGTATATTTTTTTATCTTTTACTTATATGGAGACGTCATCAACTGCCACCGGAGAGCTTCAACAATTTGGCCTCTTCTCGACACTTACGGCAAGTGATAATTTTTTAACGTGCCGGGACCTACTGTAACACGGGAACTGTTTGATCCACAGGACAGGAAAAGCCTCCATCAAGCCTCGAACCCGCAACTCGATTCGAGCGCTCTTTCGCGAAGTCACGACGTATGAAATTTATTACCACAATCTATGTCATTCGTGAATATTAAAAAGTTTTCATCTCTTTGATATATATAAAAAACGGAAAGTTAAAAGAAAAATGTATTATTTGGAAATCAAAATATTACAGATAGACCAAAAGCGTATGATGATAAAACATTGTGGTGGGGCAATAAAATGTCAGAAAAAAGATAATATCACTTGCCTCACCTTAGAAATAATATCTTTTATATCGCATTTACGAATCAAACAGTCACTTCTTATTACTCCGCCTACTTATACCTTCATTACTGGTGTTTTGATGTTCTTAATATTGTATAATGTTTTAGAACAGACAATATTCAGGTACACCATTGATTTGTAATCGGTTTACCTGAAAAACAAAGTGCATTAATCCGCTGTGAAATGGTATGAACACAAAAAACTTTTAATGACCAATGAAATCGTGTCGTATTTAGCATGATATTCATTTGTATGAATAAATATATATATATATAATAAATGAATCGGTCTTTCATATCTTGTATTGTCAATTTAGCTGTTTTAATTATCAGAAGAACTATAGATATTACTATGAAGGCATCTCTGTTATCATTTAGCATATGCACTATTCACTGTTTACTCAGCATTCTATACGTCAACGCGTTTATCCTCCAGAGAACACAAATGAGTACACGTCAACGGGCGAACGATTCTTTCTCTGGATTCAACGAGAAAAGATATACAATGCAATTACCTTCTTTGGTAAGTACTATTTCTTATTTCATATAATAAAGAAATGAAACGGAGTTGCAATATATCTCAATTAAAGATAACATAACTGAAATGACATATGTATTTTTTCACCATGGTCGACTGGTTAGTGCATTGCGCTTTAAACCATGAGGTCTCTCAACACTAGTCAGCGAGGTCTACTGAGACATTACTTGTAGAAGGACGATAGTCTGTCCCTGGGTGTATTAGTATCAGGTTCTCTCCCCGCCATTAAAACTTAACGCCATCTTGTAACTGAACAATTGAGTGTGGCGTAAAACACCATCCAAACAAACGAACGTATGATGAATTCAACATGTCTTCCCGAATCGTCATGAGAAAAGAAAATTTAGTATGACAGAAGTAGGAAAGTGAAAAAAAAATAAAAGTAGCACTAAAATAAACTGATGTTACATACCGATCAATAAGAAATGTGAAGTAAAGATCAAAAGAAGCGCCTAAATAAACTGACGTTACATACCGAACAATAAGAAATGTGAAGTAAAAATCAAACGTAGCGCTAAAATAAACTAACGCTTCGTTCCGTTCAATACGAAATGTGAAAAAAAATCAAAAGAAGCGCTAAAATAAACTGACGTTACATACCGAACAATAAGAAATGTGAAGTAAAGATCAAAAGTTGCGCTAAAATAAATTGACGTTACATACCGTTCAATAAGAAATGTGACGTAAAAATAAAAAGTAGCAGCAATAAAATAAATTTAAATAATAAACCGATCTACAGGAAACATATATACAGGCAAACCCTCGATAAAATAAAATTTTAGATTCCCCTTAATTTGTCATATTCGGAAAGGACATTATCTTTCTAAAAGAAATGTGTGTGGGTGATATACAAACATACCTAGATAGCCCGGTTCATTTCCAGCATGTATTCGAATATACCTCTTTAAAAAAGTCAAGTCAAAGTTCCACTGAAATAATCACCAATTTGATAGATGTTTTATACCATAAAATGGTATAGAATGTTCGTTAAAAGTTTTAAAGATTAACAGTGCAGAATAATATATATATATATATATATATATATATATATATATATATATATATATATATATATATATATATATATATATATATATATATATATATATATATATATATATATATATATATATATATATATATGTGTGTGTGTGTGTGTGTGTGTGTGTGTGTGTGTGTTCAGTTAAAGTTAAGCTTGATAGAGATGATTATATATGTTTAGAAAGAGTTCAAAACGTCACATTTCATAATTTTCCTCTTTAATTTCTGTAAGCGCTTTCGACTTTAAAAGGCTCTTCAGACAGAATATATGTTGTGTATGCATGTATTCTGTCTTATATATATATATATATATATATATATATAAAGACTACAAAATATAATGCCGTTTCAAATAAAATTTTACCATTTTCTGCAAACAGTTTAATCAGTTTATTGCATCATTTATACATGCCATACCTCCCGGCGGGACTCCCATTTTCCCATAAAATATGCATCTTTCCTGGATTTCTACCGTTCAGGAAAATGTCATTTGTCCCAGACAAAATCCCAGAGTGACCTCTGAAGAATATGGCTTTTATCATTCATTACGACAGAGTCATTATTATTATGTATGAGCCCGGTAAATCATACATGCCACAACAGTGGCTAAAAATAACAGACAAGCAGATACCATTTAGATACTTTCAACAAACCGTATTACAAGGTAATGGGATATACTACGAATGAAAGGTTATTTGTCCAATAACTGAGCCGAGTTCGAAAATAAATATCACATTGATATGATATATCCTGCTTTCACCGGAAACCATATATGTTTAAATTTGTACATACTTATTAGCTATTTTCTGATTAATATGGATACCGTAAGAATACCGCGGTACTGCTACCTGCCTACATCTGTATTATCACTACATTTATCGTGTAATATATCATTCTTCTAAGTATCATCTATATCAAATATAATTATTTTGTATCAAATTTCGATTTCTTTCAATAACATTGAGTATATAACGGCTTTGAATTCAAATCCTACATTTTTAGATTAAACCTCAAAACCCAGTTCACCAATTATTTGTGCATTGTGTGAGAGTGAGTTCGAAAGGATTGTCATTGATTTCTGCATTTTTATTTGCAATGTATTATGCTCATATAATTCAATAAAAACAATAAAACTATCTGTGCAAGGATTCCTGCCATAGTGAGCTTATACAAGTCTGTATGTACTTTTATAATATTCTAAACTAAAGTGTACAATCAATAACTTCAATTCATATTCCGTGACTCAGTGGTTAAAGCATTGCACTTTGAAGAAGAAAAAGTTAATTTGACATTTAGATAGATCGACGACGTTTTGTCATTTAATAATTTTAATTTTCATACATATGTCAGAGCGATATATCCCAGAACTAGAAATTAGGAATACATCATAATCAAACACACACGCTTCATATTTAGACATTCTACTAACTATAGACACAGACGGGAAACTAAGAACTAATGCTATACGACAAACGCGACTATTTCGGCTTCCCATCGTTAATTTTCCACATTTAAGTAGTAATATCCCACAATCAATCGCATATGGAGTTTATATTTCACAAATGATCAGATATGCCAGGGCGTGTTCAACATATGAACATTTCGTACGCAGAAGTTAACTACTCACTGATAAATTATTGACACAGGGATATCGAAAACCGCGTTTAATGTCAACGTTCCGCAACTTTTACGGTCGGTATAATGGTCTTGTTTGCGATTACTATGTTTCACTAAGTCAAATGTTGAGTTACCTGTTCGTACCAATTATGACGAAGATTCGTTCCTTGCGTATTTCATTTTAAGTGACTGTGAACTCATGGCGGGTGTGACCGGTCGACAGGGGATGCTTACTCCTCCATGGCACCTGATCCCACCTTTTTTATTTCAAGAGGTCTGTGTTTGTCCATTTTTGCCAGATTTGTACCTATATCCTGGACATCCTAATTAATGATTTATACCTTGGTATCTGAGACTTTTTATATTTGAATCATAATGTCTTCTCGCCTGCTTGGGTTTGAGTCCCGCCTAAACCAAAGCTGATTTAATGAGATTTGCCAACTAACTTGCAGACGACAGGTAGTCGCTTCCCTGGTTCATTGTAACCGCCTCCCCGTCTCCACCATGGAAATATAAAAATTATCAGATACCAAAGTATAAATTAATAGAATGTTCAGGACATAGATGCAAATCCGGTAAAAATGGACAAACACGGACCTCTGGAAACGAAGAGGTGGGATCAGGTGTCTTGGAGGAGTAAGCATCCACTGTCATCCGGTCACGCCGGCCTTGAGTCCACAGTCCAGTCCAATGAAATATGTGAGGAGTGAATCCTCTTCACAATTGATACAGACGTATCAACAACCGCCAACGAAATGGCAACTCAACATTTCACTTAGTGAAACAGAGTAATCGCAAACAAGACTATTATACCGACCATAAAATTTGCTGAACGTTGACATTAAATGCGGTTTTCGAGATTCCTGTGTCAATAATTTGTCAGTGAGTAGTTTACCTGTGTATATGAAATCTTCATATGTTGTACACGCCCTGGCATATCGGATCAGTTGTGAAATATGAACTCTGTATGCGGGTGACTGTGGGATGTTACTACTTAAATGTGGAAAATGTACAATGAGAATTTGTTTAGAATTTTTTAGTATCCACATCTGATTTACACCGCTTCTGGAATAAGCAACTGTACAGTATTGTTGAAGTTTCTCCTTAATGGCTGACAATATCTTGGTAAGGAGTAAAGATAAAGGTTTGGTAGAACATTTGCTGGATCTTGCTATGTATCTTTGCTTATGTGGGGTTTTATGAAGTTAAGGTATTCAATATAAATATGGTATCTCAAAATCGGTATCCGTTGTAGGTATATGAAATGAGCGTAATACAGACGCTTGATTTTGAAGGATCTCGTCCTTTGAAAGTGAGCTACGTGTGTATGTAGGATTTCCAGAATTCGTATTAAAGTTCTTCGAATAAACATTTATAGTAATGTGCCTTACAAATAAAAACTATTTTATTTCATAGTACATACAGAGGGATAACGTGTTTTCATAGTTCCTTTAAGTTTTTGAATACGAGATTTTATCAACCATTGTATGGCTTTTGGTCATTCAGACAAAGTGTCTGGTTCTTCGTCTTCATGTTTGGCCCGTCGTTTGGCATAATCTTCGACAGAATTCATAACTAAACTGAAATTCTGACGCCAATTATAGGAACGGGCTTCCCGGTATTTAGGGCCCCATAAAAAAGATTTTTTAGGCTTTCATATTCAACAATAGAAACGTCGCCGGTGATGAAAACCTACCATCACAATAAGAGTAAAAAATGGTGAGTGTGGCGTTCACTATTAAATGAAAATAAATTTACCCCTTGACATACTGCACACACTGATGTAGCTTAATGAGTGAACAATAAATGCTCTTATACTTACATATATTTGTATATTTATCGTTTATCTCCAGTAATATCCTCTGTTAATCTTATCATCGGATATATAGTACCATGATGAGGGAACCTTAAATGAACAGCAGGCATCTTAAACAAGAAATATATGACTGAATGTCTAGGCCGCTAGTTTTGTAAGACAATATACTTTGAAAAGTTTCAGTAATTTTTTTCTCATGTGTGAAGCAGTTTGATTGAGTAGATGCACGTACGTACCACAATAGGTCTGATTAGCATATACACTGACCATTCCAATGATTTTTATATAGATGCCATCTGTTGAAGTGGAAAATTATTTAAATATAGGATCGGTTACAATAGAACATTTTCCTATTCATTTCACCCGGCGATGAACTAATTCGACATACGGTCTACTCTGAAGGGGAAATCCTAGATGTAGTCGGAATAGCGGATCCAAATTCACCAGATACAAATGCTAGTTATTTTTTGAACGACTACTTCCATACACCAATGGTTCGGCAAAAATAAAATACAATCCTACACATGCATTTTCGGTCACCTTAGCCAAGGGCTGAGATTGACCTATTGTGATCAATTGGAAATTGTCAGGTCGACCCTTATGGGAGTTATTTCCCCTTTTAAATGTTTTTTTTTTTCATATTTTGGGATTTATTTTTCAAATTATCTTGAAATGTATGATAGATAGAAAGTGAAAGAAGTAAAAATGTTCAGCGCGCAAAGATATACAAAAAAGGTCAACAGGGCTGATATTATCATGTCCCCCATTATGGCAGTCTTTCTCATATTTTGGGCTTTTTTGCATTATTATGAAAAGTATGATAGATAGAGAGAAAGTGAAAGAAGCAAAAATGATGTGCTTGCAAAGATCTACAAAGATGTCAACAGGGTAGAAATTCTCAGGTCCACGCGTATGCAGTTTTCTCCCCTTTAAGTTGATTTTTCATGTTTTTGCCCATTATCTTGAAAAGTATAAAGAGATAGTGAAAAAATAAAAAAGATTCGGCATGCAAAAATCTACAAAGATGTCAACAGGGCGAAAATTGTCAGGTCAGTGCTTATGGGTGTTCTGTTTTGCTCAGGTGACCGTTAAGGCCCATAGGGCCTCTTGTTCTACAGTCAAGTTACACACGTTTATATGGATCAAACCGTCATTGATTGGCGACACATTTGCGCGTCCATTCGCACCAGCTTGATCAACAGACGTTAAAAATAGGATAAGTCTGAGAGCGTTCAGTTTAACACTCTGCAATTCGTATTAGTCTAAGTGCTCATGTACTTCAGTATACAAGATAATTAAAGTGCACCCACCATTGTATAAAATCACGAGGTAGGGAAAGGGAATCACTGCACAGCAAAATGGTCGTTTGGATTTCGTTAGTTCTAAAAATAATGCTGTATTTAAAGTTAATGATCACTTTGAAAAGAAACTGACTCTAAGACGGATTTGGGGGTACATTTGGAATATTTATGGTCTTGTGTGATACAAATTTCTGTTCTAGATCTCTACGTCTATATTTTAATTATTAGCTTATTTGATGAAGTCGTATTCACGGAAGCGGTCGTCTTGAACATACTTTGACTTTTCTTTGCGCATAATTATTACTTTTGTATTGTTTATAATATTTACAACCACTGGGTCGTTGTCACTCCTAGTGGACCGTTGAGTCCCCAGGGTATACATAAACCCAGTTCCTGATATAGCTGATTATTTCATACTACAGTGAGATTTCGAATTGATACCACGGTTTCAATTGGAAACTCCTGAAAAGCTAAGATAGCCATCTTCTTACAGCGGTTACTCTTATGACGAAATTGGGAATATATTTATGTGGTAGGGTTAGTTATATGGTGTTCCTACAAGCTTGACCTAGTGGGGTTTCCCCCGTAAGCTCGATCGGTAGAGCACAAGATCTGTAAACTAGGAATTTCAAGTTCGATTCCTAGCAGAGACAGTATTTGTCTCCGTTGCATTTGTCATTTTTGGTCTTGTATGATTGGTATCCGAAACTCTACAGCTATTTTAAATTCGAGTTCAATTACTTTATCATTTTTAAAAACCTCAAAAAGGTAACAATGACGGACCTGGAGCAAGTGTAGTCACGTTTTGACACATCATTGACAATTGATGTGCCCACTAAACATTAAATAACGGAATAATGTAAAGCGTTTGGTAGCTCCAGTTGCATTGTATACGGTATTTAACATTTGTAACCGGATTATACTTATATATGATTTATAATTATTATAAACATAATACCAATGTTATATTGCTCACGACGATTGTTTCTGTCAATTAGACTTCATCAGCTGATTTTCTAAAGAGAAAATGGTATCAGACAAGGCTAAATAATAAATCTAACCTATAGCCAAAATCCGTCAATGAGTAACCACTGTAATATTTTTACTTTAGAAGAATTTAGAATTCTAAATGCTGCTATCAGTGTGAAATATTACTTTAGTATAAGATTATTGGCTGGTACCGAAATACAAGGCACTAGGTTTATATGTCCATGGTTTGGAAATATATAATCTAAGATACCAAAGTATAAATCTACAGGACGTCCAGTATATATATACAAATATGGTGAATGTTGGACAAACACGAAACTCAGGTGGCATGGTGGAGTAAGCACCCGTGTTGACCGGTCACACCCGTCGTGAGTTCACTGTCAAATTCAAATGACATAAATGTGGAAAATTTAACCGATAACTGACAAATTGAATATAAATGGGTTATTTCGCTATACGTTTAGATTTATTATTTGGCCTTGTCTGATACAACTTTTTCTTTAGAAAATCTATTTAAAATTGGAGCTCAACTGATGAAGTCTAATTGACAGAAACGATCGTCTTTAGCATTATAGCTTGGTATTTTCTTTATAATATCTAACAATAGTATCCTAATTCTAGCCAATTAAAAAACAAACCCCAGAAAATACATGATATTCTGGACTTTTTATGATTTTTTATTTTTTAAACTAATGATCGGATTCCAGTACTAGATGTTATAATAGTGTAGGTGTACCAAGGTAAAGTGGCACATCCGGGTAGAATCAAAACCAAAACGATACCAAAAATAGGTTGTACAGGTAAAATATAATTGCCTTGCATGGACTCTGTGCAGTAATGAATCTCTAATACTTTTGTGACGACAAGTGGTTTGTCACCCTTGTTATGATTTGATTTAGACTAGAAAGTCCAAAAAGTTACAATAACGTCCCCGGAATGTGACTTTAAGTCTAAAATACCAATTGTCATTTTTTTTTAAATGTTCATGAAATTTTATTTCTCATTTTGAACTGCGATTACTGTGTTTTTATTTTTCTTATTTTTTATTTATATTGTTTCTAATGATTCAAAAACATCCATTTTGCTATGAGTGTCTCTAATTTTTAAAAATGATTTTTATTGTTTCAATTCTCTGGGGGTCTCTTAGCTTTTTCACGATCTTCACAAGTGTTTGCATTATTTAATTATATGTAGCAATATATGTAGCATATTACATACTTATTTTCTGATTTTTCATGAAAGCAGCTTTTATCATTAAAGGTAATATGGGAATCTGATTTGGAAATATTTGCAATTTTTTAAACTGTAAAAAGCCGAGACATATTGATTTTTAACATCACACATCTTCTTAATCATGTGTATTACACATCTTATAACAATGGATTATTAGATTTCCGATATCCTTTGCTTATTCCTAAATCTTGTTTACACTAATTACTATCATAATGATCTATCTAAAACTAGTTACTAATTTTGTAGGTATATATGTTTCTGAAGCAAAAACCAAAAATCTAATCTTGATTCTTTATCATTCCTTCATCATATATAAAATTGGATATTTTTATTTATCTTCCTAAATGTATCAACCTTTTTTCATTACTTCAATTAATGCTTTATTTGTTTTGTGGTTAATTTCAAGTAATTTGATATCGTAATCCATTGCTGAGTTGCGTAATTACCGAAATGAACACAAAAAGGCATTTTGTTGAAGAACTAACTCATGATTACTCATGGTAAGTACATAAAGGTTAATAATATTATAGTATTATTTTGTATTTGTGTATGTCTCTTAGATCAACTCTAGTGCCACTCAGACGCTAGAGATAGAACATAAAAAATACTAAAATTTTAATCGAAAGACAGTTCATAAGACATTATTCAACCTCGGTGATTGGACGCACATCTGAAAATCTGGGTGGGATCAGGTGCTGAGGATGAGAAAGCACCAGCCGTGATTTGCAGTCAAATTCAAATAAAATAACTAGGTAATGTATCCTCGTCATAATCGATAAAGACGACTCAACATCCACTATTGAATAGGCAATCTAAACTTTCAATTAGCGAAACACTAATTGCAAACAAGGTTATTATGCCGACCATAAAATTTGCGAAATGTAAACATTAAACCCGATTCCATTGTGTGTCAACAACTTATCATTAAGTTGTTTACCTCTATTTATATAAAATGATCATATGTTGAATATTATCTGAAGAAAGTTGCTTGTCGCGCGACCCTAATTAAGATTTAGAACAGAGGTTACGACTTTATCATTATATAATCACTGATTTACAGAAAGTTGTTAGTATACCTTTACAACTGAATATTGTATATCAAAGTGCTCTCTTTTAGGTAGTACCGTTATTAATGAAAATCCTAATTTATCCAGCACTAAATAAGTCAATGTTTTACATGTATTACTTTAAGGCAGTTCGGATGTAGTTTTTGTTTTTGTTTTTTTTTTTATCTATTTGTTTATTAATTTATTTATTTACTTTTCCTGATACTTTTTGCGAACCAATACAAACCTACACATCGAGTTAAAATTCTAGGTCCAAGCTGCGAGATTAAAAGCCAAATAATATCGCCTTGGGCAATCATGCTGATAACTGATAATGTGCTTTGTATTATGTTTATATTAAGTTATATCAAATCCGAGCTCAATTGATGAAGTCTTATTGACAGAAACGATCGTCTTGAGCATTTGTTTTGGTCTCCTTTGTAATACTATAACTTTGGCATGGTTAATGGTATTTATAACCACTGGGTCGTTGCCACTGCTGGTGGACCGTCTGAGTCCCCAAAAGTATACATAAACCCATCATCATTCCAATTATATACTAATCATAAGCTTAGATATTCATTTTACATTGGTCAGTCTAGAAGGATTTAGCAATAGGCCTACAATTCCATTTACCATTTGACGTTGTAAAATACTTTCTTTTTATTTCGGAAATATACACTTATATCAAATTGGAGCTCAACTGATGAAGTCTTATTGACAGAAACGATCGTCAAGCATTTGTTTTGGCCTCACTTGTAAAACTATAACCTTGTTATTGTTAATATTTTATGAAACTTTGTCATTAATTACAATTCTAAATGATATTTTGTCTCCAAGTAATTTGAGTTTGAAGATTAAAAAAAGTCCATTCGGACCAACAAAATGACGGCGTTGCGTAATAATCAGGCTACCTCAGATGCTTAAGTTCATAATATGGGTTATGGTCTGTTCGTATCTATTACAACTCGAACCTAAGTGACTTGGATGACTGGTACCAATGTTTAGAGTCAGTAACAGGATGGATGGGAGTCAGCTGCTTAAGCTGACTCCCATCCATCCTGTTGCTGACTCGTACCCCTCGTCTATTTGATTGTAAAATTATTTTTCAAGATATACAGAGACGTGCAAGTATTTATAGACTATTATTTCTTACTATATATTTAACATAAAACCACACTTTAAAAACAAATTGTGAAGCCATTTCTTATAGCATTTCAAGAGCCGGCTTAGCTCAGTCGGTAGCGTGCTGGACTCTTGATCGTGAGGTCGTGAGTTGAAGTCCACCCGGCGGCAGGTTGGTTTCCTGTCCTTCGCATGAGACAATAAAAACCGAGGTCCCGTGTCACAGTAGGTGTCGGCACGTTAAAGAACCCTCACTGCTCTATGGCCGTAAGTGCCGGGCACAGGTCAAAATGTGAAGCCCTTCCCCGGCATTTGTTGACGTCTCCATATGAGTGAAAGAGACTTGAGTGGGACGTTAAACTATAATAAACAAACAAATATAGCATTTCAACAGAATTTTTTCCATTAAGAATTTCAATTTAATTTTTGATTTTGATTTTTCGTCTTCTGAATCAGAAATAAAAATATTTTCTTTTTCAAAAAGAAATTTTTAAATTTTGTGATAACCCCCCTCCATATGCGTAAAATTGTGATGTGTAATTTTTACTTTCTGTTTAGTTAAACTTTATAATAATAAATTTGAAAATTACATCAAATGAAACTTGGAAACATTGTCTAACTTCTATTGAAATGCGAAAAGAAATGACTTAAAAATATTTTTTTTTAAAACAAGAATGTGGTTTTATTTGAAATATACAGAAAAAAGTAATATTAATGAATACTTTTTGCACGTCTCTGTTCTTATCAACTAGGTAGTTACCATCATGACAAATAACTGTCTGTGGAAATGAATTGAATTAAGAAACTTTAACTGAAAAGGTAGATATAAAGTTGTTAAGTATTTCTTAATATATTATAAAAAAGTTTAAGAGTAATCTTTTATTAAAATTTTCCACGGATATGAGTCAGTAAAATAATGGATACGAATCGGCTAGTTATTTTGTTATTTGTACAATGCAGTCAATCGTGGGCACCACCAAAGTGGGTACGGAGTGCGGTGGGTAGCAGCATTAGTGTGCATCATGTTGTTTTTATCATTCCCTGACCAATATATCAATTATGTATTGCAGGTGCCATGTACCCGCATCTATGTTCCATGCAGACCTGGATCTAGTAGTTGCTCTGGGGAATGTAGACCAGGATTTAGCAAACGAGAATGTCGACGATATAGAGGCAGATATGGAAATTTGCGAGGCCGCAATATTTGTGTTCCAGTTCGATACAACTGAGTTCATAAGGGACAAAAATTGTCAATACGAAACCAACGGTCATTTAAGCTAATTTGAATTTTATACAACACACATGTATACATACACGATTATTGATCAAAGTTGCAAATGTGCACATTAACATTGTTATGTATAGTAAAATATCTATCTATGAATTTTATGTATATAAACCGTTCCTTATTCTTTATCTGATAGCAGATGTATAGTCAAAAAGGCATCCCTGGCGCTAAGAAGTCTTCAAAGGAAAAACGTTGTCCATCCACTGGATATAATTTTATCACATGATGTAATTTATGATGTTTCATTATACAACAAAAATCGCTGAGGGATTATACTGTAGAATAAGGAAATTTCGTGATGGCTTTAATTTCTTTGGTTTTGATTTATCAATGAAATTAAAACCATGACGAAATTTAAAATAAATAACACTTAGTAATACTAAAAGGTTCCTTTACAAATACGTTTTAATTTGAGCGAAATTTAATGTCAACAAATGTTTTATTTCTAAACAACGTAATTTTAACCACACGACATTTTCTGGTTCTACAGTTTGTGTGTGTGTGTGTGTGTGTGTGTGTGTGTGTGTGTGTGTGTGTGTGTGTGTGTGTGTGTGTGTGTGTGTGTGTGTGTGAATAGTAATTTGAACATTAATTGTCGGAATAATTACTTGTATTTTGACTGTGAATCATAATTTTAACAAAAGGTGCTTGTACACAGCACGATTTGTACAAATTTTGGCTACATTCACTTATGACTGACAATGTATTTACAATATTGAATTAAAATTCCACGAAGTCAAAATAAAAATTGTGTGTGTGTGTGTGTGTGTGTGTGTGTGTGTGTGTGTGTGTGTGTTATAAAATAATTATATCAGCTAAAAAAATTAGTTTAATGTTTCCAAATGTATCCGAAACCAAGACGCAATGTGAATCTGTATGAACATGAGCGTAGTTATGTTCAAGTCATGATTAAGTATTTTACAAACAACACCTTTCCAGAAAGTGAAATATTGTAACTGCTAACGATAACACAAATTAAAAAAATAATGTTTGTAAGTTAATGGGAAATATTCAAATAACTCTAAAAAAAATAAGGGTGGTAAATTTTTGTATGCGATACACTAAATATGGGGAGCCTAGGTGATGAAAGAAAGGGGAATAACTGAATAAACAAACAAAGGGTAAAGGCTCGCAACATGGAAAAATCTAAAACTCGTATCATAAATGTGATATGAATGGAAACTCAATTTAAGTGTGTGCTTGATATATGATTTATTTACACAGATTGGAGCCTGCGTGATCCATAGTTCATGATATATGTTCAATGTTATTAATCATATAACATTAATTTTGTGTTGTAGTGTGAGCAAAACACAGAAAACGAAACCACATACTACCAATATCTCTGAAAAAATATACAATTTATCATTTGTAAACCATATCGAAGAGTCCCACAATTACACATGTATTATTCATTTTAACGTTCGTGTGCAATTTACTTCATTCCATATTAATAGCTATGTAAGTAACGTACCATGGCTGTTTTATCAAGATATACCAATCTAACCAATGTAAATAATGACTGCGTGTCAAATTTGAAAGTGCAATATCAATGTATGATATAATATGGTATTATGGCAAGCCAAAATCACACTAATGAGTTAAACCTAGTTTTTCTCAGCTAAACCTAGTTTTTCTCCAATTAATGTGGATTACGAGTTAAACCTATTTTTTCTCAAGTTAATCCTAATTTTTCTCATATCGCAAATTAAATGGAGAAAAAACAGGTTTAACTGAGAACAACTGGGATTAACTATGTCAAAATATCATTAATGTGATTGTGGCGCAGTTAAACATAGTTTTCTCAGCTAAACTACGTTTTTCTCGAGAAAAACTAGGTTTAACTCATTTTTGTGCTTTTGGCGCGGTTAAACTTAGTTTTTCTCAGTTAAACCTAGTTTTTCCCCAGTTAATGTGGGTTACTGATAAAATCTGGGTTTAACTGGAGAAAAAACTAGGTTTAACTGAGAAAATATAGGTTTAACTGATAAAGCAATCCTACTTTTTATCAGTGGGTTACAGGTTTAACCTAATTTTGTCTGCAGTTAATCCTGGTTTTTCTCGTGACCCACATTAAGTGGAGAAAACATTATTTAACTCAGAAAATCTAGGATTAACTGCGTCAAAATTATATTAATGCTCATTAATGTTATTTTGGTGCAGTTAAATCTAGTTTTTCTCGTGAAAAAAATATGATTAACTTATTTTTGTTATTTTGGCGCAATTTAAAGTAGTTTTTCTCAGTTAAACCTAGTTTGTCTCCAGTTAATGTAGGTTACTGAGAAAAAAGTAGGTCTAACTGGAGAAAAAGTGGGTTTAATTGCGAAAAAATAGGTTTAACTTATTAATGTGATTTGGCGTGCCCTATGGTGTTCTATGTCATCATTTTACTGCAGTACAAATTGTTATTGCTATAAAGTTGTGGATTCAAATGACATATCACGTACACATGTGATGCACCATTTTATGCAACAAAAGAAAACGACTAGATTACAAGAAACACATTGATTTATTTGTACAAGTTTGATAGTAAAACCTTATTTCAATGCATCATTTTATCATTTATTGATAATTACATTTGAGATATTTGTCGACACATATATGGACCACTTATATTAACGGCCAAACCTTTATAATAAGAAAAGATAAAAATTGTGTGTCTTGCCTGAAATTTAATACTAAAATCACGGCAAATTGATTTCTGGAAATTATCTTGTGCATGTATACAAAACTAGGTATTCTTATTTTTACTTATATATGCAATTCTGCATTAATATTCCTAACCAGCTTGTGAAGAAGAACAATAGCATGCGACGTAGAAGATGTAAGAGTATTAATGTTTAAGCTACTTTATGATACTATAAACAAACTTTCTTCAGCAAAGGAACGACTTTATTACTCTTTTTACATTTTATTACATATAAAATAGCATACTTATTGTCTGAGATTTGTCTGGGTGTTAATGCACATACATCTGCTTTATGACTCAAATACTGAATTATTATATACGCAAGATTATTTTCCGGGGATAGATTGTCGTTATACGGGCCACTGCATTGTTTAATTGTCAATGATAAATCATAGATAAGTTAATTAAAACATAAGTTTGTACCGTTTTCACGATCAGAATAGCATTAAAGTGCAGCTCTCTTGTATTTCATTCACTGAAATCATACTTATTCCCTGAAAATTGTCCTTTATGGATTTCCCTTTGTTTTCTTGCTAAGATACCATGTTACATAATTTCATTTGCAAACCAGGTGTATTAAATCGTGATACTTTTCATGTCATCGATACTGTTCAAATCATGAAGAAAAATAAAATAATTACATTGTGAAGCAGATATACAATACATTGCCGTAGTTATCAAAAATCGCAGATACCAAATTAATCGTCATGATGTCCAGGAGACAAATATATAAATCTGGACTGGACAAACACTGACCCCTGGAAATCATGAGGTATAATCAGGTGCCAGGAGGAGGTACGAATCCCCTGTCGACCGGTGACATACATTTACATTTATAAACACTTGATATATACATGTATGTTTCAACGTAATATTCAAGGGAGTAGTGTAATATTTCTGTGCACACTTAATGTATATATATATATATATATATATATATATATATATATATATATATATATATATATATATATATATATATATATATGTGTGTGTGTGTGTGTGTGTGTGTGTGTGTGTGTGTGTGTGTGTGTGTGTGTGTGTGTGAGTTTGTCGTATTTTTACAGTTCTATGTCATTTAATTACTTAATCACGGGAAACAGCCAGCGCGTAGATCTAAATATAAACTTCTGAAATAATATGCTAATGGAGATATCGAAAACGAGGTTGATCATAAATAGTCTAATCAGTCAAAATTTCATTCATTAAGCCGAAATTCTGCCCCTATGTTGAGTTATTTGGGGGGGTGGTTGTTGTTGTTGCTGATTTTTTTTTTTTTTTTGTAAATTCCGACATCTTCATTCTTTTCGCAAGATACGGTGAAAATTTCACCGCAACATATCGATCTATTTAACTATACTTTATATTTCTCTTCGCTTCAAAAATAATCATTGTGACAGTTTATATCGCTTTAAACCTATATTTTCTCAGTAACCCATATTAACTGGAGACAAACAAGGTTTAACTGAGAAACACAAGAAAAAACTAGTTTAACAGAAAAAAATAGCTTTAACTGCGCCACAATAACATTAATGAGTATTTCGCCCGGTTAAACTTAGTTTTTCTGAGTTAAATTTTGTTTTTCTCCAGTTAATTTGAGTTACGAGAAAAATTATGTTCAACTCGTCTGAAATTTCTTTACTCTTTACATAACAATTCCACATAAAAAATCAAAATAGAGACTTTTTAGTTTCAAAGACAACTGTTTTTCTCACTAAAAGTGGAACCGAAAACTTTGAATATCTAGTGATTGTTTATCATGATACTTATTTTGTCCAATACCACACTGATTGTACACATAAATACACTGAAGTTGATATGACAAATATACTGGGATTTCTAATAGACAATGTACTTGTTATGTTATGGTCTTTCAACAATTTGTCGGCATTCCTATGGGAACAAATTGTGCTCCTTTATTGACTGACCTGTCCCTTTATTCATACGAAGCATACTTTGTTCAGAAACTGCTGAATCAAAAGAACAACAAGTTAGCGGTGTCCAGTAATTTGACAAGTAGATAAATCGACGATGTTTGTCAATTAATAATGACAATTTTCATATTGAATATGTCAATGCGATATTTTCCAGTGTATTGAAAATCAAAGATACAACAGAATCAAGGACACACACTTCATACTTAGACATTTGACTGACTATAGACACAGACGGGATTCCCGGGGAAATTAACAACTAAGCTATGCGACAAACGCGACGATTTAGGTTTCCCATTGTTAATTTTACACACATTTAAGTAGTAATATCCCACAATCACTCGCATATGGAGTTTAAATTTGACAAATGATCCGATATGCCAGGGCGTGAACATTTCCTATACAGATAAACTACTCACTAACAAATTATTGGCACAGGGATATTAAAAACCTCCATGGATATCAACGTTGCGCAAGTCTAACGGTCGATATAATAATCTTTTTTGCGATCAATCTGTTTCGCTAAGTGAAATGTTGAGTTACCTTTTCGATGGCGATCGTTGATACGTCTATATCAGTTGTGACAAGGAATCGTTCATCACGTATTTAATCCTGATTTGAACTCACGGCTGGTGTGATCGGTCGACAGGGAAGCTTACTCCTCTATGACACCTGATCCCACCTCCGTGTTTTGTCAATTTTGTCCAGATTTGTACCTATATTCTGGACATCGTAAAGATTAGTGTCTGATATTTTTAAATTAGTTGCTTATCTGATCTTTTACTTTCACCAATCCTTCGGCATCAAGTTGTGTCATGACATAATTGCATCCAGTTGAGACGTGAATTCCTGGTATCTATAATTATGAATTTATCGTCCTAGTTCTATCATATATTCATACGAAAGTCTGATATGTTCGCTTGATTCTGTTGTGTTTTTATTTCAAGTTCGCTGGGATAAATCGCATTGGCATATGTATGAAAATTGTCATTATTAATTGACAAAGTGTTGTCGATATATCGAAATTTCAAACTTAAGGAGACCGCCAGTTCTTTCTTTTTTATTCAAGAGTTTCTTACTGAAGTCTCCTTCGTGAGAATAAAAGAACAGGTCAGCCAATAAAGGAGCACAATTGGTTCCCATAGTAAAGGCGACAGTTACTAAAAGATCTTTCTCCAAACATTTCGTCTGTTAGAAATTCAAGCATCTTTTTATATCAAGTTCATTGTATTTATTTGTAGAATAAGATTTGCGTTGCATGTCATC
Organism: Atrina japonica; assembly: GCA_030159075.1. Classification (NCBI taxonomy): domain Eukaryota; kingdom Metazoa; phylum Mollusca; class Bivalvia; order Pterioida; family Pinnidae; genus Atrina; species Atrina japonica. Next base: position 1,829,928 of record BROG01000040.1, on the reverse strand, counting down.
AGTAACATTATAATCAATGCCAAGAAATTTAAATTTTCGGTTACTACTGTTAGTGACGAAAAAAGTTGTCGATGATACCTATAGGTCTCGCTTTTAATATGTAAGGAGTACAAAAGTCGTATGTTTTGATACTATGAAAAAATATGATGCCTCTTTTAATAATCTGAAAGCTATTTAGAATATTCTTAAGAATCCATTTCTTATTTACACCGCTTCTGGAATAAACAGCTGAACATTATTGCTCAAGTTTCTCCTTTATGCCCCAATGCATACACGAATTTTTCTTACGGGTGCTTACGTATGGAACATTTGTAAAAGTACACGTATCCTAACGATTCAGTCACTTATATGAGCTATTTAAGAGTAGTTATTTCAAGCTGTTTATTTATTACGAGATATTACGATTGATATACAGCAAAACGATTTTTCCGAGTTACCACGATAAATACAAACAAGATATGGGCTTTTTATGAATTTTTACGGGAATATTATGGAATGTTTTAATGACCTCGTAGGTGTGTCATTTTCGATCGTTGAAAATCCGCCTAACAAAATCTTGTAAGCTTATTAAAAGCAAAGAGATGTAAACATTTTTAATATTATAGACTACAATGAACATGCAAATTCTGGAAGTAGAGAACATTTTTTTCTCATAAACGTGGATAGGAACGAATCACCAAAGTTATTTCAAATTAAATTTGCGGACTGCAGGTTTCTTCACTTTACAATTGAGAACGTATTTTTGCACTCGTTATGGTCCATACATAAGTCGTAAACTAACGGTCCGTGTATATGAAGGGGCATAATGGATGTCAATGTCTTGGTAAGGAATAAAGATGGTGGAACATTTGCTGGACACTGCTAGGTACCTCTATCGAGATATCCAAAATAAATGTGGTACCATCGGCTGTATCTACATCAAAATAGTTAGATACTAGCCCATGAACTAGAAATATTTCTTTGTTTCATTAAATTTGATCTTAAATGGTGCCTTAAGCCTTACATAACAAGAATATTTTACTCATACGGAGATTTCACCAAATGACGGTGAAGGGCTTCAAATTTTGGCCTATGTTTGGTACTTACGACCATTGATCAGCGAGGTCATTTTTACGTCACCTACTGTGAAACGAGGAGCTCGGCTTTCACTGTCTCATCCGAAGGTTCGATCCCGCGACCCTCCGGCTGGGAATCGAGCACTCTACGGCGAAGCCATATATATATATATATATATATATATATATATATATATATATATATATATATACATGTATATATATATATATATATATATATATATATATATATATATATATATATATATACATGTATATATATGTATATATATATATATATATATATATATATATATATATATATATATATATATCAGATTGGAAATAAAAAACAAAACTATATGCAATCAGACTTCAAATAAGCGAAATATTAAAGAAAATCGTGTTGAAGAATATATGTGACGCGAACCTTCATGCTGCGAGTCAAGGACTTAACGCAAACTAATATGGGAAAATAGATATGATGGTTATTGCCGTGGTACTAAATGTGGACATGCAAATGTCAATAAAGCACTATTTATTATACTATATATGTGTAGCTCGTAATAAAAACAAATCCAGTCTGTTGAAATATCTAATAAAACGCAGAAGATAAAATAAAAATAAAACGAAGCAAATCAAACATCAATTACATTAATCGCAAATCACCCCCTTTCGTCAATAACGTTTATCAATTCGTAAGACATATAAAATTGGCAAACACAGTTTTATTACTCAATTCAAAATCACGTATGTTGACTCTATACAGAGCGTTGATCTATATGTTCTTATATATTTTATATACACAAAAAATACAAGTGGTAAAAATATTTTATAAACATGTTATACTCATGTTGCTGACCACGCATGAAAAACATATGTAATAAAAAATATATTACATGTGTTTAAGGTATGTAAAACATACATTGGTGTAAAACCCACAGTGTCTGATTTAGTAATTTAGGCTGGAATATCCACTGTTTTCTGATTGAATGAACTCGACTGAGATACCTAATGTTGTCTGATTGAGTAACCTATATATAGACTGGAATATTCACTGTTTTCTGATTAACTCTAGGATACCCAATGTTGTCTGATTGAGTAACCTATATATAGACTGGAATATTCACTGTTTTCTGATTAAGTCTGGGATATCCAATGTTGTCTGATTGAGTAACCTATATATAGACTGGAATATTCACTGTTTTCTGATTAAGTCTGGGATATCCAATGTTGTCTGATTGAGTAACCTATATATAGACTATATTCACTGTTTTCTGATTAAGTGAATTAGGCTGGGATACCCAATGTTGTCTGATTTGAGTAACCTATATATAGACATCATATTCACTGTTTTCTGATTAAGTCTGGATATCCATTGTTGTCTGATTGAAACCTATATATAGACTGGAATATTCACTGTTTTCTGATTAAGTGAATTAGGCTGGGATACCCAATGTTGTCTCATTGAGTAACCTATATATAAACTGGAACACCCACTGTTTTCTGATTAAGTGAATTAGGCTGGGATACCCAATGTTGTCTGATTGAGTAACCTATATATAGACTGGAATATTCACTGTTTTCTTATTAAGTGATTTAGGCTGGGATACCCAATGTTGTCTGATTGAGTAACCTATATATAGACTGGAATATTCACTGTTTTCTGATTAAGTGATCTAGGCTGGGATACCCAATGTTGTCTGATTGAGTAACCTATATATAGACTGGAATATTCACTGTTTTCTGATTAAGTGAATTAGGCTGGGATACCCAATGTTGTCTGATTGAGTAACCTATATATAGACATGAATATTCACTGTTTTCTGATTAAGTCTGGATATCCATTGTTGTCTGATTGAGTAACCTATATATAGACTGGAATATTCACTGTTTTCTGATTAAGTGAATTAGGCTGGGGTATTCAATGTTGTCTGATTGAGTAACCTATATATAGACTGGAATATTCACTGTTTTCTGATTAACTCTAGGATACCCAATGTTGTCTGATTGAGTAACCTATATATAGACTGGAATATTCACTGTTTTCTGATTAAGTCTGGGATATCCAATGTTGTCTGATTGAGTAACCTATATATAGACTGGAATATTCACTGTTTTCTGATTAACTCTAGGATACCCAATGTTGTCTGATTGAGTAACCTATATATAGACTGGAATATTCACTGTTTTCTGATTAAGTCTGGGATATCCAATGTTGTCTGATTGAGTAACCTATATTAGACTGGAATATTCACTGTTTTCTGATTAAGTCTGGGATATCCAATGTTGTCTGATTGAGTAACCTATATATAGACTGGAATATTCACTGTTTTCTGATTAAGTTTGGGATATCCAATGTTGTCAGATTGAGTAACCTATATATAGACTGGAATTGTTTTCTGATTAAGTGAATTAGGCTGGGATACCCAATGTTGTCTGATTGAGTAACCTATATATAGACTGGAATATTCACTGTTTTCTGATTAAGTGAATTAGGCTGGGATACCCAATGCTGTCTGATTGAGTAACCTATATATAGACATGAATATTCACTGTTTTCTTATTAAGTGAATTAGGCTGGGATACCCAATGTTGTCTGATTGAGTAACCTATATATAGACTGGAATATTCACTGTTTTCTGATTAAGTGATTTAGGCTGGGATACCCAATGTTGTCTGATTGAGTAACCTATATATAGACTGGAATATTCACTGTTTTCTGATTAAGTGAATTAGGCTGGGATACCCAATGTTGTCTGATTGAGTAACCTATATATAGACATGAATATTCACTGTTTTCTGATTACGTCTGGATATCCAATGTTGTCTGATTGAGTAACCTATATATAGACTGGAATATTCACTGTTTTCTGATTAAGTGAATTAGACGGGGGTATTCAATGTTGTCTGATTGAGTAACCTATATATAGACTGGAATATTCACTGTTTTCTGATTAAGTGATTTAGGCTGGGATACCCAATGTTGTCTGATTGAGTAACCTATATATAGACTGGAATATTCACTGTTTTCTGATTAAGTGAATTAGGCTGGGATACCCAATGTTGTCTGATTGAGTAACCTATATATAGACATGAATATTCACTGTTTTCTGATTACGTCTGGATATCCAATGTTGTCTGATTGAGTAACCTATATATAGACTGGAATATTCACTGTTTTCTGATTAAGTGAATTAGACGGGGGTATTCAATGTTGTCTGATTGAGTAACCTATATATAGACTGGAATATTCACTGTTTTCTGATTAAGTGAATTAGGCTGGGATATCCAATGTTGTCTGATTGAGTAACCTATATATAGACTGGAATATTCACTGTTTTCTTATTAAGTGAATTAGGCTGGGATACCCAATGTTGTCTGATTGAGTAACCTATATATAAACTGGAATATTCACTGTTTTCTGATTAAGTGAATTAGGCTGGGATATCCAATTTTGTCTGATTGAGTAACCTATATATAGACTGGAATATTCACTGTTTTCTGATTAAGTCTGGATATCCAATGTTGTCTGATTGAGTAACCTATATATAGACTGGAATATTCACTGTTTTCTGATTAAGTGAATTAGGCTGGGATATCCAATGTTGTCTGATTGAGTAACCTATATATAGACTGGAATATTCACTGTTTTCTGATTAAGTGAATTAAGCTGTGATATACAAAGTTTTCTGATTGATTGACTTAATATAGGCTGGAATGTCCACTGTTTTCTAATTAAGTGAATTAGGCTGGGATATCCAATGATGTCTGATTGATTGACTTAATATAGGCTAGAATACCCACTGTTTTCTGATTAAGTGAATTAGGCTGGGATACCCAATGATGTCTGATTGAGTAACACACACACACATACACACACACACACAAATACATATATATATATATATATATATATATATAGAGAGAGAGAGAGAGAGAGAGAGAGAGAGAGAGAGAGAGAGAGAGAGAGAGAGAGAGAGAGAGAGAGAGAGAGAGAGAGATGCTGAAATATTAATTAAGATGAATAGAACACCAACATAAATATTCAACACGTCTTACGTTTTACGGATGTTGTTTCACGCCAGTACACGTAGTCCTCGACATTTGTATTTCATACATAGAATATGTAATTTACTGGTGTATTTATACGTACGTAAAATATGCGTTGACCTTTTTGCTGTGTAGATAGACATATCCCATATAGTTAGATCACATTGGTTATTCGTGACTAGACCTCGTATAAATTAAAAATAAACTATTTCAAATTATGTTAGCCGGTATTTACTTCTCGGAATAAATATTGCAATCAGAGTATGTGAGTTCCCTTTTACACGCTAGGAAGTACTCTGACCATTACGGGCTTTTATTCTTTTATTTGTTATTTATTACTTAGACTGATATACAATTATAAGAATGATATTGTATAATGTTTGGTAGCAGCTAGATTCTATTACCTATATAGCGATAAATAGTCCGGACAGAATGGCGGGAACTCTACAACATCGCCAATGACATGTATGCGACACGAATGGATTTCGTTGCAATACCTAAATCGTGTATGTATTATTATTGATTATATCTTCTGTATAATTATTCATAAAACGCAATCGATAAACTCGATCTGTATTTTTTTTCAGTATCCGCATCTGATTTACATCGTTTCTGGAATAAGCTATTGTACCGTTTTGCTGAAATTTCTCCTTAACGGTTGTCAGTATCTTGGTAAAGAGTAAATATAAAGGTTTATTGAATCATTGGTGGACTTTGCCATGTTCCTCTATTTATATAGGGTTTTGTGAAGTTTAGGTGCCCAATATAAATATGGTAGATCAAAATCAGTATTAGTTGTAAGTACAAAGTTATACTGATATATGATTTTGCAGGATTTCGACCTTTGAGCGTGGGCTAACTGTGTATATAGGATCACCGGAATTCATGTTAAACCTTAGTTCTTCTTATAAACAAATAAAATAATATTATTAACAAATAATCACTTAATTATCTGCGGCTTTGTCTGCTGTAACCAGTACATATTGGCCATTTTATTTATCCAGCTCAGTTATCATTTCGGGGTCTCTGAATACAAAAGGATAATTTGTTTTCATACTTCCTTTAGGTTTTCGAATACGAGATTTTATAAACCATCGTACAGCTTTTACCCATTCAGACAAATCAATTGTTTGTTTCTAAGTCTTCATGTTTGACCCATCGTCTGGCATTATCCTCGACAGAATATTAAACAAGTTAAGAAAGTAGGTCCGGTAGTATTCGTTCCGGCAATCAGTTGATTGTGACGTAAGATATTGAATGTTCTTTTCAACAAGAATTATATCTACAATGAATGTCATTAAAGAATTGAAGCATTGAAGAAATATAACAAATCTCAAATACCAAAGTATAAATCAATAGAATGTCCAGGACACAGATACAAATCCGACAAAAATGGACAAACACGGACATCTGGAAACCAAGAGGCGGGATCAGGCGCCATGGAGGAGCAAGCATCTCCTGTTGACCGGTCACACCCGCCGTGAGTCCACAGTCTAGTCCAATGAAATACCTGAGGAGTGAATCCTCATAACAATTGGTACAGACGTCTCAACTACCGCCAAAGAAAAAGCAAATCCATATTCCACTTAGTGAAACAGAGTAATCGCAAACAAGACTATTCTACCGACCGTAAAATTTGCGGAACGTTGACATAAAACGCGGTTTTTTTATATCACCTGAGGAGTGAATCCTCGTCACAATTGGTACAGACGTCTCAACAACCGCCAAAGAAAAGGCAACTCAACATTCCACTTAGTAAAACAGAGTAATCGCAAATAAGTCTATTATACCAACCGTAAAATGTGTGGAACGTTGACATTAACGGCGGTTTTAGATATCCCTGTGTCAATAATTTGTCAGTGAGTAGTTTACCTCTGTATATGAAATCTTCATATGTTGTACACGCCCCAGCATATCGGATCATTTGTGAAATAGAAACTCCATATGCAGGTGACTGAGGGATATTACTACTTAAATGTGGAAAATCTACGATGGGAAAGTCGAAATCGTCGCGATTGTCGTATAGCTTAGTTCCCGATTTCCCGTAAGTAAAATGTCTAAGTATGAAGCGTGTGTGCTTGATTCTGTTGTATCTTTAATTTCTAGTTCGCTGTGATATATCGCATTGACATATGTATGAAAATTGTCATTATTAATTGACAAAACGTCGTCGATATATCTAAATGTCAAATTAAACGACACCGCTAACTTTTTCTTCTTTTGATTTGACAGTTTCTGAATGAAGTCTGCTTCGTATGAATAAAAGAACAGGTCGGCCAATAAAGGGGCACGATTGGTTCCAATAGAAATGCCGACAGTTTGTTGAGAGACGTCTCCGAACATTACATATATATTGTCTATTAGAAATCGCAGCATGTTTTTATATCAATGTGTAGAATCAGAGTGGTGTTGGACAAAATAAGTATCCTGATAGCCAATCACTAGATATTTAATTTTCGGGTACCACCTTTAGTGAAAAAACAGTTGTCTTTCTTTTTATTTGTATGAGGAATAGTTGTGTAAAGAGTACAGAAGTCATATGTTTTGATACTGTGAATTCGAGAAAAATTGTGTGTCTTCAAATTTTCTAAAAGCTGCTTAGAATATTTAAGTATCCACATCTGATTTACCTCGCTTCTGTAATAAGCAACTGTACAGTTTGTTTAAGTTTCTCCTTAACGGCTGTCAATATCTTGGTAAGCAGTAAAGATAAAGGTTTGGTAGAACATTAGCTGGATCCTGCTATGTATCTTTGCTTATATGGGGTTTTATGAAGTTTAGGTATCCAATATAAATATGGTAGCTCAAAATCGGTATCCGTTGTAGGGATATCAAATGAGCATAATACGGGCACGTAATTTTGAAAAGATCTCGTCCTTTGAAAGTGAGCTACGTGTATATGTAGGATTACCGGTATTCGTATTAAAGTTCTTCGAATAAACAATTATAGTAATGTGCCTTACAAATAAAAATTATATTATCTGAGGCTTTGTCTGCTGGTACCTGTACATATTGGTCATGTAATCTATCCAGTTCAGTTACTACTTCTGAATCACTAAATACAGAGTGATAACGTGTTTTTATAGTCCCTTTAAGTTTTCGAATACGATATTTTACCAATCATCGTGTGGCTTTTAGCCATTCAGACAAAGTGTCTGGTTCTACGTCTGGTTTCTATCTCTTTTTCATTTCTTATCATATAAAAATCTATTATCAATTTCTGGACATAGATACAAATACAAAAGAGTTTTGTATAATAGATGTTAATATGCTCTAGAGTTTTTGATGAAGAATTGTTGTGCAAAGTGTAAAAAATCAAAAGACTTGATGCTTGTGCTTTGAAATTTGGAGACTTTAAATTTTCAACAATTGAAACCTCACCGGTTCGATAGGATCATATATGAAGGGAGATGATGCATATGAACATGTGAGGGAACTATGCAATAGATGGTTGATGTCTAGGCACTGCAAAACTTGTTTGTAATTTTGAAATAGCTTGGATACAATACTAGGGGTATAACTATATGAAATGCAAGTCGTAGTCTTCAATTTAAATTATGCCTATTGATTGTAAATTTAAGTTTAAGAACACTTATCATATGTCGTACATGCAAGTAAAATCATTGCGGCATTGGTGACAGAGCGTCTGTCCGAAAAGTTGTTATTTCGGTCGACAAAAGACAAAAGAAGACAAAAATTGTCGGATGCCAGCAGGGAGTCTAAAATATCATCTAAGTCAAATAAATCACATGCATTTGTAGGGTTGAAATTTCCGAAACCTTCCATTCCATAGTCCATTATTTCTAGCAGACGGTGGGTCCAGTTCTGTTAACGGGAGAAGGTATTTCCGAAAATTATAAGTATTGCCAGATCCCCAAAAATGAATATAAAGAGATAAATGTAGATTTTTGCAACAGATAATAAGTTATATGCATATATTGTAGTATTCAAAGAATTTATGTTTTGTGCGGTACCAGAACATGGCATCTTATTGTACTTTGTTAACAAGCAAGTTAAGAAGCAGTTCCGGTGGTATTAGTTCCTTCAATCAGATGACTGTGGCGGAAGATATTGAATTCTTTTCAACGAGATTTAGATCTACAATGAATGGCATTAAATTACCTTCACCGTATATATAATACGCGGGGCAACAAGAACAGTTTACTTTGAATTTAAATTTAAATTGGCAAAATGAGTTGCTGTTTTAATGGGGAGAGGTGGTTTATTCAATGCAGTAATGGTAGATAAAATAAACTGCAACTGACGAAGACTCTGCTTCAAGACTTTTTGATATTTTTCTCTGTCATAGGTTGTAATCATTTGCAGAGCCTACTTGAACATAACTTTTTATATGATATGAGTGATTTATTGTTTCCAGGCCAGCTTCGAAATAAATTACAGATCAAGTACAATATGGTGGGATCCTTGTTACAATTATTTCGGCCTACAGTTGAACGTTTTTGAATTGTTCATCTTTCTGCTTTTAGTGAAATTGTCCCTAACATCACTGGCGAGAGGGACGGATTGATGTGATGTAGATATTGGCTAGCGCATTTTTGTGTAAGGTATATTTCAGTCGTCGATAATTGTGAACTGTTTTGATGCAGAAGTTATAATGTTGATATCTATCAGTACTATTAGCTAGTATTAGGCACGGTATTCAAATAGAAGAAGTTAGGTTGAGTTAATCAATTGCAATACACCATTTTCAAGTTATCTCATTCCGTTCGGATTTTTCGAGTTATTGTATATCCAGTTCACGTGATGTCAACAAAATCGGGGGCAGTCAGCATGGCGGTTTAATGTAAAGTCGTATACGTTGTGCTGGCTGCCTTTTTAATTATTCAAATGCCTCATTAGCACTGCCTCGCAGAAGTGTGTAAATTGGAGAAGAAAATGTATGGATACATGTAGTCTGTTCGTTTATTTGTTTTCCCAGAACAGAACAAGAAAATACATAACAGCTGAAAAACTTCAGCGGGTCGAATTTTAGTAGTTTTACATCATGGATACGCCGAGTTATTAAAACTGAGACATACCTTGCGAAAACTGTTCAAAGTCGCATATATAAGTTGTACACTAGAATTTTATATATAGATTAATTTAATATGCCAGTGATAGCGGTAAAGATTGCTGATGCATGTCATTTAGTTGATGAATTGTCATCTTGGTAGTTGTTAATGTTAATGTAAACCGGAAATCATTCTGCCCCACCGGAAACGGCGAATTGCAACATAGTATGACAAACTCAAAACGTAAAAGGACAACTCGTAAAAGGTCCATTGAAAAAGCAGACCTGGATTTCTCAAGCAATTTTAACAAAATATATAGTGATTTGAGAATTTAGGAATTTAGTTTTGCTTCGGAACTGTTTTACCACTGTTTTAAATTTGAGCTCAACTGATGAAGTCTAGATCTAATTGACAGAAACGATTGTCTTGAGAAGTTGTTTCAGATACTTTTTATATCTATAACTTCGGTATTATGTCTATAAAAACCTCAGATACCAAAGTGTAAATCAATAGAATGTCCAGGACATAGATATAAATCCGATAAAAAATGGACAAACACGGACCTCTGGAAACCAAGAGGTGGGATCAGGTGCCATGGATGAGTAAGCATCCCCTGTTGACCGGTCACACCCGTCATGAGTCCACAGTCAAGTCCAGTGAAACACGTGAGGAGTGTATCCTCGCCACAATTGGTACAGACGTCTCAACAACCGCCAACGAAAAGGCAACTCAACATTTCACTTAGTGAAACAGAGTAGTCGCAAACAAGACTATTATACCGACCGTAAACCTTGCGGAACGTTGACATTAAACGCAGTTTTCGATATCCCTGTGTCAATAATTTGTCAGTGAGTAGTTTACCTCTGTATATGAAATCTTCATATGTTGTGCACGCCCTGGCATATCGGATCATATTTACTACCACTGGATAGTTGCCACTACTGGTGGACCGTTTGAGTCCCCGAGGGTTTAAATAAATCCAGTACCTGGTATTTCGGTACCAGCTGATTATTTATACCAAAGTGATAAATCGAATAAACAGGACGGTTTAAATACTACATTCATCAAAACTAAGTCAGTCAACTTTTTTACAGTGGTTACTCTTAGGTTATTTTGGCTTTGTGTGCTACCACTTTTTGTTTCGGATGTCTAAATCTATTTGAAATTCGAGCTCAACTGATGAAGTCTTATTGACAGAAATGATCGTCTTGAGCATTTGTTTTGGCCCTTTTTTTAATCTATAACTTTGGTATTATGTGTATAAAAGTTAGTGAGATTACGTCTTGACATATAAATATTATTTAAAATCTCTATTTAATTCAAGTTTGGTGGCGCGCTCGCTTTATTATCCCAGTGGTTAAGAGTCTTTCAATATAACTGCGGGGTAAGCGTTTCCTCACACATATTTGACGACAGTTTACAGGGAAGGTGTTGCGTTTTGCCTTTGTGAGTTCATTCGTACTCAGGATAAATGTTTTCGATTTGACGCAATTGACCTATGTCAATAACCTACACTCACTTTCCAACAGTGGTTTTGGTCATATTACTTTTTACAGCGCCTTATACAACCTTTCTGCGTATGATATCGTAATATGATTAATCATTGCCTATGGCAGAGTACAATTCAAAATGAATATTTTCAAATAGTTTTAGATATCATAGTAGCATACATAAATAGCAGGTAGATATGAATTGAAGCAGCCAAATGAATAAGCTTCGTGATCGGGTTCAAGATACAACATTGGCAATTACCTATGAATCATGAAAAAACATGGCGGTGACCAGGGAGTCAGTAATGGCGTTTTCTACACAGAATTTGACTTAAAAATGATATAAGCTGTCACAATGATGATTTTTGCCCCATGATATAAAGACGAGAATATGATAAAATGTGTGTTTAATTAAATTATCAAACACGTGAAACGTTGTAAAAGATCTTCGTATCGAAGGTATTTATTTTATTAGAAAAATCGGGCTGTATTTCCATGTGCAATGACCCTTCAGATAAACTCTTTCGCTATATCAAATGTGCTTCGTAATTCGGTCAGGGGGATCTGGGTCCTTTATGCGCTCGGTCTATCTGCAATATCGGCCCGTGACACAATCGGCGTATGTTAAAATTGGCCGATTCTTATGTGTTTTATATTAACTTTTAAGGTGGTATTTAGAATACCTGAAGCAAATCGGATGAGTATAATAAATAAAAATACCAGGTCATTAAAGAAATTTTTCCAATTTCTAATGTTCCCTGAAATGAATGCTGACATTGCCAAAATCAAAACAATATACCTGTGAAAACTATGCGTACCTCATTTATTACAGCCGTGCTACCATGTCCGGTGGAGTTGGGCCGTCCATATGTGTCAAGGGTGAGAAAGCCGAGAATGCGGTGGGATGGGTTAATCGTACTAAAAGTACTGATACGAGTTGATGGCAATCGTAAGTTTTAATGAGATATAATACACTTAGTATAATATACTGAATACTTTTTAATTCGGTAAAATTAGGTTTTACAAAAAAGTAACTAAACTCGGGTCAGACATTTGGCCTAACGTGAGTACTGATGACTTATTTATTATGCAACAAACTGCATAGATCAGTCATATGATTATAAAATTTTGTGCTTATAAACAAAGTATATCGGTTGTCGGTGCTAGTTTCTATTCAAGATATATATGTTTGCTGTTTGAAGCAACACAAATTGGAATATTTCAAAAATGTTTGGTATTTTTTTCAAAATGAAGAACAGTTTAAAATTTGAAATGACAGCTGTAAGTTTTTGTATTCTTATAGAAAACAATAGTGTTGGGTGAATGCAATCATTTGCCATATGAAGTTCTATTTTTTACCAAGACTATTTATGATCTGGGGTCACTGTTAGGTCTAACAATTCAACATTATGAAATTGTGTTTCTGAAAGAAAATATACCTATAATAGTAATCGGCTTACAATAATTCGACCTAATTTGAATGTCACATCTGTAACAATTTCAACAACTTGTAAACATCATTTAATCTCATTAAATCATTATTATCTTTCTCTCAGTTTACCATCCCCATTGATGTTATCAGCAAGATATCATCTTGAATCAAAAGGGAATTGTCCATATATCGTATTAAAGAGGCGCTGCGTATTTGTAGCATATAATTTATAGATTTGGATCGTATCTGTTCACACTTCCGTATTTGTACTGTTTATATTTTTAATTTTCACGTTAATTCATGTAGTTCTGATAAAATTAAAGATTTGACATATACAGATACGTAATATATACGTAATTAGACGTTTTGTAAAACTGAATGAAGAGCAGATTACTTAAGGTACAATGATATACAGCACCGTAAATACACCAATAATTGCATCTATTTGACTGGTAATACAATGGGGCATGATATTGTGTATACATACGCCTTTATATCGGTTGTGGGGGCTAGCTTCTATTCAAGACATATGTCTGCCGTTGGAATCAACGCACATTGGAATGTTTCATAACAGTTTAACAGTTTACAGATATGGCAGCTGTAAGATTTTGTATTCCTCAACAAAGTCATAGTGATGGATGAATGCAACCATTTTCCTCAAATAGTTCTATTTTTTTACCAAGACGATTTGTTTTGTGGTCAATGTTAGGTCGGACAATTCAGTATTATGAAATTGTTATTTCTGAAAGAAACATATATATCTTTAGAACATTCCAAGTTTTTTTCTGTGTTTAGCATCCGCGTACGGATTGGTTTTGAGATCATTAAACAGAAATATACACAAACATCTAAGGAAAAAAATATGGAATATAGCCCTACAGTGAACAGGTAAACATGAACATTTATTTACATCATAATGATTGAAAAAATTAAAATTTAGTGGTTATTTATTACTATGTTCCTAAGATATGGTTTTATTAGTGTAATTTTGTTTTTCTTTGTTAACATATTGGGAAATACTTAAATGTCCATAAAATTGCATTTGTACTCAAAACATTTTCTTGTGTTTTTTCTGTCATTTCGTGTTTTTTTTCCTGATAGAAAGATAAGATTTTTACTTTAGGGTGGACGCTAAACATAAAAAAAAAAACTTGAAATGGCCTTAGCAGTAATCGGCTTGTGATAATTCGATCTAATGTGAATGTCACTTCTGTGATAATTTCGACAAGCTGTAAATATCATTTATTCTCATTAAATCATTATTATCTTTTTCTCAGTTTACCATTACCGTTAATGTCATCAAATTATTTTAAGCAAACATGTCAAGTACACGTGGCTTACTTTGCCAAATATACATTTCTGTATCGACCCAGATTGACCAGACAGTAGTGGTTTGATACGACAAACTTGTCGGTTTTAGGAAAGGGAACTGTCCATATATTTTATTCTTATAACAAAATGGGAAAAAATACAGTATGAAATTTCACTAAGAATATTAATTTTCAGTTTTGATTAAAATCCGTTTGGCACGAAAACCCTCAAGCTAGACTATTGAACAAACCGAAAGTATATTCAGGATCATTGTCATGACATTGTCTCAAACTGTTGTCACAATAAATATCTGAAGACCACGATCAATCCTGTGATTTTGTTAGACAGAAATAAACAAGATTCGAAAATATCCAATAATGTCATCGAGAAAACAAATACCTTTACATGAAGGTGGTAAAACTTCTTGAATTTTTATCCTTTTATGAGCTGAAAACTAGCCACCTGTGTAGTGTAACGATGCCCGAGACTTTTCTCGCCAAAGTGTCCCTATATCCCATTATTATTATCACTCATACAGAAAAACATCACGCTATGATAAAAAAAATACGTCACCAACGTTCCACACCTGTTATGTGTTACAGGTGGAAATTGCAAGCGACATAAACGAAGAAACAATCTAGCAAATTATGTTTTATAATTCATCTCATGATCACTATCACCGTGATAGAGTCCAATTTGTTAGAATGAAAATAAACAATAAAAAAGTTCTTAATTTGATCATCAAAGATGGAAGAAATTTATTCCACAATTATGTTTTCAATTCACGACACTATTCATGTCACATTATTAAAGCCATAACAATATGTTATTTAATTATGTGTAATGTAAGGGAATAAAAGCTTAGTATATTGACAAACAAGGTATTTCATCAATTAGGCGTGGTTTTCATGGTATTACTAGTACTAGCTCTCCGTAATAATTGCAACAGTTCATATTCTATGTCGATCACTCTTAACAAACAGAGTGTAGGTAGGCTACCATTTGTAAAAAGCCAAGATGATCATTTGCACGTGCAGTCAAACCCGTTGACAGCAGACACTCAAGGGAAATTGAAAAATGGCTGCATATGAGAGGTAGCCTTGAGTTCAATGTTGAACAAAATCATTAGACAATTGGTGTCCATTATACAGTATATAAGGGATATTTATATATGCAAGATTTATACCCCTTTCCCGAATTTATTTTTTCATCTATTGTCCTATTCATTATTTGAAAAACAGTAATTTATTTATAAAACTCGAGCTAACTTGGTAAATTTTAATCTAAAGCCATGGTATCCATTTATTTTCATGCTTTTATTGCCATTGGCAGATAAAGAAGATGAAAAATTGAAAGCTGTGACCCCCAAAATACCAAATTTTTTATGACACTTTAATTTTAAATTCGGTCACTGTAAAATATTTAGTCATCATTTTTTTCTGTAAATGATCACTTTAGAATGGTAAGTAATTATATCGACTCAGTATAACAAGTTGTGGGTAAATAGCGAAGAAGTAACACTTTGAAGTATGCCCATATAGAGTATTTTTAACAAAAAATCCTTTAATGGAAGACTGTACAACCATTTGACCTGGAGTGTGACCTTGAACCTGACTGGGGGATGCACATTTTCAAATTGAACCTTTCCTGTAAGTTTCACAAAATTATCATTTGCAATAAGAATGTAATAATAGTTTATGTCAAAATGTGCAGAGAAACAGACAGAGGGACAAAAAATGCTAGACAATGTAAAGCTGTGTTTTATAGATGACACAATAGATGACTGTTAAATAATTTTATCCACAAAAAAACCGACTTAATATGCTTCTTGTTGTGAATTTATCAATTCTATTCATGTCTTATGTGGACAAATGTGTGTCGTTTGTCATCTTCATTTACATTGCCAACATCAGATCCTGTTAAGATTATTGTATTGAGGTTCTGGTCACGTGACCAGGTGTCCTTCCCCATAATATTATTTTATTGTTTTTAAATATCAATATGTGAATGCCTCTGTACTGACTAAGCAATATTTACATCAGATAAAAGTGTCATTTTATTGCTTAAAATCAGTTATTGACATGGAATAAACAATATCACGTGATTACGTAATACTGTTTAGAAGTTACGAACTGTCTTTCGACTATAAATTTAGGTAAGAATAGTTTTGCTTAACAAACACGTTTTTCTCCAACTCTTGTAAAGTATCTAAAATCAGATCCTTCCGTGTCGTATCTGTCGTTTCTGTTAAGTTCAAGCAGTTTTGATGTAGTTCAACCCTATTCTGTCGATTAGTGTTACATGTTTACACTCTTTTGTCCATGGCGACCAAAACAATCGTTTGAAATTTTCCAATCATACAATTTTAAGTACATGTAGTTGTCATCTTCAACGTCGTCAAAATTTCATCCATAGGTCTTTGGAAAACAAAATTGACTTTCGGTGAAAAGTTTAGATTCTTCGGCTTTCAATGATTGACTAATCCAATAAATCGAGTCAAATATCTATCTGCCGTCGTATGTCTGTGCTACATGCACCAGGTTGTCTGTCCATTTCGCAGATCACAGGTTGAAGTGGAAAGACAGAAGAATTTAGTTTAATTTCGTGTAACGTTGTCAGTGTTAACAGAAAATTTATTTGTGATATGAAACAGTAACTCTTTGTAAAACTACATTAGTCGATCAGATGGCATTTAGCGCGTCATACGGATACTACTCGATTTTAATCTCACATACATTTGTGTAGTAGCAAAAAGTCCTGATAAGTACCCGAGTGTGCAATCAATTTTATTGTTTCGGCCCAGGTTAATTAAAGTTTTGAACGTTTTTCAGCTGCAATATTGTTTAAGAAAATTGCAATCAACAATCATGACAGAACTATATGTTTGATTGAGCAGTTAGTAAGGAGGGAGATAACTCTTGCTGCCTTTATGTCAAAGAGATGTTATTTTAATTTTAGTCTAAAGGGCATTACCACTATACTATAATACCTATATACAAAATCCTTGACCCATGGGTCATGTAATTCACATATTTTGTTACCGTTTCTCTAAATTTTACATACCATTTGATGAAAATACTGCTGTTTTATGAATTTTTAGAATGTCCGAAGGCTTAATCACAACAAAGATCCACGTACAGACACCATCACTGGAGCAAGAATTTTAAATAGATGGTTACGTTCGACAACAGTGGTATGAATTAAGGCCTAAAAGGAAACGTGAAGTCTAAACCGATCAAAAAAGCAGAAAGATGACTTAAGTATATAATAAACAATCAGAAACGAATTACCATAAAAACCGACGTCCCGTGTCACAGTGGGTGTCGGCACATTAAAGAAACCTCACTGCTCAATGGCTCTTCACCGGTATTTGGTGGTAATGTCTCCATATGTGTCAATTCAATACTATAGACCCCTTGTATGTGACGTCACCACACCGGAAGTCGGCCATTTTGGAGGCATAAAGAAACGCACGATTGACTTTGGATAAAGCAGTATTAAACAACAAACAGTATAGCAATATGGTAAACTATTGTAGAGTTGTCGGTTGTACTAATAGGTCAGATAGAGAGACAGATAAGCAGTTTTTTCGACTACCGGCTGTTATAAGCAATCAAGGGGAAGAATGTCGCAAATTATCAGAGGAGAGACGACGACGGTGGCTGGCAATTCTCAACCAGGACTGTCAAATCAATCTCTGTCATATGAATTTAATGTTTCCAGTTCAACAGTTTCGAGATTATTTTCAACTGTAATACATGTAATGTATGTGAGGATGAAACCCCTTGTAGTGTGGCCAGAAAGAGACATACTGAGGAAAACAATGCCCATGCAGTTCAGGAAATACTTTGGAACCAGGTGTGCAGTTATAATTGACTGTTTTGAAGTTTTTATTCAGCAACCCTCAAATTTAAAAGCAAGAGCTGAAACCTGGTCTTCGTACAAACATCACAACACTGTGAAATTTTTACTTGGCATAACTCCACAAGGTGTTATTTCATTCATTTCTAACTCATGGGGAGGTCGTACAAGTGACAAGCATATAACAGAAAACTGTGGGTTTTTAAAAAACATATTGCCAGGAGATTTGGTTCTTGCAGACCGCGGGTTTGATATTCAGTCTTCTGTTGGCAGCATGTGTGCAGAAGTGAAAATTCCTGCCTTCACAAAAGGCAAAAACCAGCTGTCTCCTTTGGATGTTGAAATGACACGGAAATTGGCAAATGTCCGGATACATGTGGAGCGTGTGATAGGACTTGTGAGACAGAAGTTCACAATATTAAATGGTGTCTTGCCTCTAGATTATTTGTATTGCAGAGATGGTGACAGTGTATGTACAGTAGACAAAATAGCACACGTTTGTTGCTGTCTTGTTAATATGTGTGAATCTGTTGTAAGTACAGAATGACGTCAGTTTAGTGTGTAAATATCAACAGAACATTGTACATATATTGTAGTATTACACTGTGTACATGTACAAATGTATTATTCTATCTATATTGTATAGCCCAGTAATATACATGAAGAATCAACAATGACACTGTAATAACAGCTTAACATTTTTAATTTTATACATGTATGCAAATCACCTGTTGGACAATAGAATATCAGGATTTACATATGTGCAGTTTCATACGTCATGTACATTTGTAGTTGTTTTAAAGTGTAATAAGAGTTTAAATGCAAGGTCTATAATATCACTAGCATCAATGATTCAGTTGTCGCAATAAAAATGAACCATACTTATAGTTTTTGTTTCCTTTAAAATGTTACAAACTCAGTTTATGGTGATCATAAAAATATCATTTTAACAAGTCTTCTTCATTGACATGGTTTGGCAACACGTTTTTTCCCTAATGCACGAATTTTCCGACAGTCGGGACAGAACCATTTTCCTTTTGGGGCACATGTTATTTTAAGGCACTTGTAGTGAAACCAAATAATTTTACAGTTTTCACTGTCACAACATATCATTTTCCCTGACTCTACTTGACCACAGTAGCACCATGTTTCCTCATCACTGTCTGTGGATGTTGTTACAGAGTTAGTTGTACAGCTCAACTGGTGATTTATTTCTGAAAGCACAGTATTGCCAGTTGGCAGCCGTGAGTAGAACTTCCCAACAAGTTCAGGTAGAATTGCAAGTTGGAAAAATTGAAATGATTTTTCACACATATCTTTCCACAATATAGTGTCAAAAAGGATACGTTCAATGTGAATGTCACATTCTGTCCACACTACGAAGTAGGAAGCTTCCAGTCCAGTAACTCCCATCTGAGTTTGAATTTGATAATAGTATGAATGTTTAGTGTCCAATTTTATTCTGCCATCTTCAGCACGTTTTAAATAATTTGGTGCTGCAAAGTCATCCAGCTCTTTGTCTCTTACACAAAATGGACACTTAATTTCTAAACAGCTTTTCCCACAGCAGTCACATGACACTATGCCATCTGGTGATGCTGCAATATAGGGTTTGTCTGTGCTAATCACCAGACCACTATCCTCAACTGATATGTTTTCATGAAATGAATTTATTTTATCTAAAAATTTCTCACGTGCTACCTTTTCATGGTCACATCCCCACTTTGTTGCCGAATTACAAAATAATTTACTGTCTGGATAGCACACAGCTTTGACAAGGGATTGTGAAGGGTTTGTGAGGTCTGTGGCACATACTGCTTTCATCCTTGATGCTGTTATTCTTCCAGACCTGAAGTTAAACCATTGTTTTGAGTTGGCCTGATCCTGTGTTGCACGCTGAACAGCCTCGGCTTCACTCTCACTAACATGTACCATGATTTTTGAACATTCATCCAATAGTTCCTTATATCCTCATTACGAAGCTCTGTGAGTATCATAGGATATTTCTCATTGACTGCCTGTGGCACATACTCTTCAGCATATGGTGAAACAAGAGAAAGAACTGCACATTTTACTTTGGTCTTATATAAGGACTCATAAAATTCATTCATCTCCTCCACTGTTGGATTTGGAATGGTACTCTTAAATGTAGTTCTCACAGATTTCCTGTTCAAGTTGTCTGTTTCTGTTGATAATTCATCAAATTTCCTCTTTAAAGATTTTGCAGAAGTAAAATTTATATTCCTTGTCTCACTATAACTCACTTTTCCTCCTGATGGAAGCATCCAATATGCTGGCTCCTGAGTAACAGTTTTTGACTCCCTCAATTTCACTGTACCTTCTATTGTGAAAAGCAAAGCCCCAATGTGGGTACATGCCTCACCCAGTCCTGCCATGCAGTTGCAGTGAGCACCAAGGACTTTTCCATCTGATTCAGATATAATCCATGGAACAAGGGGTTTCTCTTTTATGCGTTGTGAATGTAAAACCTGCAACACAATATTTAACAGTGGTAAATTGATCATGATTAGGTTTACAAAAATTAAATACATGTATATAATTAATAGTAATAATACAAAGTTATATTATAAATAAGACTTGAGGACTGAAGGAGGTCCTGTTTTTTATTAAAAAAAAATAATGACTGCAAATTCATAAATTTAAAGTGAAAGAAAATCTAGTAGGCTAAATATTGGTAACATTATTGTGAATTGTAAAATTGTATATCAATGATAGGGTGAAATTGTTGACAATAGATCTAAATGTTTATTGTGCTCACACAAAAATATGCAGACCTACAACACAATAATAGATAATAATACTAATTTTTTTAGTAGATACATGTATCATTGTATGTTCATGTAATCGTATAAGGCATCTAGGCTACATACATAGTGTGAATATAAATTAATCATATAATATTTCGAGTAACAGCTCAACGAAAAATTTGTTTTGTGTGTGATAATCCTATGCCGCATGATACTGAGTTCATCGTAAAAAGGGAGATCATCTCCGAGATGTACCAACCAGTGATTGGGTGAACCTACAGTTCGTCTAAAATATAGCCTAAGCCGATGACGCGATGTAATCTAGACCCTATTACGATCGTTTTATATTATTTACCTTTGCCATCACGATGTGTCGCTTGTTAATGAAAATCGTAGACAGCTCTCTGACCCATCCTGAGATGAACTGATTATCTGTAACTCTTAAGATCGTCGAGCGTGTATGGACTCGGTGAAAACACCAGATAATTCACAATATCAGGATAGCTTATATTTGGCAACAAATTTACATCAGATGACCAGAATTTTAGCAGATATGGGTCGCTTCCGTCAATTAATTGAAGTTTATCGTCATATCTAGCTCTTTCAATGGTATCCAAACAATCACGATACGCTGGTGTCGTCTGTTTACTTTCCAACTCAGTGACCTTCGCCTTCGCCATAATGACTCATAAATTAAAGTATACCTCCAATATGGCCGCGCATCCGGGAAATTCCCGAAATATGACGTCACTGCAATGGGTCTATACTATACGAATAGCCAGTAACTGGCTTTATGTTAAGTCACCATACTCTCGTATACTCAAACGCTCCAGCAGCAGTAAAGACCACGTGGTTGTAAATATAAACATTATTCCAAAGTAACAAGTGTAAAACAAAAACTAAATATTTGTTTAAAACGATCGTATAACTACACCTTTCCTATATTGTTTGCCAGCTATAATGTAAACCTTTAAAGGTGATCAGAGTACTATGTTATTCTTGTCTACAAAATGTTAATACAAAAGACGAACTATAGATTTAGGCAAAAATAGTTGACTTACTAGTTCCATTGTGTATATCTGTAGTTCTTCGTTGTTGCATAAATAGTATAAACATAATACCAAAGTTATAATGCTCTAGACGATCGTTACTGTCAATTAGACTTCATCAGTTTCAGTTGAGCTCCAATTAAAAAATTCTAAAGGGAAAATGGTATAATGCAAGGCCAAATAATCAATCTAAGTGTATAGTCAAATCCGTCTAACAGTAGCCACTGCAAAAACACGACGATCTTAGCTTTTGGAAAAATTATAATTTAAATGGTGTTATCAATGCCAAATATTGCTTCAGTATAAGATTGTCGGCTGGTTAAATTGTAAATTTGACACTAGGAAAAAAAGGAAATATTTCTATTGATACATATACGCTTTTTTTCGTGTATCTATTTTGGGTTTTTTTTTTTTGCAGATATGTCTCTCGAAGAAAATCTTTCACTTTGCAACATTCGCCAGTCTTCTATATGCTAAACATAAACTCATTGCAAGCTAAATCTTCCATAAAATGGTCCAAATGTATCCAAACTTGTTATACCAAGCAAAAAGGAGTTATTAGAATTTCTTTGAGCAATACATTTATTCTGTCTCTATAATTGTATTATGTATTTTAAAAAAAAACACATTACAGTACGTAAGAACATGGTAATTCAATCATCTTGATTTATCGTCCTAATTTTACCATTGCAATAAACATGTTGTACCTATAGTAATTGTACATCTAGTATTTTTCTGTAAATCTCGTTATTTTTATCACTACATTTTAACATGCACTCAAATGGAGACATTAGCCGTTATTAGTGAAGTAACTAATATCGCCTTACATGGGTATTTTGCGTGTTTAATGAAATATCCACCCACGTCGTAAGAATCTGGTTATCCAATCCGAGGGTATACCAAAGATTGAACTTACCGATTCTTACCACGAGTTTTGAGGTGTTCTCATCAAACTTAACACACCCATTTTTGATTATTTTTTCACACCTCAGACAGTCCTGTCTACCATGTAGACGAGTCAGAATTTATCTGTCCATTGTGTGTCAAATTCAGAATTACTAACATCAGTTAATTTCATATGCGATCATGTGCCACATTTGAATGTAAATTTGTACATGAGTGAAATGACTTTTATACCACCCCCTGAGTCAAGATATGCATGTAAGCTTTGTAAATAAATGAGATCATATGTCTATACGCGATAAATTTACTGAGGTAACAGGGATTATAATCATCAGCATGCGGGTTTTGTAAAAGGTCTTATTTCTGATGCAAAATCCGCAATTTTTCCCAATTTTGAACAAACATTTCCCAATTATGTTCATCATGTCATATAAATTTGGTATTAAACCAACAACATGATAATTTAGTGCAAACTTCTGATGAAAAGCATGTCAGTTAAATAAAATAAATGTTTTGTCTTTATTCTTATGAGTACAATGACCATAGCTACTTTTTTTTCCAAAGTTGGTACATTGCAAAGTAAAATTCCCAATTGGAAGGGTACAGAACCCTATCCCCAAAAGGGTCTATTAACCCATTGGTAAGCATTTTACATATATGTGCAAATATTTTATGCAGGGCGAAAGGTTCATGCCCTTTTCGTCTCTATATGTTTTGTTGTGTTTTTTTTCTCTGTGTATTAAATAATTTCGAAAATGTTATGCTGTATAATAATTATGAAAATATTTAGGAAGTAAAAGGTATTTATTCTGTGTGTGTGTGTGTGTGTGTCTGTTTAGCATGGTTTTGTCCGCGTATATTTTAAATACATGTATACACACGTATACATTGATCCACTTTCGATTCTAAAACCGAAAGTGCCAGCAAATAATTATATTTGGGTTTTCATATCTAACATACAACTGCCAGTGATAAGCATGGCTGGTTTAAGTGCACAGTACAAGAAGCGGTAGGTCTGCTGATTTATTTCTATGTTTTACTTTAATTGTTTGTCTAAGAATCGTTTATTTAATTTTTTTAAATGGGAACAATGCTGCTTTATATGTAAGCAATGACAAACCTCTGATAACTCTCGCGGTAGCTTCGCCAGTAATTCCTCTCTTATACACGGTTAAAAGTCACATTAAGGTTGCTACTGTTAACAAATTTAACTTAATTATTATATTTTTGATATGCCAATGTCGTATGATGGGTAGATGATACCGTTTGAATAATATAATTAAACATAAAACAAAACAAAAGTAAAGTATTGAATGGACCCTCTATTACGTTATATGTTCTAGAGATTTATGTATTCAATTATTAACTTTTGGAGTTCATTTTCCTATGTTTCTATTTCGAGATTCATAACTGTGTGTTTGTATACATTTTTATTTAAATAAAATCTTGATATTTCTATATATAACTTTATAGCTTTCGGTATTCTTGGAATGTACATAATAATTCTGTTTAGTGGAAATGCAATATAAATAGATACCAAAAAATCCATTGCGTCACTGATCAATCATGATATGTTATTTATATAAATCAACATCAAAAGAGATATCAAGTTTTAAAGTCAGCGAAATGAAAAACAATATACATCGCTTAAGTCAGACACAAATCTAATGTACTCATTTTCAGTTTAGGTCTTTCAGACTCGGTCTACTTTCACTTTGTTAAAACGAAAGACGCCGTTATAAAAGTTCATTCATACATACATGTTCGAACACACACACAAACACACACACACACACACACACACACACACACACACACACACACACACAACTCAGGAATGTTATATCTATATAATACCATCTTCACATAAATGTATTGCTTTAGTCGGCTTTTATTGTTTACATGTATGTATGTATGTATGTATGTATGTATGCATGTATGTGTGTGTATATGTATGTATGTATGTATGTATGTATGCATGTATGTGTGTGTATATGTATGTATGTATGTATGTATGTATGTATGTATGTATGTATGAATGTATGTATGTGTGTGTATGTATGTACGGAGAGAGAGGGAGAGAGAGAGAGAGAGATATCAGCTGATTGTGTAAAAGGCCGAGATTGCTGATAGAGACACCCCTGATCGAATTACGAAGCACATTTGATATGGCGAAAGAGTTTATCTGCAAGGTCATTGCATATTGAAATGTTGCTTGATTTTTTTAAAGTAGGGAAAAACTTAAATTCTAATAAAAAATTAACTTCGAAAAAGAGGTTTTACAACGTTTCACGTGTTTGATAATGTATTTGAATATACATTTTATCATATGCTCGACTATACGCCAGGGTTAAAAAATCATCATTATGACAGCTTATATCGCTTTAATAAATATAAAACAATGAAAAGAGTATTGAGAGTTGTAGACTATAATTTATTGATTTTAATCTACATAAAGTCGGCATAATACATTGAAAGCTGCCTTTCTTAATTCTACTAATTATAATAAATAACTTATCACAATAGTGATATCAAATATATAGACTAAATAGGTCCATGTACTATTTATAAGTAGATAATAAATGATATGAATAAATCTACTTCAGTCATATCACGTAAATGTGTGATTTGATGCATTCTATAATTTTAACCCCGTAAAATCTACTTAAATTCAGTGTTACAAACTTGCAGTTGAATGCAATTTAGTGAATTCTGTAGCTGATGAATTACAGAAATTAACTTTTATTTATACGAGAAAAAATATAAGAAATAACCTACATTTTATATATCTGAGTCAGTCCAAAAATGAACAGCCCAATTCTAAACTAACTAAACTTTCACGCCTAAACTCTGCCATGAACTGAAACTGAACTACCGATTAATCTATCAAAACTAAGTTTCAAGAATTAAACTCCAACCGACTGATTAATCTATAAAATCAAGTATTTAGAAATCCCTTCCGCTAGCTGAGACGCTACTTATATTACCCCAATAAAATATGCCTTATGGAATCCGTTACGGAAAAACGGAATTCGTGCTCAGGCAACGCCTACGGGGCCCGTGGCCCTAAAACGGAATCCGATATCCGATAAAGAAAAAGTGAACGAAAAAAACATCGATACGTCTATGATAGCTAAATAATAATTTTCTATAATTTAGAGTATGAATGTTTACTTTAAACTCACACACTGAATAAATAATACGAATAAAAATTAAAATGTACCGAATTATAATACTGATACGAAATCCTCCAGACAGCTAACCGGTTATATCCCACAATTCAATGACAAAAGTATTGAAAAAAAGTTTACGAACATGTACTGGCGAGCTAAATAGTGTGGTTTGACTGATAACATTATTACATACTCGGGATTTAATAGAACACTTCACTAAAATAATCTGTAATTTTCAGCTAGTGAAATACATGGATTACTGTCACCCCCTTTTTATGACCTACCTTAGAGAAGGTAGAAGTTACTATGATATATTATTGTCAATCGTTTCACGTACAAATTTAATACAGTAACCATAATATTCAGTAACCTAATACTCAGATGACATACGATAAAATTAGATAAGTAAAGAGTTTAGTAAGGTATCCGTGGCTGAGTGGCTAGAGCATCACGCTTAGAAACATAGAGTCTCTCACTTCCTGTCAACGCAGGTTGGAGCCCCGCTGGAAGCTAAGCTGATTTTTGTGAGAAAGTTTGCCAGTTTACTTGTGGAAGGTCTCTTCCAGGTAACCGGGTCCACCATTAAAATCTGGCCGCCACAATATAACTGAAAATCTGTAGTGTGGTGTAAAACACTATTCAAAATCAAAATATTCAAAGAGTTTAAAGAAAAAAGTGAGTCTCAGGGACGGTGTCAGAATTATTTTAGCTCTGATTTATATATGACAAAAAATTCAGACATTTCCCCACACCCCGTGTTTTGTTTTCAGTGTCCCAAAAAAGAATGAATTTCAACTATACAAATGTACATCTATAAAAATTCACAAAAATTAAACATACTGAATGCTTGAATAGTCACTTTAACAGTATTTCATAGTTAACTTTTACCACAAAGTACAATAAATTGTATGCAATATAAGTCACAGGCTTTTTTTTAACAAAATAAATTGATCTACATGTATTTTCATGATGAATGTTCTATGGAGAGTTCTACATACGGTGCATCCTGATTAGTATGACAAATAAGCATCTCGTTGGTCAGTGTTCTCGTGCAGATCGGTGTTGCGTTGTCCTTGGTGTTTCCTTTCAAGAGTGTGGTGTCTAGTAAGGTAGCTGCAGATGTTGTTGGTGTATTTATGGCTGTAATTTGTAGTATCTCTTGTAGTTTGTATCTCTGGGATACAGTGGTGTCGTTGGGTAAGACATTATACTTATTGTTGGTGATGGTTACTTAGTTGAGAGGTTTGATGAAAAAATGGTGGATGTGGTCGTAGAATTGAAGGATGGCGTTTTTCTTTCCGCAGTCATTGACCTCCCTGATTCTTCTTTGTTGAACATTTTATAATGTTGATCTTCCTGTACTACAAACCCATCTCTCTCTAGGGAATCTCTTATCTCAATGTGTTTCATGTAAATCGATATGTGCTTTGAGAATTTCTTCCTCGTCAATCCGAAAGTTGCATAATGAACAGTAGAATGATATGGTATCCAAAGAGATATGATATGTGTATATGTGACTTTCTACATATCGCTTTTCCCCGGCCATCTTATCACACAGTAGGCATTGATAGACCCGTCCTCTCTTGAGCACTTCTTTTAGAAGTTTTGGACTACAGTTCTCCATCTGTGAAGTAAATATTTTGATTATCTTTATACTCTGGATATGTGAATAAAGGTAAATTTTCATAAATATACGAAATTTTACTTCAAATTAAATTGCCCCCTTGATTTTGATTTCCGTGGTTTCACTTGTACCATATTCCTGGACACGACTGTATCTCTACATCACTTTATAATATGTTTTATTCTATTTAAGGCTTTATTGTCAAATCTTCAGTATATTCTTCAGAATCTGTTATCTATCATTATTCTGTATAGCAAATGCTCATAAATAATACAGGTACAAACAAATATGCACAAGTGAAAATAACGATTTTGAAAGTATCTGAAAAGAGAAAACATCTGATAAGATATTTAACTAATTTGTAAATGGTTTGAGTTTGTCATGATGCACACCTTTTGGTACAACGTCAGTACTTACTGTATTCTGTAGTTGAGATCTGAAAATTTCTCTAAAACTGTGCGTCGTCCCCCAATATTGATCAGCAAATTTCCCATTATATTTAACCTTTCAGTTTTTCCATTGCACTGTGGATATCATGGTGATATTCTTGTTTTCTTAATTTAATTTTATTTACACAATTCTTGAAATATCTTACCTTCATAGTTGTGACTTGATCAGAAAGTATGGTAACTGGACAGTCAAACCTGATACTAACTTCATTAAGTATATATCTTGCAGTTGTGATTGCCTTTTGATCTGGTGTAATCATGTGAACAAAAGCCTATATTTTTTAGGCTTTGTCTGCTGTGACCAGTACATATTGGTAATGTAATCTATCCAGCTTGGTTACCACTTCTGGGTCACTAAATACAGAGATATTCTAACAACCACCGTATAACTTTTAACCATTCAGACAAAGTGTCTGGTTCCACGTCTACATGTTTTGCCCATCGTCTAGCATAATCCTCGACAGAATTCATAACTAAACTGAAATTCTGTCACCAAATAAAGGAACAGGCTTCGCGGTAATTTGAACCTCTTGGAATCGGAGTATTACGGTTTTCATTTTCAACAATAGAAACGCCACTGATAGGATTATATATGAAGGATGATGATGCACATGAACATGAGACGGTATTATAAAGAAGATGGTTGATGTCTAGGCACTTCAAAACCCATTTATAATTTAATAGTGTGGACACGATACCAGTTGTATATCTATGAAAAGCAAGGCGTAGTCTTCAGTTTAAAATATGGCAGAACACAGGACTGAAGCTTTTTTGTGATTTAGAATATTGCTAATGTTTAAAACGTCTATATCTTTATTTGTAAATTCAAGTTTAAGGAAAAGACGTTTTTGTTCAGACAGTCATCGTTTGTAACGCGTATAGGTATAAACAGTCTTTGATAAGCAATGTCCATTATAACGGAGTTCAGTGCGTATTGTGTAGGGGTTCATTCTTGCTTACTGAAATAAGTTCAGTAAGAAGTGTAAAAGGATCAGATATTCTTTTATTTAAGGGCCCCTTTGTCGTCTCGCCAACATAAAATTTTCCACACAAAGTACAATAAATTCCGTCCACAACGTTAGAAGATTTACAATCCAGATGATCCCAGCTTCTGATATTGTAATGCTTATTTGTCTGATTGCTAGTGAATCCCTGATCAGTTATTAATATATTGCAGTTTTACAATTTATAACAGAACATTTTGAAATGGATGGTATATTATTTGAAAATGAATTGTCAAAAATGTCAATCGAACCTGACATTTTTTATGGGCACATAAGCATTATTATGTCTGAAACAGTATTGGTCATCTTTAGACTGTACAAATGATGAATTGGTTATGTCGCTGATAAGATACATTCTCTGCGGGTCTGTAGACTCGACAGAAGGACACTTGTTTATACTGGACGCCGTGTCAGCCCGTATGCATTTCGGTACTTTATTATCCATTGGATGTATGTACCGAGCGACAAATATCCTCGATGACAAAATGTCCACCAGCAGTGACACATACTCGGTAGTAAAAATATCGAAACCTGAGATACCAGAGTAGAAATCTTAAGGATGCCCAGGATATAAGTACAAATCTGATAAAACTTGGACAAACACGGATTTCTGGAAATCAAGAGGTGGGATCAGTTGACATGCAGGAGTAAACGTCCCTGTTGACAGGTCACACCCGTCGTGAGTCCACAGTCAAATCAAATTAAAAACATGAGGAATAAATCCTCGTCATAATTGGTACAGACGTGTCAACCACCGCCAAATACCTCTGTATTCGAAATGTTCATATGTTAAAGACGCCCTGGCATATCGGATCATTTGTGAAATATAAACGCCATATACAGGTAATTGAGGATAATAATACTTACATGTGGAAAATTTATGATGGAAAAGCCGAAATCCTCGCGTTTGTCGTATAGCTTAGTTGTTAACTTCCAATCTTAGTCTGTAGTAAGTAAAATGTCTAAGTATGAAGCGTGTGTCCTTGGTTCTGTTGTATCTTTAATATCTAGTTCGCTGGGATATATTGCATTAACACATGAATGAAAATTGTAATTATTAATTGACAAAACGTCATCGATATATCTAAATGTCAAATTAAAGGACACCGCTAGCTTTTTCGTCATTTGATCCAGCAGTTTCCTAATAAATTCTGCTTCGTATGAATAAAGAAACAGGTCAGCTAATTAAGGAGCACATTTGGTTCCCATAGGAATATCGACAGTTTGTTGAAAAACCTCGTCTCCACATTACAAATATATTGTCTACATCTTTTTATATCAACTTCAATGTAGTTTTATGTGTAGAATCAGAGTGGTGTTGGACAAAATAAGTATCATGAGAACCAGTGACTAGATATTTAAGTTTTCGGGTACCACCTTTAGTGAAAAAACAGTTGTCGATGATGCTACAATGTCTCTCTTTTAAGTTTTTGAGTAGAATTGTTGTGTAAAGAGTATGTTTTGATACTGTGAATTTCAGAAAAAATGTGTGTCTACAAATTTTCTGAATGATGATGTTAAATTTGATGTTAAATTTTCTAAAATTTGTTTAGAAAATTTAAGTATCCACATCTGATTTACACCGCTTCTGGAATAACAATTGTATAGTATTACTGAAGTTTCTCCTTCACGGCTATCTGTACCTTGCTAAGGAATAAAAATAAAGGTTTGGTAGAACGTATGCTAGATCCTGCTATATACTTTTGCTTATATTGGGTTTGGGGAAGTTTAGATATCCAATATATAAACGTACATCAATAGAGTATTTTGAAAGTGGCCTACAAGTGTATTCATATTAAACCCTAGTTCTTCAAATAAACAATTATAGTAATGTGCCTTACAAATAAAAACTAAGGCTTTGTCTGCTGGTACCAGTTCATATTTGTCATGTAATCTATCCAGCTCGGTTACCACTTCTGGGTCACTAACGTTGTGCTTATGGGTTTGTGTCTGTAGGTTGGAATGTCTCGTGTGTCAGTTATTCGTAGGTGCTAGGTATCCGACATAATAAGTAGGGTGTTATAAGTTTGGTACCTAGGGGTGCTTTTGAGGAGTAGTGTGGTAGTTAGGTTTGGCGCGTTTAGTGCTAAGCTTGGTTGTGGTGTTCGGGTAGGTTGTTGTTAGGATTTGGTGGTTGCATTCTTGGGTAAGGGTGGGTAGTGTTTGGCGCTGGTGTTCGCTTCGATTGGGTGTGGCGAGGGGTTGTGGGTTATAAAGCTTGTCGGATATGGTGTTGTGCCTTACTGAGGAGCTGCAAGGCCTTTGATGGGCGGTGTTTGGCGTGTCTGATAGATTGGATAAATGCTGTTGGGTTTATTGTAGTCTGGTGGGGTTGAGTGCATAAGGGGGCTAGTATGCTTGCTAGTTCGTAGAGGTAGGTGTTGGTTGTGGATTTTTGGCGTTGTGCGTGTGTGGGATTGTAGTAGTGTAGTAATGGTGTTTGGGTTGGTAGTGGCGTGATGTGGTTTGTGTGCTGTGGTTAGTGTCTTGTTCGCTGTTAGTGGTGTGGGCGTATCTTTGTAAGCTGTGTTTTTTAGGGCGTATATGGGGTTAGTGACTGCGGGTAGTAGTGGTTATCCAATCTGAATTACACCGCTTCTGGAATAACAATTGTATAGTATTACTGAACGAAAGTTTCTCCTTCACGGCTATCTTAAGTTACGTTGCCTTATCGTTATTTTTGGGTTGTGGCCAATATATATATGCTTATAGAGATAGTGAGAAGGCGCCCCACCACCTTCCTCCTCACATCTACCCTCGCGCTCGCGCGCACGCCTGTCTCAGCACACTCTTTGCCTAGATCCTGCATACCTTCTACTAACTTATCTGCCTCTCACCTAAGGATTGGGTAGTGTGTGGGAAGTTTAGATATTCCATATATAAAACGTACTTCAATAGAGTATTTTTGAAAAGTGGCCTACAGTGTATATTCATATAAAACCTAGTTCTTCAAAAAACAATTATAGTAAATGTGCCTTACAAATAAAAACTAAGGCTTTGTCTGCTGGTACCAGTTCATATTTGTCATGTAATCTATCCAGCTCGGTTACCACTTCTGGGTCACTAAATACAGAGGGATAACATGTTTTCATATTTCCTTTAAGTATTCGAATACAATTATGGTATTATGCCTTTCAAATGAAAACTATATTATTTGAGGTTTTTTTCTGCTGGTACCAGTACTGTCTCACTTTTTTCATTATATCTCTGTTTCTGTTCCATTTCCTGGACATATGCTTCCTACTGACAACACACTGCATTCTTCATCAGTGCTCAGTTCCTTCTCATCTTTATTCGCCCTGCTGGTATCAACAACTTCTTCAGTAATGCCTGACGTACTAATATTCTAGTTTGGTCACCTCACCGTAAACCTCAATGATATCGAAATATTTATTATCAAGACTACATGGAACATTACCATTGACGTCTTTTTTCCCTTTATTCTTCGTATTGTCATCAACTTGATGAAAATTACTCACTTTTCACTCTTAAACCACTTAATAATGATTTTCGCCATGTTATTCATAGGTTTCCTCTAGGCGAAACGGGTCAGCCCTTTTTTGTTTAAAGTTGCATTCTCATTGAAAAACTGATGGACAGTTAGATAAATATTGTGGTCTAAACTCTGGTGCTCTATAGTCCAGGGTCGAAATCTGCCCTCGTCTAGAATAAGTATTCATTTTTCTCGACTAAACTGTGTCACTGTTGCATTTATTTGCAAAGTGACCATGTTCACCACACCTGTAACATAGTATTTCCGGTTGTTTCTCAGGTCCGGTATTCGATTGTCCTGTGGTAGCTAAGACTTATGAACAACATATTTAAACTGAGCTGAGTAGTAAGACCTTGATCTGGTTTATTTGTTTAGACTTTGTAATTTTGTAGAGTTGGACTGAAGTGATTGTGTCTCACTTCTCTCTTTTTATCAGAGATATCTAACCTACATTAGAGAAGTTAGAAATTACTCTATATATTGTTGTGAATTGTTTGACGTAAAATTTTATTATATTTTGAGTATATAAACAATACTTATAATATTCAGTAACCAAATGATAGGATGATATACGATGAAATTGGACAAACAAAGAGTTCAATAAAACAGCTGAATCTCAGGGATCGTATCAAAATTAATTTAGTTTTGATTTATATATGACAAAGTTCACACACACACACATACACACACACACACACACACACACATATATATATATATATATATATATATATATATATATATATATATATATATATATATATATATATATATATATATGTCAACAAATATCTGCTACAGCTTACAGAAAGAGTTTGCTTCGCTGCAGAGTAAAAAACCTCAAGGCATCACTATTTCCATGGTAGATGACAACATACACGACTGGGAGGCTATAATTCCAGGCCCCGAAGACTCTCTTTATAAAGGTAAGATTCTTGTTTACATATTGTATACCCAGTATTGTTTGCGGTTCTTTAATTTTCGCGATAGTATTGAATTCGCAAAAATTGAGAACGCAAAATACTAAATTATTAGATCAAGTAAAACCACGACCCATTTTACAAAGCACACGTTTGTACCTAAAGTTGGTACCTCCCGCCTTTTGATCCTGATATCTTCTCACCCCAAAGAATTCTGTTGATGTTTGTTAGTGTAACAGACATGTCCATCTGACGAGTTGTAAAAAAGGATAGATCTAATGGGCATTTACCAAATCCTAACGGACCATTGACATAATAGTAAGCAAATTGCTAGAAAATCTCGATTTAATGTAATACTTTGGATATAATAAATTCCGTCTGATAAAATATAGAGGCATCAGTAAATTGCAAAAACTGAAATCGCGGAATAAAAAACTATGACCTTTGACTACCGAAATCGCAAACATTTCGTACCGCAAAAATAATCGGTTATTGCCTAGATTCAAATTTTTGAAGCACGAAATTGACGTGAAATTAAAAAAAAAAATTTGCAACCGAAAAGCCTTTACGTGAACTTAAAATTAAAATATTATATGAACTAAACCATTTAAGAATGTTTGCCCAATAGATGATTGACATGATTGTATTTTGCATAATGAATGTTTAAATAGCCATCTAACCGTAATGCGACCTTCAGTGAATTCTTGAAAACATATCGTGGCACCCACATAAGATGTGATTACAATTCATTACCGCCATTTACGACCGAAGATAAGCCTTTGGGTCATCCATCTTACATGTTCTGGATACTTTAGTCGTTCCATCGATCCTAATTTATTACATGATATCTTAGCTTTATCAAGTTTTCACGTTTTAGTTTACAAATGGTTATGCAACTACACATGATACTCATGAGCAAATAGGCCAAAATAACTAGTCGTAAAGCGCGTGACGTGACACTAGAAAGACGGAAAGCAGCAGTACTCGGAGAACGTAGTGGGTAATGAATTTTGTTGACGGGAGACAAGTATTTTCTATTCTTATTTTAACAGTAGTTTAAACGAGGACAGAGGCGTGTTGATTAATTATGATAAAATGTTTATTTCTATTGTAGAAATTATCAAACACCTTTTCGTCAAAAAGTTAACGTGACGTTAAACTACACAATGTCAGAATGAAAGGCACTGGCCATTACCACATTTCAAATTTATACATGAAGTTTTATTCATTTGTATCGAAGCTATTCAATTTACCCATTTTTGTTTGTTTTATTGTTATTTATTTTGGTATAAGTTTATTTGATATTATGATTTTATCCATTTTCTTTCTCAGGTGGAAGATTCAAAGTGCGTATCAATGTACCGTATCCTTTCTACACAGATTTGGGGATCCTGTATACAAGGGCTGGCTTATGTTTTACATGGTTGTTTTTGCGTCAAGCCAAGAACTACCCATCAGTTGAAGGTAGTATGTCAAAATGTTGACCTCTGCTATGGACATATGACAATACATTAAGTAAAGGTGTTTAGCTACTTATTATGACGTATGATCATGGTTAATGTTTCTTTCTAAAGATACCTGTCACTTCCTTCTCTAAAAATGTAATACCGACTTGATTAGAGGATTTGTAAATCGCTCCATAGTCTAGTGTCTGGGAATCTTAATTATGGTAAATAACACTGGATGTATACATTTTCTCTTTTTTTAGTTTTCCTTTACAAATCATTAGTGAAGACTATCCACTGAAAGCGCCAATGGTAATTATATATTAGCATTCTATAATTAATGTATTTAAATACGATGCATTTACTCTTTATTTATCGATCTAGAAATTAGGATAAAATTATATATATATATATATATATATATATATATATATATATATATATATATATATATATATTATATATATATATATATATATATATATTATATATATATATAGGCGTCGGAACCGGGGGGCTAGGGGGGCTTATCCCCTCATTTTTTGCGTTTCTGACGTGTGTATGTGTTTTAGTTGGTTTAGCCCCCCTACTTTCAATTTGCTTCCGACGCTGATGTATATATATATATATATATATATATATATATATATATATATATATATATATATATATATATATATATATATATATATATATATATATATATTATTAATCAAGATATAACTATAGTACTCCCGGTGTGTGTGTGTGTGTGTGCGTGCGTGCGTACGTGCGTGCGTGCGTGTGTGTGTGTGTGTGTGTGTGGCCGGTCAGTTTCACTAATATAAAACCAGAATTGTTGTTAGCCAGAACAAATTAGCCAATGACAACATTGGCTTCCCACAATGCCAGCCCTGAGGGGAAAATGATATATTCAATTCATGTTTCTTTCAATCTACAGGTATCCTTTGCAACTAAGATTTATCATTTGAATGTACATCAGACGTCGCACCAGGTGTGTCTGGGATTTTTATCACAAGACAAATGGACCCCCGCTTGTAACATGGAACAAGTACTGAATGCTCTATTCTCTTTGTTGTCAAGGCCAGAGACGGAGAATTCCATGGATCATGACCTTCTTAACAATTATCACCATTACAGGAGTACATATGAACAGAAAGCAAAGGAAAGTGCGGCAAAGGCAAAGTGACCATTCAGAAAAGATAAAACTATTTCTATATACCCTGGGTTTTTTTCACTCAGTTACAGAGCGATGTTGAAATAGAATTTATTTTCCTTTACAGTGAATAACACATGACATTGTTAAATACAAATTATTCATGGAGCCGGCTTATTACAAGTCTCCTCTGGAATATTTCTAGAGATCCTCAATATACAATCAGCTCAGTAGGCCTAATATACTACATGTATATTAATATACCAAATAAATTTTATCTCCATTTAGTGTTCACTTTGTATATGAACTGTGTGGACGCATTCCAAATAAAGGTAAAAAAATGAAATAATGTAGAATCAGTAGAAATACATAAATAAATGGTGGATCCATATACGAGGCATATGGACTTTTAAGGAAATAAGATGTTATGTATATATCTCAGGTGTATGCTGTATATCATTTATCAGCAAACAGCTCCATGTATTGTAGTATATCTATGAATATGTCTCCAGTCAAAAAAAAAAGAAAATGTTTGAAATTAATGCTTTGAACACAACTGTACTGATTGGAGACCCATAATTTTAATGACATTTCACAAAATGTTTGAAATCTTAGTAAGACTTATTGCATCTTCACTTACGACATATACTACTTTACAAAGTACTCGGAGTTCTTGTGACTGACGACCAAAACAAACCTTCAATTTACGACTTCTCAAACGCAGTCTGTAGATCAAAGTTATTGTTACAAGTAAAATGAAGACGTACCAATGAATAATCGATACTTTTATAACACGACAAATTGGATATATGAATAGCTTCAACATGGAGATGAATTGTTAATCCCAGACGAGATGGGACCAGGTGTCCGGAAGTAATCAGCGTCCCCTGTCCTGTCAGCATGCAACACCCATCGCAAATCTTAGATGGTAACATCTCGAGTTCGGTGAAAAGTTCAAGCTCGGGGAAAATGTCATTTCATTTTAAAATTTGTATTTGATACATAATACTATCTAAGATCCATGAGTCATACGATTCCCTTTTGTAGATGCAGGTCGCGCAAATTTTGTACGTTTAAATAGTATTATTACACCACAATCAATATTTTTTCAGTTTAATGGTGGCGGCCAGTTTAATAGTAGCGACCAGTTTAATGGTGGCGGCCAGTTTTAAAGTTGGTGGAGAGAACCCGGTTATATATATCTGGAAAGACTTTCTTACAAAATCAGCTAAGGTTCCATTGGGACTTGAACCCTCACTGGCTACAGTTCAGAGACTCCATGGTTTAAAGCGCAATATCTAACCACCATTTCGGCTTTCCCGTCGTAAAATTTTCACATTTAAGTAGTAATATCCCACAATCACCCGCATATGGACTTTATATTTAACAAATTATCCGATATGCCTGGGCGTGTTCAATACATGACATTTCATATACAGAGATAAACTACTCACTGATAAATTATTGACACAGGGATATCGAAAATCGCGTTTGTTGTCAACGTTCTGCAAATTTTATGGTCGTTATAGTAGTCTTATTTGCGATTTCTCTGTTTCACTAAGTGAAATATTGAGACGAGAATTCGTTCCTCGCGTGTTTCATTTTGATTTGACTATGGACTCACTGCTTACTCCTGCATGGCACCTGATCACACCTCTTGTTTTCAAGAGGTCCGTGTTTGTCTATTTTTTATCAGATTTGTACATATATATCCTGGACATCCTCAAGATTTATACTTTGTGTCTGAGATTTTTATATTCCTTGATTGGGTTGAGAAAGGTATAATGGGTTGATTACTGGCTATTAAACGTGCTTTCTTTGACATCTTAACAGCCCTCCCACAGTTTTCCAGTAATCAACTGTTTGCATCCAATATAATTGGTACCCCCATCTTTTTGAAGACGTATTGTTTTTATTCAGTCCTCCTCCTTACTCGTATCTAAAATTGTCCACATGGTTCTGGAAAGCCGTGAGTCGAATGTTATAGTACTCGAGGATGTGGTAGATTTCAGATGATTAAACTAAAGGGATCAAAGTATATTTGGGGGAATTAGAGGGGTGGGTTAAACAAAGAACTCCATGGGGAAATCATAATGTCCTATTTTATGGTTAAAACTTAAGAACTGTCAATGATAAGAGGCATAGGGTCTTCAGGAATGATATTTGCTTTGCAATGCTGATATATCGATGACCTTGTATTTAGACCTTAGCTCTAAACTTTATAACTTGAAACTCATCAGCGACAAA
Source organism: Atrina japonica (assembly GCA_030159075.1). NCBI lineage: Eukaryota > Metazoa > Mollusca > Bivalvia > Pterioida > Pinnidae > Atrina > Atrina japonica. Next base: position 1,791,483 of record BROG01000040.1, on the reverse strand, counting down.
GGTTTGGAATTTTGGGAGTAAACTTAGGATCATTTTGACAAAATATGAAGGTCATGGGATCAAAGGTCAAGGTCACAGACACCAAAGTAAACGCAAAATATGTTCTTTTTGTGTAAAATTTTCAACATTTTTGACTACTTCTCCAGAACCATTGTTTCAATTTGAACAAACTTGACAGAAAGTATAACCATGTAAAGCCGCATTACGTTTGTGGATGAAAGGGGGCTAGGACCAGACATGGCTTTCATGGCTAAAAATAGAACGAATGAATCAGCAACCGTTACCCTAAATTGAGCGGCTTGCAAAAATCTACAAATATTTCGTTTCGGTGGAAATTGTCTGGTCGGCCCTTATGTGAGTTATTTCCCTTTTTTTTATTTTTCATGTTTTTGGATGTTTTGATTTGATTTGATTTTTTGTTTTACGCCATACTCAACAATCTTTCAGTCATATGATGGCGTCCAGTTTTTATTGGTGGAGGAGAAACGCCGGTTACCCGGGTAAAGACCACCGACCTTCCACAAGAAAACTGGCAAACTTTCCCACTTAATTCGAAATGACTCTAGCGGGATTCGAACCAGAGGTGAGAGGCCTTGTGTTTTAAAGCGAAATGCTCTAACCACTCGGCCACGGAGGCCCCAGTTTTTGGATGTTTTTTGACATTATCTTGAAAAGTATCATAGCTAGAGTAAAAGTGAAAGAAGCAAAAATGTTCGCATGCAAAGATCCACAAAAACGTTAATTCGGCCAAAATTGTCAGGTCACCCCTTATGGGAGTTATTTCCCCTTTTAAGTGGATTTTTCATGTTTTTGGATGTTTTTTGACATTATCTTGAAAAGTATATTAGCTAGAGTAAAGGTGAAAGAATAAAAAATGTTCAGCACCCAAAGATCTGCAACAAAGTCAAAGGTTTGAAATTGTCAGGTCACCCCTTATGGGAGTTATTTCCCCTTTTAATTGGATTTTTTCATGTTTTTTGGATGCTAGAGTAAAAGTGAAGCAAAAATGTTCAGCACGCAAAGATCTACAAAAAGTCAAAAAGGACGAAACTGTCAGGTCACCCCTTTTGGGAGTTATTTCCCCCTTTAAGTGGATTTTCATGTTTTGGGTGTTTTTTAACATTATCTTGAAAAATATAATAGCTAGAGTAAAATTGAAAGAAGCAAAAATGTTCAGCATGCAAATAACTACAAAAAAGCCAAAGAGGCTGAAATTGTCAGGCCATCCCTAATTGGAGTTATGGAGTTATTTCCCCTTTTAGATTGATTTTTCACGTTTTGGATGTCATTATCGTGAAAAGTATTATAGCTAGAGTAAAAGTGAAAGAAGCAAAAATGTTCAGCATGCAAAGACCTACAAAAAAGTCAATAAGGTAAAAATTGTCGGGTAGCCCGTTATGGGAGTTATTTCCCCTTTTTGTGGATTTTTCATATTTTTGGATGTTTTTTTTTACATTATCTTGAAAAGTGTAATAGCTAGAGTAAAAGTGAAAGCAACAAAAAAATGTTCAGTACGAAAAGATATACAAAAAAGTCAAGTAGGCCGAAATTGTCAGGTCACCCCTTATGGGAGTAATTTCCCTTTTAAGTAGATTTTTCATGGTTTTTTTTATGTTTTTTGACATTATCTTGAAAAGTATAACAGCTAAAGTAATAGTGAAAGAAGCAAAATGTTCAGCACACAAAGATCTACAAAAAAGTCAAACAGGCCGAAATTGTAAGGTCACCCCTTATGGGCGTTATTTCCCCTTTTAAGTTGATTTTTCATGTTTTGGATGCTATTGGACATTGAAAAGTATAATAGTTAGAGTAAAAGAGAAAGAAGCAAAAAAATTTCAGTATGCACTTATTATCATGTCAGTGCTCATGGGGAGTTAATTATGTTCTTCTCAGGTGACCGTCAAGCGCCCATCGGGCCTTCTGTTTTGTTCTTGTTTTAATTTAGGTTTCTTATTTACTAAAAAGCAAAACTAACAAATACCAAAAAACGTTTTGACCATTTTTTTTAGATTTTGGATTTTTGTAAAAGGTGTAAGATATAAATAATCAGAGATCGATCTAAGTTTGATTTTTTTGTAATTTTTGGATTTTTGACGTTCAGAGTTTCAAAAACTCAAGCAACTATTAAAGCATCTGAGTGATCAGGACCCCTCTCGGCGAAACTCTGTTTTAATTGATGATAAAACATTGATACTGAAAAGGAGTTCATTAAAGAAGAAAATACAATAATAACAAATACAGTGGATATTGGACTAACATTTATCTCTGGAAATGCAGATGTAAGATCAGGTGAAATGATGATCGCAATATAAATAATTTAGCCGACCAGCCGAACACGCTGTAACTCCTCAATCAAATCAAAGGGGTATGAACCCTGGTCACATCCGGTACAAACAATCCAACAACCATTGGACAAGTAAATCAACATCTCATGTACAATATGGTCATGACAGCCAATATTTCCATATTTGATTTGCCAAATGTTGACTATTACTGGCAATTCTCCATAAGCCTATGACAATCAATCATACAAGTCATCCGTCTTTGTGTATGAAATGGTCGTTAGTTGACCAAGTCTGGCATACAAGAAAGATATTTACTCAAAAACCATGTCAAGTTAATCTATGATAGCTAAGGTATATATAGGATTAAAACTGTTGTCTGTGGGATAACATAACGTATATCTGATTATCTCCATATATTCAGAGTTACGTGTCCGCCGTTTCATTTTATATGATTTTGAAAAGTGTTATGAGCAGAACGTAAAGCAGCAATGAAACAAAATGCATGCCACGGTCCGTTAAAACGAAATAATTTTATCAAAAATAAAATAATAAAAACATAACAGTATATAGATACTACTTGTTCAGTATGGTGTAAAACCTGAAACAAGAACACCCATGGGATTTAGCTGTAGTTATAAGATGCATTGTGGGAGTTATAAGTTACCCGGGATGTCTGCAGATGAAAGAAAAAAACAGTAAAATGAGTGAAAGCATTAGGTTTATATATCATAGTACTTTAGGATGTGATGTATGATACTTATGGGGAGCCGTTTTACTTTTAAATAGCAGTAAGCGATATCACTCTTTCGAATAGGTGATATCACTTATTGAATAAGTGATATCACCTATTCGAAAGGGTGATATCACCCATTGATACCGAATAAGTTATATCACCTATTCGAATAAGTGATATCTCCTATTCGAAAGAGTGATATCACCTATTCGAAAGAGTGATATCATTTATACGAATACGTGATATCACTATATAAAAACGAATAAGTGATATCGCCTATTCGTATAAGTGATATCATTCTTTCGAATAGGTGATATCACTCTTTCAAATAGAAGATATCACTTTATACGTTTTATATGTGATATCACATATTCGAATAAGTGATATCACCTATTCGAATAGGTGATATCACTTTAAAAACAATTAAGTGATATCACTCATTCGAATAAGTGATATCACTAATTCAAATTTGGAAACAGTAAAAACCTTATGCTCCCCATTTCTTCCATAAATGTAGATCTGCGGTGAATATCACTAGGCCTATATCTATGGAAAAATAGATGTTATCACTCATTCATTTGAATAGGTGATATCACTCATACGAATAGGTGATATCACTCGTTTGTATAAGAATTTAAGAATTTATAATTCGCGTAAGTGATAACACCTCATAGGCGTCGGAAGCAAATTGAAAGTGGGGGGGCTAAACCAACTTAAAACACACACACGCCAGAAGTGGCGGGGCTAAACCAACTTAAAACACACACACGCCAGAAACGTCCTGGGGGCTAAGCCCCAATTTTCAACACCTATGCCTATCTATGCCCCCCAGGCTCCGACGCCTATGCACCTATTCGAATGAGTGATATCACCCATTCGAAAGAGCGATACCATTATCTGGTATGAAAAAGTAAAACGGCGCCCCATAGATACTTCACTAAAATACTTTTTACACACCGTATACAGGCCTACTCTAACAAAATAAATCCATGAACTGCATGACTGTTTTCGATTCACTGAATAAAAACTGCCATACGTAGGCCTTTATACGTACACTCAGGGATGTGTTACGTTTTATCTATCGCTGATATACTGTCCGCCGTAGAATACCCGGGCTATTTTTTTCTATAGTAGAAATATACTGACCAGGGTCAGTTAGGCTAAGGTAGAACATATACCGGGGTCCATGTTGTCGGTAGTAGAAAACATACACGGAACATTTTCCCCATGGAAAACAGCGTATTTATGTCACTTATTCATGATAGAAAAGCATTGTATCCGGGTCGAATTTCTATGGTAGTAAATATATCCCGGTTATTTTTCTTTTTGGTGTAATGTTTTAAGATATTTCCTTGTCTTCCTATTTAGTCCATGATTTATTAAATTTCTGAATTAGTTTATTATTTTAACGATAAATCCAAGTACTGAGTAAAAGGCTATCAGCGAATGTATTCATTATTTCAACTCTACAGATAATAGAACGCGGCAAAATCAAACATGAGATAGGCCTACTAAAAAAAATAGTGAAGCAATGGGAGGTAACTGCAATATTTTTGTTTACATAATCGGAACTCTTCTTCCCGGAGGAGTATTTTTGTTCTATTGTTGTACCGATATTGGAAACTTCTGTTTTTTATCCACCATAATAGCTTTTAGTGTCCTTTCATATATTGACATATACTAATTCATACCTTATATATTTATGTGATATTTTGTATTAACCATCTACGCATGTCTACATGAACTTAATGTGTTGACATTCAAAATTAACAACGCATGCATGATAAGGGCCTCGCAGTCGACTTCAAAACAAACAGCTGGCGGGAAAACGTGCGATGCTTACATAAATCGGATAGTTGGGACATAAACAAAATCCAAGATGCCATCGACAAGAAATGCGAAACGACGACGAGAAGTTTCTGCAAGTGAAGACAATTTATCAACTCGAAGCAAACGTTTGAAGGTACAATATTGAAGCTGTATATTGGTTTTTATATACCCGTGATGTATCGGTATATCTACTTATGTAAAAACTTCAAAGTGAAACCAGAGAAACTGAACAGCCAAAATCTGATTGCACTATCGATACCAGGGCTCTACAACACTAAAAAAAATTACTCGTCATTTGGCCAGTGTACCAGTAATTTTACTAGCCAGCCAGGAACTTTTACTCGCCTATATGTATATATATATATATATATATATATATATATATATATATATATGTAACCGTCCTATGTTTTATTCACAACAAAGGCGGGGGTGTTCGATTTGTATGAATATATTTATTGAATGGTTCGTCTGAATTTGGCCCTGTAAAATATACAGGTACTTTCATAAGTATAATATATAATACATATAAAACTAAGAATATACGTGAATATAATGAACAGATATGAATAGAATATATAGACAATATGTCATATAATAAATTACGATAATAAATATAAGATTTAGATCTCGAAATAACTTTATAAATAATACTTAGCATTATCAGAATCGCTAGTATATAAATGATATTAATAAATATAATATACACAATAATTAGATATGTAAAACTCTGCTTTTACACCATTATCTATTTAGAGAACAAGAAATATTTATACCTCAGTATGGCTGATGAGCCGTATCAATGGAATCAAACACCAATGATATACATGTAATGTGATCTGGATCTAAACAAACAATATATCCTTGGAATAATAAAATGCAAAAAGGGAAATTATTTCATATCAGTTTGTAAGGAAAATAATGAGTGTATATTTCTCAATAGTACTACGATAGTCTATAGTTTTAGAAATTATTTAGAACTAAGAAATCGATCGCGAATAAATTCGACGCGAAGAAATTATAAATAAAGACATGTTAGTATGGAAGGGTTATAAATTGAGTTAGTAGGAACTTACACTCAATTTCTCTGCTGAATATATATTTACAACAGGAGTGCCTGTCTCAAGATGTCTGTCTCTATGTCTTATAAAGAAATTCAAATTGGAAACCAAAGTGAGGGTGACTTAGTATTGACCAATGGTCAGTCGGTACTAGAGGTCACCAAAGTTTAAGATAAAACAATGACCACAGTAAGGGTGTCTAATGTTTAAACCCAATATAGATGATGTATGAATATAATGTGTTAAGTTTATATGAAGATGATAATGATGAGGATGATAGAGATGAAGATGATGAGAATGAAACAATGATAAAAATAAACACATTCCATACTAATTAAATTAAAACATATTTATTAATTTAATTCACCCTGTTACATCCTCCCCCTCTTCGGAGAATGTCGTCCTCGACTAAAATTGATGCAGAAGACATACACATCTCAATTCAATATTCTATGACACTGTAAATTCTGTAAATAAATTGATCAATTTGAGTAAGAGTAATTCATCCTGTTATAGGTCATTATACATGGATATTGATTTATGTATTTATAAATAAAATCATAATCATCTAAATGTAGAAATTTTCTGTTATTCTTCAATAATAATTATTAAAATTGTAGTATAATATCTAGTGTATTTTAGTGTATTTAGGGTTTATATACTTCCTGCTAGTAATTGAAGTAAGGAAGTTGTAATCCTCTCTTTGTCAGACTCTCTAATTGTGTCTGATTTCAGCAGATCTTGAAGGAATAATGCTTTTCGTTCCCATTCTGGTCTAGTTTGCTGAAGACATATGAAATCTTTGGTCCATGTAGGGGCAGATCTCATCCTGGATGACCTTCTAGGGGCATCATCATCCTCTACATGACCATCATCATCTTCCGGGCCCGGCGGTTTATATTCTATATGACTGTCTTCAGGCTCCACATCTATCGGCTTATCGAGAGGGTGAAGAGCGTCCCCTTCACTATGTGTTCCTGTATGTGAGTCAGTGTCTCCTACACTGATATCATCTTCTAACACAATTCCCTCCACGGGTGTCCCATCATTACCAGGTACCCCTGTGTTGTCTGCAACACAACCCCCTGGAATAATGATCCCCGTACATTCCTCAGAATCTGACTCTATCTCATCAGTCCTATCTACTGGAACAGTTGAACGATGAGTCTTCTGTCTGGGTGCCGGTGTGGGTCTCTGGTCACTGGATAAGTAACCGATGGGAAGTAGTAAGTTCCGGTGTAATGTCCTTTCTCGACCTTCACCGCTCTCTTTATGGACAACATAAACAGGAACATCTGGGTTGGGCTGATATGGGTCTTCTTCCCATTTGTTCGCAAGTTTATGTCGACCATCAAAAGCCACAATCTTAGTTAAAACTCTGTCGCCAACTCCTAGGACAGCTCCTCTAGCTCTCAGGTTATAAGTGCCTCTTTGCTTCTCTTTAGCCTTGGCTGCAGCTGAAGTGGCTATGTCATAAGCTGTCTTGAGTTTGGTTCGGAGTCGGTCAACATAAGCTGTCATTGATCCATGTTCCATATTTCTTCCTACACCAAATGCTATGTCTACCGGTAGATTTGGATTGCGTCCAAACATTAGGAAATATGGTGATTGTCCTGTCGATTCTTGTCTGGTGCAGTTATAGGCGTGTACGAGAGAGGCTACATGGTTCTTTCCAGTCTTGTTTCTGGCTGTCCTCCAAGGTACCCATCATGCCCAGTAGAGTGCGGTTGAATCTCTCACAGAGCCCATTACCTTGAGGGTGATATGGGGTTGTGTGAGATTTTGCTGGTACCCCGTCATGGCACATATCTCTTTGAGCAGCTTACTCTCAAAGTTGGGACCTTGATCGGTATGAATACGGCGAGGTAATCCATAATGCACAACAAAATGCTGAAAGAATGCCTCTGCAGTGGTCTTAGCTAGTTGGTTGCGTGTTGGGACTGCAACTGCATACCTCGTAAAATGGTCTGTTATCACCAAGATATTACTAAATCCGCCTTTTGCATTCTCAAGAGAGAGGAAGTCCATGCACACAAGTTCAAGTGGCTGGTATGTATTAATGGTGACTAGTGGTGCTCTGGATGTGTGCAATACGTCATCTTTGATGTAATATCTATCAAATTCCTTCCATATCATGGTATGAATGGTTGATGATGGTAACTGACTGCGAAGTGGGTTTAGATCCAGACTTTACTTGTCTAATCCAGTAACTGATAACTGCCCTCTGCTGACATCCAAACTATCTGTTACAGTTGTTGACAAGCATAGTGATTCCCACATAAACTGTTTGGTAAGGTAATGGACTGGTTCAGTGCTTTGAGAGTGTCAGCTGAAATAATTGAGCATTCCTCTGTGACTTTGTCAAGTGTAGGATGTCGTGACATGGAATCAGCATCAGCATTCTTCAGCCCTGGCCTATATTTGATGTCGAAGTCAAAAGATGCTAGTGCGGCTATCCATCTATGTGACATGGCATCAAGTTTGGCTGTAGATAAAACATAGGTCAGGGGGTTATTGTCCGTTATCACTGTAAAATGTTGACCTGCCAAATAGTCATTGAACTTGTCACATATGCTCCATTTCAATGCCAGGAACTCAAGTTTATGGGCTGCATATCGACTTTCTGATTTGGTGACACCTCTGCTAGCATATGCTATGACCCGCTTCACACCTTGCTGCTCCTGGTATAATATTGCTCCAAGTCCCACACTGGAGGCATCTGTGTGGAGTTCAAATGGGCTCTTGAAGTCTGGGTAGCCAAGGATAGGTGGTGTCATCAAGCGTTGCCGTAGGGTCTGAAAAGCCTGTTCCTGCTCATTATTCCATACCCACTTCTGATCTTGTTGGTCAGTAGAAGTGGTCTTTTTACCCTTCTTTGGCTTTCTAGGTGCTGGCATTAGGATATTGAGTGGTCTCGCTATTCTGGAAAATCCCTCAATGAACCTTCTGTAATATCCTACAAAGCCTAAAAAGCGGCGAACATCTTGGGGGTTCTCAGGTCTGGGCCAGTTGGCAACTTTCTCGATCTTGGCAGGGTCTGGCTCAATTCCTTCCTCGGAAACAATGTGTCCAACGTATTTGACCTTTTGATGGAACAAAGAACACTTCTTGGAGGAGAGCTTGAGGCCACATTCCTTCAGTCTGGTAAGTGAGGCGCTGGTAAGTAGCTGGGCTGTTTGCAAGTCCAAAGGGCATACGCCTATACTCATAGAACCCTAACGGTCCTACAGTAAAGGCAGTACGTTCTTTGTGATCCTCTTTTATCTCAACTTGGTGGTAGCCACTCTTCATATCTATGACGGAGAAGAATCTATTCCCAGCAAGGCTATCCAGGATTTCATCAACTCGAGGTAAGGCATAAGCATCCTTAACAGTTCGACTGTTGAGTTGACGGTAGTCTACACACAGTCGCAAACTGTTATCCTTTTTCCTTACTAACACCACATTTGTTTGAATGTGAATGACACCTGCTGCCAGTAGTTGATAAAGGTGAGTACGTACTTCCTCAATCATTGTTGGTGGTATCCTGCGGTACCTCTGCTTGAATGGGGTGGTGTCAACAAGCTCTATTCGGTGACGAACTCTCCTTTGGCAAAGATATCCCTGTGTTTACTAATAAGACATCTGGCTCTCTTAATCTCTGACTCGGACAATCTGTCTGTGCATAAATCCACATCATCTGGAAATGGTCTTCTATCTGTGTAATACTGAATTTCACACAGTACTGCTCGAGGTTGTATGGCTATAGTGCGGGTTGACATGTTGCTTACTTGGACGTGTATCATTTTAGAATTGTTGCAACTATATGGTACGATGGTAGATGTTATGTCCATATCATTTGGGATGGCTGAACTTGAAGTCGGTTGTAACATGGCACAAACATCTGGGTATGTAACTTCTTATCTAGAAGAACCACATCAGTGTTTGGACGAATATTATAGGATGTAAGTCAGCAAACTTCACTACTGCTAATCTGTGTTTGTTCCTCTCCATTTTACATTCAGAAAGTTGCATCCATGTTTGTCTCTTGTTCTGTCCAGTAATAAGGATGTTGGTGCCTATGAGTATGGGTACTTTACTATTGTACTGGCTCTCAGGTACCACAAGAAATAATCCTTTTGTAATTTTGGAGTTGATGTTCTTGAGTCCTGGAACTTGTAGTTCTAGTTCTACACAACCATCATATGGAAGTAACTGTCCATCTGCACACTCAATAGATAATACAGTTGAAAGAGATCTAATTTCTATCCAGGAAAATGTGTGTCAACAAAATTTCTGTTAACAGATGATGTAGATCCTGTGTCAATCAATGCCTTGCAGTGGACTCCATTAATGTCAACCTCAACCTCATTTGGTGTGCCTATCAGTGTATCATCCAATGAGGGGCGTTGACGTCTGCCCCTTGGCGTAGGTCGAGAATAGTTTTCCGGATGACGGACATGGTCTAGGATAGCTCTACATCCTGATACATGGCCCTCACGTCCCACATCTCCAGCAAATGATCTCTTGCTGCTTTGTATTGTTGGACTGTGGATGCTGTCTCGATTGTTGAGGTGGTAGTTGTTGAAAATTGTCAACATGTCCTATCCTTCGGAGGATACCCATGACCCCTGTTATGTTGTCTTCCTGACTGCCATGTGTTTCTGGGGTAATGTGATGGTTGGTTTTTGTTGTGTTGAACTTTCTCTCATGTTCTTTACTTCAGCAGCTAACTGTTGGGACCATTCCTTTCAATTCCAACATCTCAGATTGTTGTGAAGGTTGAGTGTTTACTGCGGCTTTAGCTGGTACTCTCTCTCAATACGTCGTATCGCCACTCTGAGTCTGTCAAAGTCTTTCTCTTTCTCAAAAATATATCCAGTGGCATCCTTCAACTGCTGACGTAGTCCTCCATAAAAGATGGAACACATCATGTTGTTGGCTTGTAGGGTCAATGGGCTTCATGTCAGTCGCCTTGGCAAGTAGATCCTCAAGTGCAGCTCCATGTTGAAACATCTTCATCTTCTTCCTGACGAGCGCTGTAAAATTTTGCTAACATGGCTTCTGGTGGATCCACTATATAAACTATCGAACTTCTCTAATATTTGGCCGACAGTAGGTGATGGTCCCAATCGTGTGTGGATAGTGCTTCACCTCCGAGTGAACTGCGGATAGACTGTTGAATGGTCTGGTTAGAATGTCCCTCTTTTATGATACATTCAGCCTCATGCTTCCAAACATCATAAGCTACATCCTTAGCTGAGGTATCTTAGGAAAATGATGTACACTAGCAGCAAAGCAAGGTTGTGGGAGGTGTGTATTTCTCTTCAGATTTTATGTGCATACTCTGAAAATCCTCTAGCGTATCTAATTTAGGTCAACTCCCATTGACTTAAAATGACTAATCATTTTCTTTACTTCATCCTCTGTTAAATCTTCCATGATGATAAATATTTCAAATGTAATGCAACTATATTACAAATATTTTAAAATCAACAATGTCAACAAAAGAAAATTTTCAAAATAATTCTGAAATTGAAAAGAGAATGTTATGAATTTAAAATACCTGAAAGAAATTTGAAAGTATGTGAAAATTAATCTTCAGTGACAGTGACTGAATTGAAAATATTGATGAAAACAATGAGGTTTAGTCTAATATAATAATTAGATTTTATTAAGTAGCTGAAATTTGAAAATGGAATTAAATGAAAATTAACAGTCTATCTGAAATGGAAATATGGATTTAATTTCAAATAAGATGATAATGTGTATCAGAATTCAAAACATATAATAATAAATAGATACCAGTACTCCTGAAAATTTATCAATTAAATAAATATGATTGATGAAGAAAGAATTTGTGATATGATTAAGATAATTAGAGTTTGAAAATATCAATTAAGTTCAATTTAGCTGAAAAATAAACAAAATTAAATGAGAATTGTTGAATTAAATGAGATCACTACAAACGTATGTAATATAGTTGAAGTAAATATTTAAAATTTTTTTTTTTTTTTTTTTTTTTTTTTTTTTTTTTTTTTAAAAAGGGAGGTAAATACAACAACAAAATTTGTCACAATACAAGGGGAGTTAATTCATTTATCACCTTAAAGTTGAAGTATTGATCTACACAAGTGTCTATAATAATGTACACAAACACAATGTGATATTCTTCCTGGATTGCATAAAATGAGTCGTGTATGAATGATCAGGAAATATTAATTAATGATGATGGATGATTAATGAATGATATTACATGCAAAACACCTGAAATACAAAGTAGTCAACTAATGTAAACAATAAAGCAACGGCTAGTCTATGTCATAAAGTCATATGTGAAATGTCAAATCTCACTCTCTCAATTATTTTCACACCAACTTTTAGTGTTAGTATATCGTTTGGGATACAGGGTAAGTATATTGAGTTCACGAAAGTCGTGCAACAAAATCCGAAAAATTATTCAGTTGCTTTTAAATGTAAACCTGCCCAAGAGCTCTTTTCTACTCAACACATGTTTATAATAAAGTACCGGTACACCGACCCTGTGCAGATTCTTACCAAACACTTTGTTTACATTTGTTGTACTACCAAAATATTTAATGTTTTCACAAAACCCAGATATTTTTACCAACAAACCTAGTGTACATTTGTAGATCTACATAAATGTATCAATTTCAGATAGAAGCTGTAATTCATTCACATAAATTCACTTCCAACACAGTCAGTAGTAGTAAATCTTGAGTCTCTGTACTACTACTAAGTACGGTATACCATATAACAGACAACACTCAAAACTCAAATATGTCATAAAAATATAGAACAGATTGACAACACAGTAACTCAATGATCGAATAGACAGAATAAATAACTTCATAATAACACTGAAATGTCTTACATAGTTTGACTGTCACAAATGTCCATTCATGTGTTACATGCTTATCTGGGGCGCAGCCATTTTCCTCCCGATTTGAATCGCTGTCTCCGGAAGCGCTTGAATTTTACATGCACAACACAGAAATCTGACACACGTGAGTTTTACACAAGTTATCTATACAAATACGCGCACTGAGTCAGGTCTCGTAGAATAATTAGAGTTCAATCAATTTCACAGTATAAATGTCAATACAACTGAGAAAATAATAAAGACGACACGTCCTCTATAGAATCACAATGAATCACTGGTGTATGAATAGGTGAACCTTGAATCAATCACTGGGGGGCTCCAATGTAACTGTTTTATTCACAACACGGGGGGTGTTCGATTTGTATGAATCGTCTGAATTTGGCCCTGTAAAATATACAGGTACTTTCATAAGTATTATAGGAATATACGTGATATATAATGAACAGATATGAATAGAATATATAGACTATGTCATATAATAAATTACGATAATAAATATAAGATTTAGATCTCGAAATAACTTTATAAATAATACTTAGCATTATCAGAATCGCTAGTATAAATGATATTAATAAATATAATATACACAATAATTAGATATGTAAAACTCTGCTTTTACACCATTATCTATTTAGAGAACAAGAAATATTTATACCTCAGTATGGCTGATTATCAATGGAATCAAACACCAATGATATACATGTAATGTGATCTGGATCGTTTAAACAAACAATATAATTATACAGATCCTTGAATAATAAAATGCAAAAAGGGAAATTATTTCATATCAGTTTGTAAGGAAAGAGTGTATATTTCTCAATAGTACTACGATAGTCTATAGTTTTAGAAATTCAGAATTTAGAACTAAGAAATCGATCGCGAACGACGCGAAGAAATTATAAATAAAAGCATGTTAGTATGGAAGGGTTATAAATTGAGTTAGTAGGAACTTACACTCAACTCTGCTGAATATATATTTACAACAGGAGTGCCTGTCTCAAGATGTCTGTCTTATGTCTTATAAAGAAATTCAAATTGGAAACAAAAGAGGGTGACTTAGTATTGACCAATGGTCAGTCGGTACTAGAGGTCACCAAAGTTTAAGATAAAACAATGACCACAGTAAGGTGTCTAATGTTTAAACCCAATATAGATTATGAATATAATGTGTTAAGTTTATATGAAGATGATAATGATGAGGATGATAGAGATGAAGATGATGAGAATGAAACAATGATAAAATAAACACATTCCATACTAATTAAATTAAAACATATTTATTAATTTAATTCACCCTGTTACATATATATATATATACATATATATATGTGTGCGCGCGCGCGTGTGTGTGTGTCTGTTTTTAAAAAATCCACTGAATGAAAATACAGAAATGAAATAAAATATTGATTTTTTCAGTTGATATAACATTTTATTGTTTGAATCCAGTTAACTGCATGTTGACCTTTTTGTGTATTTTTATCTCAATCCAGGAGTGTTTATATGCCTATATTTTTCATATTTGTTGCTCTAATATTGAGGCAACCTTAAACTTTGTTTTTAATTTTTTAACACCGGTTTCTTTTCGACAGAATTTACAAAACAGAGTCTGCGGCACTCTGCCCACAAGAATTGTAAATTTTGTCTGTAAGTTAAAATCTAGAGTCAAACACCGTGACCTGGTCATCAGACAAACACCTATAGAGTTCTTTAGTTTATAGGTGTTTGTCCGACAATCTGGTGTTTGACTCTTGATTTTAATTTACAGATAAAATTTCCAGATCCGACTGTGGTTAATTCCTTTGGGGATTCTGTCGTTGCCCCACGATAAAACATCCACGACAGAATCCCCAAAAGGATTAGGCTATGGTCTGCCTGCCCTCCTCGTTGAACACTAAGCCGAACTTTCTGCCCTGATTTTACCACTTAAAATCGCTTAATAAAATTGAAATCGGGGCAGAAAGTTCGGCCTAGTCAAACACTAGCCATAACTCTGTTCCAGTATTCCTTTAACCAAGATCGTTTAAACGTAGTAGTGTCTAAAAATGCTTCTGTTGAAATCGGCCGAGAAAAGAAAATGTCATCCTGTGTTGTTAGGAAAATTTCAAGTCGAAAACATGAGAGCATACAACATGTTTTATACAGTCCACGTGGTTAGATGCTCTATGAAATTGAATAACCAAATTGGTTGTTGTAAAGCGCATAACAGACCATATTTTCGATAATGTAATTTCACAGTGAAAACGGACAAACTTCTGATCTCCGGCTCGGGGAAAAAACTGGTCGCAATGTGGCGACTGAATGAGGATAAACACTCGTCAGAACCTAAAAAATGGTCACATTTGTGAGTAATTTGGTCGCATTGTAGAGCGCTGGATACCCATTGAGTTTCATGGTATGGTATACCAAGTTCACGTAATGATGTATATATTTATTACACATGTACATCTATTGAGTAGAAATATAGAACAGGTTACTGAGTAGGGCTTGTCTTTATACTACATCAGTATTTACCACAAACATGACTGATTGTAGTGTGCATATATCAGGTAATTTCAGCACTAGTAAGCAAGTATTTTCGACATTTCCAAAAACATGCATTAAAACTTGATTTTCAGAAATTAGTGTTCATCTGGTCTTCAGGGGATATCAATTGATTTATTATTTAAATTGACTTATCTTAATCAATATTTATAGCTGCTGATTTTACCCATTCATGTGCCAACAATATATACTTGATGCCAAAATGTTAAATGCCAAAGTTATTTATACATCTACATCTATCTATGTTGTTGATCTGCAGTTGGGAACCATTATATAGATAGTGCTGTGCAAACGTCAACTGAAACTGTGTGGTCAGTTAAATTTAATAAAAAGGTATCAACAGATTAGGATAAAAACTAGTTGACAACTATAGGTGGTGTTTACAGCAGTGTCAGCAGGACCCCCTGGAAGTTCTCCAATGATGTTGCTTGGAGAGCTCAGTGGTGCTGAAATTACTTGGTTCCAATTTTACCCGATGCCAAAGTTACTTATGTGGTCTATGCTAGTTCATACATTGTAAGATAGTAAAGTACCTTTGATATAAGTGGTCTTTCAAAACAGGTTCCAGTGTAATATTACAATTGTGTTATAAATATTTTTTGATTACAGAAGAATACAGGAAGCCCACAGAAAGTCGGTGGTACAAGCAGTAACAAGGTGCTGTCTGAAATTGACAACCACCCCATACCTTTTACCAAGGTAAAGGAAGAGGGAACTTGCTTCTTGAATCTACCACCTCTAGCAGAGAGTGACTCTGATGAGGTACATATATACCATTTGTTGCATGTTTTAATATAATAAATTTCAATATTTCCCCTACACATGTGTTCAATATTCCACAGTTTATATACAGTAATACCTGCTTTAATGACCACCTGTGTATAAAGACCACTTGGTCATAAAGACCGTTGTAAGCTGTCCAAAATTGTACCATTCATGCACAAAATAACCTCTGTATAAAGACCACGTCCCTTTAAGGACCCGTTTTCTTGTGTCCCTAAGGAGCTCATTATATACAAGTTTCAGTGTATTTGGAATTGTGATTTGATTTCCAAGTGTGTGATTCTTCATTTAGAACACCTGCCATTAAATTAACCCACATGTACATATACCCGTAAGATGTGATAAATCTCCAAGATGCAGTACGTGTAGAAATAACCAAGTCAAAACACTATCATGATTTCCTACCAACCTTGATTCATTCAGGATTTGACCAGTGTTTAATATCACTATTAATCATTCATTGATACTAACATCCATTAATTAACAAAAAATAAATAAATAATTAATTATTATTATTGTAAGTGATTAAGATTTAACTGGATAATAATCATATGTGAAGAATATTTAGTCAATGCTGGACTAAACATGTGTAACAGTCATGGATATAGGCAGATTGACTGTCTAGTCCATCAGCTAGCTTTTGTGGCTGGACTGTTAGCAGGGTTTGAAAAATAGACTCGCCTGCTTGCATTGGTGAGTAAGAAATCATTTTGGGCGAGTAAATTTAGATAATGAACTCACCCATTTGGCGAGTAGGCCCACTGACGCCGTACTGAAAATCCGGATTCCTTTTTTTTAAGTTTAGAAAGTGATCATTTCCTTCTATTTTTAGTTCAACATACATTACAAAAAACAATTAGAAATTTAAATAATTATTTTAATGACAATTAAACACGATAGTCTTTTACCTCATGGCCGAAAATGTCACAGAACACAACGTGTATTTACTGCTGATACTTGTAGTTTGTGGAGGAAGTGGAAGTTGGATGTGTATAACTATTAAAAGGACCAATACTGAACAGACCTGAATTTCAGGATTTGGTAAAATAATCATAACACTATACATAATTACATTATTAAAAAGTTTTGAAATCGGAATTAAATGTAAATGAATGATAAAAGTAAAAATATTTACTGTAAATAAAAGTTTTAATGAAGTACATAGAAATGGATAGCTATGGTTTTCATTTAACAATAGTGAAAACTTACTTTTGTAATTTACATTGATTTAAAGACATGTCTGGTAGTAGCAACATCATAAAATAGTAATAATAGTAATTGATGATTGTAATAATAATGATGCATTTACAGTTAATGCATCATTCAGAGACAATACATTGTAGGTATTGTATAAAACTTTATCTATTAAAATAACAATAAGTTTCAAAAACACAAAATTAAATAAAATGTTATTTTCTTTGCGGGCAACCAGACTTTCATGTTGGGCAACCAAAATTTCAGTCGGAAATTTGAATTCTAAAAACTTAAAATGAGAGCATACAAAAGTTGTGGTAAGATTTTCACACATTTTCCATTAAGTACTTGATTACATTAAAATGACAATTTGTCAAATAAAGAGTACCTAATCATATATATGTTATCATATATATGTAAGAGCTATTTACTTTGAAAAAGATTTTATACACTCTAAATGCATCTACTTTGAAATTCGGTTTCATACTTTGGCGAGTGCAAAATGAGTTTGGGTAAGTGGAAATTATGTAACCATTCGCCCAAAGGGTGAGTGCTTTTTTATCAATTTTTCGAACCCTGGTTAGCGTTTATGTCCATGTACTGAAGTTAACCAACGGCGATCGTGGTCAGCATCTGGATGGGTGACAATCCGATGTGATGCGTTCGGCACGTTACACATGTATTTTTAACTTCACTGGCTGTTTTGTAGGATGAAGGTCCATGTGCGTATGAGAAGAAAAGACTGCAGAATATCCAAGCTAATTCTGACTTCTTTTCAAAACTTGGAATATCAGAGGTTTGTATATCATACTATGTATCGTCACTCAACTGAAATACAAAGGTCTACTATTCAACTAGGTAACTTGTTAGATCACCTGACAGGAAATTACACATGTATGTGCATTTCAGCAACATAAACTCAACTTCAAGATTGAAATTTCCAAATCACACTTTTATTCGTATTTTTTTGCTTTTTAAAATGACGAAAATATAGAACAATATAGGTCTACAAGACTTGTTGAAATATATGCTATTAAAAGTCAGTTCGATGTCCTTTATGAGTTTTAAGATATTATAAATTTGCTTTAGAATGTTACTTTTCAATTATTTTTTAACATTACACTCTTGTGACAGAATTGACGTTAAAAGCGATTGACCAGACTCTTTACAATTCTTGCCTACAATTAATATGCAAATGAGTTTTGGTCGAGTTTCCCTTACTGTGTATTGACAAGATCTGGCTGTGAAGTTGTACATAGAATTTGCATCATTCCTCATTCACATGATCTTAACTGATGAGAAACTGGCAGCAGTCTTTGAATTTGGGATACTGTAAATAAATAAGCCATCAGTACTCATGTTAGGCCAAATGTCTGCCTTGATTTTAAGTTACTATTTTTGTAAAACCCAATTTTTAAAACCAAAATAAAAAGTAATTTAAAATTGTTGTAAAAATTCAATCTATAGGCTATTCACATGTGATATAAATGGTAAAAATTGTGATGTTTTCATTGTCAGTATTGTTCTTGTTTGAAATAAAATTGGGTGATTCTCGCAGGTTTTCGCTAATTTGGAAACTCTAAAAATAACATGCATTTTCTCAGTAAAAAGGCTAATGTCATATTTTGACAGTAAATTCAAAATTTACAACATGACTGTGGTACCCTTTATTGAAATTAACCTGCAGTATATTTCAAACATGTGTACACAATGTATATTTTTTCAGTATACTGAGTAGCCGGCCTGGCTCAGCCGGTAGCGCGCTGAACTTTTTATCGTGAGCTCGAATACAGCCGACGACAGGTTGGTTTCCTCTCCTTTGGATGAGACAGCAAAAATCCAGGTCCCGTGTCACAGTTAGTGTCAGCACGTTAAAAAACCCTCACTGGCCGTAAGTGCCGAGCATAGGCCAAAATTTGAAGCACTTCACCATATGAGTGAAAGATTCTTGAGTGGACCATTAAACAACAATAAACAAACAAACACTCAGTATACTGAGTGTATAACACCTCATTAAAACTTAACGATTACCATCAACTCGTATCAGTACTTTCAATGCTTTGATTTCATGGGTTAGAATTTGCATATATACTAATTTAAGCCAGGAGAACGCATCTGTGAGTACCTAATTTTCCAAATTTTTCAAGGGAGCATGCCCCCAACCCCTTGTGGGCTCTCCACTTTTGCAGGCATATTAAGACTCCGTCTTTCAAATATCTAAAGTTCGCACCTCTGTCTAAGTGGCTTCATACTGCATAGCAATGAAGGCACTGGAAATATGGCCAGTAGCTATTTTTTTTTGTCGTCAGTTGAAATAAAATAAATTGCATTTTGCGTCATTGGTCAACCCCTCTAGTTACTTCATATTTGTTAGTGTGTCCAGTTGTAAGACTTGATATATGTAGATCCAGTGACCTTGGACTGCTTACGGTAGTCTAGTGGTAGAGCGCTCGACTTGCAACTGGAAGGTCCCGTGTCTGATTCCTGGACCAGGTCTTACCTAAGACTTTCAAAATGGTAGTGACTGTTCCTTTGCTAAATGCTTGGCATTCAAAGTGAAGGTCAGGGGTCTTTCGGATGAGACAGAGGTCTTTGTCGCGGAAGGTGTGGCCGTAAAAGAATTCTCACTGCATTGGTGTCCATTCATAGCCAAGGCCAAAATTTGTGGAACATTACCTAAAGCTGACCATGGTGACATCTTAGTATAAGTGAAAAATCCTTGATGGGATGTCAAATGTAAAACAACAATAAAAGAAAAAGTGGCCATAGTCAGAGCATTGGCCTTGCAGGTGGGGGATTTCCTGGTTGGGTTCAAGACTTGGCTTAGAGGATGTAAAAGTCCAGCTTCTATATGTACATATCAAAGTAGCCATAGAAAAAATGATAATATTCTTTAGATTATCTGTAGCATTTCACTTATAGCGAATGACCTTTTTATACAAGTAAAATAGTTTGCTGGATTTAAAATGACAGTAATGCAAGCGAAACAGTCATAGTAATGTCAACAAATCAATTTGCATGGGTTGAAGTCAAAGGTAAACTATTTCATTTCCTGATACATGTGATATTAGGTTTAATAAACAGAAAAAGGTTTAAATTTGTTGTTCTTTTTTATTTTACAGGCAAAGTTTGACATTCTGAAAGCGTCAGGGAAATACAAAGTGAAACCTGCCACAAAAAAGTATGTGAAGCTATTATAAACCTTTAAATTCAGTGTCATTTGTATGAAGGGCAGACAAATATTCAATTGTAACAGTATATTTGATATCATTAAAATAATAAAACTGAAACTTTACCTATGGAACGGGATACAACTGTTAAAAAATGCTTCAAATGTACAAGTTTCTGAAAGTACAAACACGATATTCAGATCCAAACTTGATGTAGACATGACAGGAGAGAGCTGGGTATTCACTCTGAATAAAGAATTAGAAATTTTGTAAACATGAGAAGACTCTTGGAGGGCTGGACAGTTTTTATTTTTTTTGCATTTAAATTACTAGAATTTTGAAGTTTTGCCATAGGTGTTAACAATAAATTTGCTTAAATATCTGATCAAAGTATAGCAGTTTGGAGAATTATTCACATGACATATTTTATTACTTTGGGAAAATTGCATGTCTAATTCAAACCATAGAATAAACCAGTAAGACACTAATAATGGATTTTCAACTAACTAAAATTAAAATGCATTAGTTAGATTTTATTTGGCTTGTGATTTAAACACAGTACACAGCTTTTATACCCATCCAACAGGTCTGAATATCAACCTTTCCCAATGGCTAATGTTTTCCCAAACTCATAGTCTAAAATTCCAAATGAAAAATTTAAATAAGAATTTGAAAGAAACCAAGCATTTAGCAGTTAATATGTTATTTGACAGATAGTGAGGTCATAAAAGATAAAAGTTTGTAATTTTATACTTTTGTTCTGTTTCTTGTTATAGAGTGAAACCTGTACAAGTTGCTGGACCACAGAGGGTCAGCTTAAGGTTAAAGAGAATTGACCCAGAAGGTGCGCCATTACCACCTTTGCCTGTACAGCCAGAACCTGTAGAGGAACATGTAAGTACGCCAGTGGAGGCTATCAAGACAATTAGAGGTTACAAGTGTGGAGCTCTAATGCTCTAGAGTAAACCAGGGTATTTGTCTTATAAGTACATCAATCTGGGTTTATATATAGCTATAGTTGAAGTCACATTAGATAGGAAATTTAGAATTTGATTAGATTAGGCAATAGACCATAAGATAGACCTGATAGGTCAATCTGGTCCATTTATGGCCTGACAATTACAGAGACCTTATGGTTCAATCTGGTCCATGTATAGCCGGACCATTACAGAGACCTTATGGGTCAATCAGGTCCATGTATAGCCAGACCATTTCATAGACCTTATAGGTCACTCTGGTTCATGTACAGCCGGACCATTACAAAGACCTTATGGGTCAATCTGGTCCATGTATAGCCTGACCATTACAGAGACCTTAAGGGTCAATCTGGTCCATGTATAGCCGGACCATTACAGAGACCTTAAGGGTCAATCTGGTCCATGTATAGCCGGACCATTACAGAGACCTTATGGGTCAATCTGGTAAATGTATAGCCGGACCATTACAGAGACCTTATGGGTCAATCAGGTCCATGTATAGCCAGACCATTTCATAGACCTTATAGGTCACTCTGGTTCATGTACAGCCGGACCATTACAGAGACCTTATGGGTCAATCTGGTCCATGTATAGCTTGACCATTACAGAGACCTTAAGGGTCAATCAGGTCCATGTATAGCCAGACCATTTCATAGACCTTATAGGTCACTCTGGTTCATGTACAGCCGGACCATTACAAAGACCTTATGGGTCAATCTGGTCCATGTATAGCCGAACCATTACAGAGACCTTATAGGTCACTCTGGTCCATGTATAGCCGGACCATTACAGAGACCTTATAGGTCACTCTGGTCCATGTATAGCCGAACCATTACAGAGACCTTATAGGTCACTCTGATCCATGTACAGCTGGACCATTACAGAGACCTTATAGGTCACTCTGGTCCATGTATAGCCGAACCATTACAGAGACCTTATAGGTCACTCTGATCCATGTACAGCCGGACCATTACTGAGACCTTATTCTGTAGCCAGTTAGGTTACATTTGCAACCAGTTGTCATTGGTAATTATGTGCATGTTTGTCAATGTCATGCATAAACAGTTTAACATTCAACATTGACTCACTTAAGGTTTAGAAAATAGACCCCAAAAGTCAATGTACAAAGCAGGTGTTACTTCTCACCTTTGTTTTCATGCAAAATAGCAGATAATTGAGATGGAGACACTTACATTGAATTCAAAGCAAAAGTTAAATTATTGAATATAAATACAGTGAACAATATAAAATAATGAAGTCAGATTATCCCTTTTATCTATAGAGTGAAATAAGAATGGCAGACGAGATGTTAACACAAATATTGAATTCAAAATATTAGACAGTATAAGGTGGAAATGTCATAGGATAATGCTACAAAATGTAAAATGGTTTTTAGCTCAGTATGTCCGCTATAAGGCGAAATTCCATTTCATGTATTTAATCTTTAATTGAAACTCCATTTTATGTTTTTAATCTGTAATTGAAATTCCATTTCCAATACAGCTTTAAGAGAAATTCTTTTTCAAATTTGTCAGCTTTAAGGGAAATTCCATATCCAGCTTTAAATTTGCACTTGATACTTTCTTTTCCACATTATAATTATTATTTTTTCATTTCATTAGTTAAGGAAGCCATCTGGCCCATTACAAATGCAGGACTATTTGTTTGGAGGCAGCACAGAAGAGGACCATCAAGACCTCCTTTCATGTACAAAATGTCTTCAAACAAGAAAGATGAAATCAGAGACTAGTGAGAAATCTCAATCAAGGTTAGTTTAAGATGTGGTTTAATTTTTTGCTTCACCCACAAAGGCAGTGCAGACCTAACCCTGATCTGAAGTGTCTAGCGCTAGAATTTATTTATCTAGCTTTCTTCTTCTTTCAATTCGTCCCCTAGGTCCCAAGACCAAAATATCTTCATTAAAAAGAATAAAAAGATGGCCAAATTCAGTGACATGTTAGATATTTGATTACATTTCCAGTGGTATAAAATAAAATCTTCATAGACAAGTTTTTGATACACCATTAAAATTTATGTGACCTTAGCATTATTCTTGCTACATCTGGTAGAACTGTGACATTTGTTTCAGCTAATTAAGCTGATTGAAGTGATGGTGAAACCACTAGAAAATATTCTCTCCTTGCCCTTGTCACTGTAAACCATGTGTAAAAGAAATTCAGAATGTTCTGTTTTAGCAATCACAGGTTTTGGCTCTTGATTGTATATGAATGTTGACATTGTCACTTTGTGCCAAGTTGGTATTATGCAAGTAGTTTTAGTTGTGGCATTGATAAAGCTAAAACTTTCTAGATTCCCATTGCAATGAAGGTCTTTATCACAAGTGAACCATATGTAATATGCCCGACACAAACCATACTGTTAACCAAGATTAGGCACACTTACATAACTTCAAAAGTAGATCAAAGGAAACTATATATCCAAAGGAAATAAATGCTAAAAACCAGGGGCACATGATGTCAGTGAAGTGTGAGCAACACTTAGATGAATTTACAGTCCAAGTTTAGTTACTGTATCACAATCCAAACTTGAAATATTACACTTTATATGTAAATGGGACGGAATAACAGACAGAAAGACACACAGACAGACAGATGATCCAAACACTTTATGCCCCGGTGGACCTTTCAGGCCGGGGACATAAAAAGAGGTACCTTATTTAATCTATTGTTTGGATGATTTTTTCATGCTGAATCCATTTCTGCAGTCAAAAGACTGTTATGAACATTCCTTCTTAGTGAAAAAATGGACAAGAAAAGCAACAACAAAAAAACAAATAGATAACTATTATTTATCAACAACAGTGCTATTGTCAGAAATTTATAGAAGTTCAAACTTCAGAGCAACAGTTAAAATTAATTTCTATCTAACCTTATGCATTAACTTGTGCAAAATGTACATATTTAAATGTAGGCCTACATATATATGACAAAAAATAACTTCCATATACAGGTAGTTCATGTACATGTTTCTGTTTACATGTATTTCATTACTCTTGAAGACTGGTGTGACAAAATGTATCAAATATATGCAAATCCTTTAATTACAGAAGCTTGTGCTTCTTTTGAGTGGTTAGGCAACATTAAAGTATTTTTCATTAATCACATTTAAATTTTTGCATTGATATACCTGTAATAAATTAATAAATCCATTCATGGTTAGTACTGAAAAATAATTCAAGTGTAGATTCAGTATTAAACTAGAGCTATATTTCGTTTTCTCAATTTAAATACATATAGAATCTACTGCAGCAATTTTAAATGATTTAGATATAAAATTTTATCGATTGTATCATGCCACATGATGTGTGGCAGTGCTACTGGTTACTGTAGTAAAGTAAGAAAGTTTAAAAATTTAATCTAGTCACAGTTCACCCAGATTTTTTACCTTTAATATCGGTCATATATTCAAAATACGAATTTAAAATTTACCAAAGACAACCATTATTTTTCTCAAGATTTATTTTTAATTCATAGACATGAACAAAACTCATAATGATCTCAAAGATGTGCATTGAGTGACCTTTTTCCTTTGGTCATATGCAAATTAGTGATAGACACCGATCGATGTCGGATGTCCAAAAAGCTAATAAAAAAATATATATATTAGCATTTTGTTAGAAGCCAAAACATTTTTAATTGATTATCTTAGGAATTAAAATATGATAGATGCAGTTAATTTGTTCTAAACGTAGCAGATTCTGATAGTCATTTTGTTAACCTTTCACCCGGAGGTTAAATCCAAGATGGCACCAACTGAATCGTGGGTCATCTTTAACTGCACTGGTGTACTAAAAAAGTTTGATGCTCAATGCGATATAGTGAATCATGTCGTAGAATGTTGATGAAATAATATGTCAAAACATAAGTTGGAACATGCATGATCTTTTTAAATATGGATGAACAAAATTGCAATACCTAATGACCATTATGCAAATCCCCGTCAAAGATTCACTTCTGCAACTTCTACAAAAACGTTTTTTTACAAATGTTCCAACTTCCTGGCATAGAAAAATTCATTCTTCGATTGGACATAAAATTCATGAATATTCATTAACATTTAGACACTCACAAATGAGTTACTTTACTGCGGAGCCATCACTGTAGCCAAAGCGGAATGAAAAGTGTTCCGATTTTTATTTTTAAACTCGCAAAATCATCACATTTACACAAATAAACAACAACAAAATACATATCATTGGAAAGTACATTTATTTATCTTTCAGATGATATGAAATGTATAAATATTCTGAAATAAATGATGTCTGAAATTGAGACTTTAAAACAACAAACATTGAAATTTGATAAATTCCAGTGCGTTATTGATAAGAGCTGGGGTTGCTACATTAAAGACCATTTAAACAAACATTTTCTTCAGTAAAGAAATTACGAAAGGTTTTAAACTTGAAAAGAAAATCTATATCAAAGGTTTTGTTCAATATATTTTTCAGCTTTTTGAAAGAATTTACTAGTTTGAAGTTATCAGAAAACAGAGTGGCCAAAGTGGTTCCAAACAGAATATTCTCCCTTGCAGTACATTCATCAGAAGATATAATTCTAACTGCTGCTGGCGGCAAATGGGGGAAAATTGGACTTTGGAATGTTGTAAGTATTTCTAACTTGAAGGTGGGACAGAATGGTATTTATGCCATTGCAAGTTTCATTTGTATCTGTAGGCCCCCATCAACCTGGGGGACTCTAGGTTTTGTCTCTGTTTGTCGATCTCTCTGTCCATCAAGTTACTGTTTAACATGCAATTATTATAAACAGTACCCAGGGGCTGACAAATCCCATTGCCCGATGCCCGGGGCAAGTGCTTTTATGTATTGCAAAAGTGAATATTTAATCAGAACTTGCCCGTGGACAAGTGCTTTTAAATAATGATAGTTATGAGAATAAATGAAAGTAAACACTTTTATTCTGAAATTGGAAGTTGAAGTTCCCACATGAATTATTAATCATCAGTTAAAAGTAACAGAAATAAGAATAAATGAAAGTAGATGGCTAGCGCTAGCCAAATATATGCAGCCATTCCAGTAAACACGTTTTTTCTGAAACTGGAGGTTGAAGTTATACATGGGCATCATCACACCTTCCATCAAACTATATGACCTATTTACTATGCAAAATGAGCCATACTTTCCTAATTCCCTTCCCTAAAACCACCAAACATGTTCTCAAAACTCTTATCTTTCTTTTTCAAACCAAAATTACCATTGAATAACACTTCATATTTGAAGGTATATCTATCATACCGCCACCGGTATTAAACTCATGATCATGCATCTAGGTCTCTGAAGAAATTAATTTTTTATATCAATATTTATTAAACTAAATAAGATTTTTGATGATTTTTACCATAGATCAAGATTTATATGTCAGGAATATGTACTAATTAAATAATACAGTTTTAACAATATTTAGTCTCTAAAAACGTAGACTGATCAAAGTGTGTTAGAATCTCAATATTGCCATTTTATGTATAGCACTAATTGCCACTAAACACTGCAGTGTTCAAATTCAGTTGCAAATATCAACAAAATCAAAAACACTAAAATATAATTGAATTAATAATTTCAAATGTTAGATATATATCTCATTACCATAAAATGTCGGCTCTATACACTGACTGGTTTTGGAAATATAGTCGGCTGAATTTGCGCATACCCCAGTAGCAGTTTTAAGTAGGCCTAATAAAAATGGTGTCACCAAGATCATCCTGTCATGTTTTCAGGCACTACATGTAAATATTGTTAAAAATGTATTGCAGGCAGTATATCTGACATAAAAATCTTGAGTCGTGGTAACGAAAATCTTATACAGATAAATTGATGTCGGTAAGTCAAAGCGTACATGTACACTTTGGAAATTATATATCAAAATATTTTTATGCATTTTCAGTTTTTTCTTCAGAAATCAGTTACTTTTGAGGTCACAAACAACTTTTACAAACAATAATTTGAAAATGATTTTGGTTGATACATGTATGATCTCAACCTAGGTTTTAGGAGTTGATTGATAAGTAGTTCATTTTTTTTTAAAAAAACGTATATTTTAGATATTTTATAAACTTCAAATTTGATCACATTTTAAATCCAACCAAAATTTTGATACACAGACAGACAAAATGTGATAAATTTTCTTCAAATTATTTGTGGATGCTCTGGGCACCTGAAATATGAGTTGGGCTGGTAGATTTTGAATCTAAGGGGCCTGTGTGACCCCTTCAACGAATATTAAAGTTAAAATCTTGAACTAAGCTTTGTGCTAAAAAAATCATTTTGTCAGCCCCTGATAACCTCACTATTTAGCATTAAATGACCCGTGACTTTCATTTCATATGCGGAGAATTAGGTAAAGCAACGGTCACTTTCTGCTATAAAGAATTCAGTGGTATAGGACCTCAGTGTTAAGTATCAAATGACCGGTGACTCACTTCATATGCAAAGGATTTGGTAAAGCAATGGTCACTTTCTGTTATAAAGAATTTGGTGTTATGTTGTGGCCTTGAAATGGATCACAACGTTTAAAATTGCAGTAAATAATTGAATGTGTATTATTAGTACATATTGCAATGGCAAAATTTTGTCTTGTTAAAATTCTACTGTTTTTACTCCAGAGATAGAAATAAACTTAGAAAGTCTAGCATGATTTACACAGGAATTCAGTAGCATTGAACCTGTGTTATCAAGGGGTATTGGAGAATAATGGAAATACATATCTTTTAAACGGAAGCATTTCAGATACCGTATTCTACCCAATAAACGCCCATATCCCTATAAGTTCCTATATAACTCACTTTTTTTTTTTTACACAAGATCATGAATCTTTTCTTGGCAGTTGATGAGGAGATGAAAAAACATAAAAACATAAGTAACAGTTAATCTCTAGCCTCAGCAACAGGAGAATCTCTAGCCCCAGCAACAGGAGAATGGCAGTAGGTGTATTTGGTAATAACTGCAACAACTTCACCTCTGTATCTTTTAAAATAGTTAACTGTTTTACATCAGTTTGACTCTTAATTGGTCCCAATTATTGCTCATCCAGTTTTCGCTGGGGCGCTTATTGGGTCGAATATGGTAAGACATAATTCAAATCTTGTTCACTGATCACTGTTTACTTTGTTACAGACACATCACAAGAGCCAATCACCTGACGGCATCGTTGTGTATGAACCTCATTCAAGACCAGTCAGTTGCTTAAATTTCTCTCCGTATTCATCATATAAATTGTTTTCCTGTAGTTATGATGGCACATTGAGGTGTTGTGATCTGGAAAAAGGAGTGTTTGATGAGGTTTGTATTAGGGTTGTGTATTGGCCAAAGAATTTGGATACGATATATTGATTATCGATACCTGATATATTGGATTTTATATATGCTTCAAAGTTTTCATGTAGAGATAATGAATAGACAACAGTAATGAGTATTTTTGAATCTAATTTTGACAAAATATTGAACAGTGGTCTGCATGAACCCATGAACACAACTCTTCAATTGATGGACATAATTTAGTTGCATTAATTGGACCAGTTATTTTCTTGGAAAATATAAGAGCAAACGCATGGTTTCAAACAGGCTCATGACAGTATTAGTGCTTTAAAAATATCCATAAGTATTGAAATCTCTTCAGTGAAAATTGTCAATTTCACATTCATGCTGTAATATTTTATGACATATGCAAGTCTTGTCGGTAGTTTGACATTTTTTCAATTGCATATATTTGTACAAATGTAATATTAAAATCTTGTAGGCCTGACATTTTTCGTGGCAGAGTACAGTTATTCTTCTCCAAAACATTAATCTTATGACAGCGGTTTAAAGAAGAAAATAGTTTGTTTTGCCACCTGGAACTGGTTGCACAATACATTGTTAAATTTAACCTACAGTTAGCCCACATGCTTAACATTGGTTAACTTCAAGTTGAATTTAACAACGTATTGTGCAACTGGGTCCTGAAATATAACAACCACTAAAGTTGCACACATCTTCAATGTTGTGCTTTTTAAAAAAAAAATTTCCTATACTTTGCTTTTTCAAGCAGACAACTTTCCATTTTGAAGATCAACAACTGAGCAGAATTCAACAAATTTAAGTTAATCCATTGTATGTACACTGATCCCTACTTTGTTTTGATGTCATTCCAAACCTGAAATTTTATGACTTGTATTGACGGTCAAAGTATTGAGTTATATATTTCTTATAAGTGAAATGCTGTACAGTCAAATATCTCTACATATTGATATATTGATTCACCCCTAGTTTGTATTTCAGCTGACAGATTATACTTACTGACTGTCCCTAACGCCACTGGCATGTAAGGCAGTTTGCTGTTTCTGTAACATTAGACTTTTTACAGGACAGGATTGTTAGCCCTGAGCCTAACCCCCAAACCTCTACATTGGTTGCTGACCAGGGCTAACAAGCCGAATCTACCTGAATTTTATATCAGATTTTCCTTCTTCTGTATGAGTTACCAACCAAGGTTATCGACCTTCATCTGACTGACATTTACCCATAGCTGGGGTAAGGATGATGAATGCTAGAGCATGTCCATGTACCGGTGGGCCTACACACTGCATCTCTGGGGCCCTTGCTGCTCCAAGATCCACTATAGTTTAGCCTAGGATAATATACCTTAGTCGCCGTGTTACGGAGAGGCACTGTAGAGGTCTTGGCTTATGTAGAGGCTATATACTGGCAAGAGAGACTTGCTCGCTTGGCTCTCTTTTCACTCAAAAGTGGGCTAGGCAGTGGCAGAGTGTTAAACTCACCCCCACACTAGACGCATTCACAGCCTTGTGTCAGAAGCCACCAGCACACATACCAGTGCTATTTTCCTGTGGAAATACACGGTGAGCATGGTGAGAGTTTGGTAACATGGAACCTTGGATCATTGTCTCTTCTGAAATACTTGTGACTTTCAATTTTGAGCATTTGGCAAGGAAGCATTAGTAACCCATTTCGAACAAATGTAGGTTTCATCTGAATTACTTGTGACAATCAATTCTAAGAATTTGGCATGGGAACTGTTGTAATCTGTGTTGAACAAATTAAGTTTTAACCTGAAATACTTGTGACTTTAACATTTCAGCACTTTGCCAGGAAACAGTGAGTAAAGGGTGTTTAACATGGAAATAATCCAATACTTTTTATTTTTGAGACACTGCCACAAAGCCATTGATGATTAAATAGCTTTCTTCATGAAAATATTTTGAGGTTGCACAAGTCACTCCAGTCAAAATTTCAGGGTGTCAAACTGGTCACTTGTGGTTTATTTATGAACTGATATATAGCCATGGCAATTTATTTGTGCACAAAGTTAACTTCCGGTCATGGGCGTGTAATAACAGACCTATTTCTGTATATCTATCAGATTTATTCTACTCCAGAAGAGGAGGACAATTTATTGCGGAGTTTTGATTTCCTGTCAGCAAAAACGATGTTGGTTTCTCAACAAGATGGCTGTGTTGCTCTTGTGGACTTGAGGACCAAAGGGTGTGTCATCTTTTTGTAACTTTATAGATAAGGCAAAATATCACAATTGTGAAATCTGATTTATTAGAATTGACATTTCTTGAATTTTGTTTTCTGCCAATAATTTGAGCAGACTTAAAAAAAAAATTATTCCTGTTATTATTAAGCCTTATATCATGATAAAATCATATTACTTGTATAAAATAATGTTTCCCTTTTTTGGTACAGTAGGGGGTCATTTTATTTTTAGTAAAGAAAGACTTTAGAAACTGTTTTTGTCATCCACTTACAAGATTTTAATCAGTTCATTCCACCTTCTTTATATTGAAAGGGTATACAATTCACTAGTAAATCCCCTTTTATAGAAAAGGATCACTAATTTTCTCTATTTGAAGGGCCCTGGCCCCATTGTCAAATTAACCCTTTCATCCTTAAATATGTAAATGGTATGTTCTTTTCTATTGTTTAGACCAGTCTATAATGGTCTGTAGGGATGAAAGGGTTAATATGTCTCATTAACTGGCATAAATGTTCTTTAGGATACAGAGAGGAGCATTAACTTAGATTAACAAATACATCTGTGTTTTTTTTTTCAGATATGAAGCAGAACACATTTACTGTCTGAGTCAAAAGTCCATACGTACAGTTAGCATTCATCCTCTTCAGAATCCAATTTTCGCAACAGCTTCACAGGATGGGTAAGTGAATTAGATTCCGGTGGGATATTCATTTCAAGCTAACAGTAATTTATGATTTTACATGTGGGATATACAGTTTTTTAAAAGCTTTTTCCTATAGTAGATTCAGTCTATTTTTTCTCAACATTTACTGTATTTTCCAAATTTTGTGGAAAAATGTATTTATCTTTGTATATTGAAATTTATCCAGTTTAAAAAGCAGGATTGTCTCTTAATTTTGGCAAGAAAAAACATTTATATTATGTTACCTTTTAGCAGTCTGTCAGAACAGTGTGTGTGTGTTTGTGTGTATGTATGTATGTGTGTGTGAGACATATCTGTAAGATGAGGGTGATAAAATGATCTTCAAGACTCCAGATCACATGTTTCGTAAGCAGGTAGGCCTCTTGATTCCAACAGACACATGTTTCGTAAGCAGGTAGGCCTCTTGATTCCAACAGTCACATGTTTCGTAAGCAGGTAGGCCTCTTGATTCCAACAGACACATGTTTCGTAAGCAGTTGGGCCTCTTGATTCCATCAGTCACTTGTTTTGTAAGCAGGTAGGCCTCTTGATTCCAACAATTAACCTTTAAACTTAAGTAACTATCATTCTTATTTTGATTTGTTTTTAGTGTTGTTGGTATATGGGATTTAAGGAAGCTTAAGGAAGGAAACAAAGTGAACACAAGTTTGGATTTAATCAGACATGGTAAAGGAGTCAATAGTGCTTACTTCTCACCGATTACTGGAAAGTATCTCTTGTCAACATCTATGGATAACAGAATTACGTAAGTTTTGATTGACGACCATCATCTGATATTGATTACTAACGCACTGTCAACAAAACCAATAGCTAGGACTGATAAAGAGTTCCTATCACATGATAGATTTGCAACCTTGACATAAGTAACAGTAGTCTGGAAAGTGGTGATTTAGAACATGTACTACTGCTGACCTCTAAGCGGTATTTTGACTACTTTGTGCTGTAACTGAGATATATTGACCAGGACCAGATGTAACTGATCAATAGCAGGAATATTGACTTAAGCCTGCTGTACCTGAACCATTAACAGGTATATTGACCATGGTCAGGTATAATTAACCACTTGCAGATATATTGACCATGGGTAGTTGTAACTGACCAATGAAGAGTGTATTTTCGATTGCCAACTATTAATGACCACTAACAGCTATTATACTAACAGCTATTATATTACTGTGGCCAGATGTTATCAGAGAACACCATATTGTATCAGTAGATTTGTGAGAAGTGAAAGTGTGGATATCTCTTTTTAAATGTACAGAAAACTGTATTGGTATATTGCACCACTTACATAGACTCATAGGTATAGTGCTCAGAATATTTCTAGTTCATCTTCTGGACCAATACCATAAACATTCTTAGCTCAATTTCTTAAACATGATGATAGTCTCAACTTTGGCTCCTGAAATGTGGTTGTCTAAAAAGTAAAATATTTTAAGATTTTTGGTATCAGAGCTGACATCTAAATGGTATAGTGCTTATTACACAAGTAATCAATGGTTATTCTACTTCAGCTGTGGTCAGAACATAATGTTTAAATTATGAGCAGTTGTCTTTCAGATAGGACTAAAAACTGGGGCTCCATATCACATTGTGTATGACTTAACATAAGTCCTTATCATAGGTCAAAATTTCAGGTTCTTCAACCAAGACTTGCTTCTCTGCAGTATAATTAAGTGGCTTTCCCTGTCCTTTGGATGAGACGGTAAAAACAGAGGGTCATGTCACAGTAGGTGTCGGCATGTTAAAGAACCCTCACTGCTCAATGGCCGTAAGTGCCGAACATAGGCCAAAATTTGAAGCCCTTCACCAGCATTTGGTGACGTTTCCATATGAGTGAAAGGTTCATGAGTGGGATGTTAAACAGCAATACAGCAACAGTGTAATTGGAGAATTATTGATAGAAAGTAAAACAATAGATAAACAAATGAAAATTAAATGATTTCACTCTTGTCTTTGTCTGTATATGTATTTATTTCTTTTACAGAGTGCTCAATAGCTCTACGCCAGATGAACTAAGTACTCACCGCTCAATCAGGTAAGATGGTGCCTTCACTGAGATGCCATATCTGTCTGAAAAACCTATATTGAAATAACATAACTGTCTGAAGATCCTACATTGAAATACTATAAATGTCTGAATACCCTGATATTAAAATATCGTAACTGTCTGAAAACTTAATATTGAAATACCATAACCGTCTGAAGACCCTGTTATTGAAATATTAAACTGTCTGAATACCCTATATGTTGAAGTAAAATCTGTCTGAATATCCTATATATTGAAATACCACGACTGTCTGAATACCCTATATATTTAAATACCATAACTGCCTTTATACCCTATATATTTAAATACCATAACTGCCTTTATACCCAATATTGAAATACCATAACTGTCTGAATACCTTATATATGTAAATACTATAACTCTTAATATCCTATATATTGAAATACCTTAACTGTTTTAATACCATATATATTGAAATATAACTGTCTGAAGACCCAATACTGAAATACCATAACTGTCTGAAGACCCAATATTGAAATATCATAACTGTCTGATTACCCTATATTTAATACCATAACTGTCTTAATATCCTATATATTTAAATACCATAACTGTTTTAATACCATGTATATTGAAATATAACTGTCTGAATACCCTATACAGTAAAACCCAAGGTCCCGTGCCGAGCATAGGCCAAAACTTGAAGCCCTTCACCTGCATCTGGTGACGTCTCCATATGAGTGAAATATTCTTGAGTGGGACGTTAAACAACAATAAAACCTAATATTGAAATACCATAACTGTCTGAAGACCCAATATTGAAATATCATAACTGCCTTAATACCCTATATATTGAAATACCATAACTGTCTTAATACCCTATATATTGAAATATAACTGTCTGAATACCCTATATTGAAATACCATAACTGTCTGAATACCTATATATTGAAATACCATAACTGTCTGAAGACCCAATATTGAAATACCATAACTGTCTGAAGACCCAATATTGAAATACCATAACTGTCTGTATGCCCTATTATTGGAATATCATGACTGCCAGTATGGGGGCTTCTGTGGTCGAATGGTTAGAGCATCACACTTTGAACCATGGAGATTCTTACCTCTTGTCAGCACAGAGCCCTGCTATGATTATTGTTGTATAATTATAATATATCAATTTCAGCCATGATAATTATGTAGGAAGATGGTTGACCAATTTCCGAGCAACATGGCATCCCAGTAGGGAGGATTTGTTTGTTGTTGGCAGTATGAAGAGACCAAGACAGGTTCGACTCTTTTTGTGTTCTTTTTTTCTGCAGCTCTGATAAAAAAGGTGTCTGTAGTGGAATGCTTAGATATTCAGCACAAGTTTGAACCCCATTTGTAATTACATATAATAAACTATTCTGTCATATGATCTGTGGGTTATGCAGTTTCTTAACATATTACATACGTATTTCATATGTAACTCATATAATAAAAACCTGTCAGTAATTTGATTGGCTAACCTTCAGCAAATTAAATTACATATCGCTAATACCAACATGAAGCTTAATCAATTTCTGTTGAACTCTCAAGAATATGTTTGTTTTCTAGTCCATAGAAAAATAAAAATAAAAGTAGAATAGAGGGGATAGCATCGAGTAGTACAGCGCTCTACAATGCGACCAAATCACTCGCAAATGCGACCATTTTTTAGATTTTGGTGAGTATTTATCCTCATTCAGTCGCCACATTGCGACCAGTTTTTTCCCCGAACCGGAAATCAAAAGTTTGTCCGTTTTCACTGTGAAATTACATTATCGAAATCATGGTCTCTTATGCGCTTTACAACAGCCAATTTGGTAAACTAGAGCATCTAACGCGCGTGGATTACTGTATAAAAACACGTTGTATTGCTCTCATGTTTTCGACTTGAAATTTTCCTAACAACACACGATGACATTTTTTTTTCTCGGTCGATTTCAACAGAAGCATCATTAGACACAACTAAGTTTAGACGATCTTGGTTAAAGGAATACTGGAACAGAGTTATGGCTAGTGTTCAACTAGGCCGAACTTTCTGCCCCGATTTCTATTTTAATTTAAGCGATTTTTAAGTGGTAAAATAGGGGCAGAAAGTTCGGCCTAGTGTTTGACGAGGAGGACAAGCAGACCACAGCCTAATTCCTTTGGGGATTCTATCGTGGCCGATTTATCATGGGGCAACACAATAAAACGGTCGCGACAGAATCCCCAAAGGGATTAACCACAGTCGGAACCGGAAATTTTATCTGTAAATTAAAATCGAGAATCAAACACCCTATTGTCGGACAAACACCTACATATTAAAGAACTGTATAGGTGTTTGTCTGACGATAAGGTCACGGGTGTTGGACTCTAGATTTTAACTTACAGACAAAATTTACAATTCTTGTGGGCAGTCTCTGTTTTGTAAATTCTGTCGAAAAGAAACTGGCGCTAAAGATTTAAAAACAAAGTTTAAGGTTGCCTCAATATTAGAGCAACAAATATGAAAAATATAGGCATATAAACACTCCTGGGTTGATAAAAAAATGCACAAAAGGTCAACATGCAGTTAATAACCTTGTTTTAAATAGATTGAAACAATAAAATGTTACATAAACTTAGAAAATTAATATTTTATTTCATTTCTATATTTTCATCCCGTGGATTTTTTTAAGAACACTTGAACACACACACATATATATATATATATATATATATATATATATATATATATATTGGCGAGTAAAAGTTCCTGGCTGGCTAGTAAAATTTTTGGTTCACTGGTCAAATGAAGAGTGAATTTTTTAGTGTTGTAGAGCCCTGTAGGAGGTGCTTGTTATGCAAATGGCATATGAAATTCATTATGAATACGTTACTGTCGGGAACAGGACAATTGCCCCCCGGACAACTGCCCCCGGACAACTGCCCCCTGGACAATTGCCCCCCTAGGACAATTGCCCCCCGGACAATATATTTATGGGGCTTATTATTTAATATTGAACTTAAAAAATAGTGTATTTAATTGAGATGTTGATATATAATATAAGTTTAAGATTACATACCAATTAATTTATAAAAGAAAATAAAAATAGATATATAGATGAAAAAATAGATAAACATATAAATGAATAAATAAATAATAAAGATAGATAGATAATGAATAGATAAATAAATAAATAAATAAAAAAGAATAAACAAATAAATATGCATATACACAAATATAGATTAGTTATCAATAATAATTTGATTTTTAATTTGTTGGAGTCATTGGTGAATTAGGCCAAATAAATAAATAAATATAGATAGATAGATAGATGAAAAATAGATAGATGAAAAAATAGATAAGTGCTTGAAATAGTGGCAGTGCTTATTCTGCTTGTTGTAACATGTTGTTTTTGAAGAACAAGATACACATATTAAATCTAAAAAAAAATTATTTGTTGTTTTATTGTTGTTTACCATCCTCTTTTTTTTGTCAGATTTTTTAACATGTTTAATGACAAGAGAAAAACCATCCTTATCATATCCAATCAACAGACTTAAGTTGTGTATTTATATTTCAATCAACAGACTAAATTGTGTATTTATATAATATCAATATAAAAAAATAAATAGTCAACTGAATGTGTTAAAAAATCTGACAAAAAAAATTTGGGGGGCAATTGTCCTAGGGGGCAATTGTCCTAGGGGGGCAGTTGTCCAGGGGGCAATTGTCCGGGGGGCAGTTGTCCTAGACCCGTTACTGTCCATTTTGAAAACTATCAAATTGACATGTTTGTCAACTAATCGCTATACATAATCTGCCTTAATGAGATTCCCTGTGCATATTTCCTTTATTATACACCCTATAGGGTGACCACATGCCTTACATAACCAGCGACTGCTCAATTTCAGCGGATGGTCACTTGAATACTGTGTGTATTGATATCACAAAGGGAGGTAACTCAAACATTGAATATTACAATTTCCAGTTTTCATTTCTGCGGAAGTTTGGGAAAATCACCATGTTCATTGTCAGGTGTTGACACAATATTTATCACAATTTTTGAAGGTAATCACAATTAGATTGGGAGCATAAACCTGAAATTTTTGTGTAATGGATCTGTTCTTAATGGATTTCAACAGAAACGATGTCTTCAACAAAGTTTTGTCCATTGCTGAAAGCGTTGATATCTATAAGTTAAATTGGTGATTGATCGTTTTGCTACATCATGACTTAAGGCCTGAATTATGTTGTTGAAAAATTATTTCTTTAGCAATAAACAGAGGGTAAACTGTCTTTTTAACTCCGTACAGATATTTATATTAATTAATACAACATCGAGAACGTTGTTTGGTTGTTTATTTAGTCTAGGCATTAATAACCCTAAATAGGATTGTTAAAATTCGATATTACAAACACTAAAATTTGTTTTAAATCACAGTTATTTTTGCAATTTAAAAAATGATTTTACCTGTTCCCAGAATTTTGGTTTAAATTTAAGTAGGTTCCATAAATGCTCACGTTTTATTTTGAAATGAGAGTTAATGCACAACAGACAATATTTAAAGTTGGTGCGGAAGTAGGCTGCCACGGTTTTAAGCGATTTTGGGGTAAAAGATCTACATTAATTTGATTTATTTTCATTTCATACATGTTAGATAGAAGTAGTTTGATTCCCATGCCAAAATAACAACCTTGGTGATAGTGACATCACTTGAACTTAATTGGGGACAATTGATTAAACATGTTGTGTAATTATTTTCAAAATTTTGTTGTATTCAAGTTGGCAATTTTTTCCCGAATTCAACTTTGATAAAGTATGCTTAGATGTTAATAATAATTTAAAATGTATGCTCAATGTATGTATTAAAGTATAAGCAATTTTTACAATGTGTTTTATACACTTACTTCTGTGCAAGTATTTGACCTAGTTTGGAATAATTTGGTCAACTCAACAGAATGGAGAATGTAAATTTTCATCCACATGAAATTGTTAAATCATATGATAAAAAGAATCTGTCATGGGTTTACATTTATATCACTGAAAGGCTCGCAAAGTGGAAATTTCAAAACTATATCATAAATGTGATTTGCATTGAAACTTGTGACAGAACATAATGTGACGTCGTGTGTGTAACACACCTTATACGTAACATAATCATATTGTGATGTTGTGTGTGTAACACACCTTATACGTAACATAATCATAATGTGACGTGTGTTTAACACACCTTATACATAACATAATCATATTGTGACGTAGTGTGTGTAACACACCTTATACGTAACATAATCATATTGTGATGTTGTGTGTATAACACACCTTATACGTAACATAATCATAATGTGACGTCGTGTGTGTAACACACCTTATACGTAACATAATCATAATGTGACATGTGTGTAACACACCTTATACGTATCATAATGTGATGCGTGTGTGTAACACACCTTATACGTAACATAATCATATTGTGATGTTGTGTGTGTAACACACCTTATACGTAACATAATCATAATGTGACATCGTGTGTGTAACAGACCTTGTACGTAACATAATCAGGTGACAAATTAGGATCTTTCAAGTTACGATAGCTGTGGGATTCAGGACTGTCAGAAACTGCATAATCAGAATTTGTTTATAGGTAATAGTTGAAGTATTCATCTAAACTTTTAGGGCACTGCAGACTATGTTCAATGGAACTTGGATTTCTACTCTTAAAAATTCTGTGGCACTTAAGTTGGAAAAGCTTTGGAAAAAATGTTAAATACCCACACCTTAGTGGTGTATGTGTATAATATCAGTACACACAAGCAACATAAGTGATGTAAAGCATGATAAAAACTTTATAAGATCTATTAGCTTTTTAAATTACATTCTCATCTAATAATGTAAGTAAAATATTACTCTGCTATTTTGGTACTATCCTTTTAGCACCAGTTATTATACATGAACAATGTATTATTGTGATGACCAATCCGTATTTTCATCTCGGATGACATCAAATTAAATCTTCTTCTTAAACTTATCTAATACTTATATTTGAATTCTTGCCAAAAATTGGCTGTTCGACCTATCCCCCACATCAACCTGTAAGCCATAAATCAAGGTCACAGTACATAATTTTTGCAATGACATAGCTGCTAGAATTTTTACATTTGTAAGCAAGAAGCCACAGGTTTGGTTCCTATAGCAATTTATTTTCAAGAATTTTTTTTAATCAGTTTATGTTAATTCATGACATGAGTGAATATAAGAAATCTCTTACCTGACAAATAAAATAGGCCATCCTGACAGTAAGAATGTCAGTTTATAGAACACTTGTTGTATTGTAGTGAGATCCACCCTCACAGCATGTCCAGTGTCAGTTTATAGAACACTTGTTGTATTGTAGTGAGATCCACCCTCACAGCATGTCCAGTTAAACAGTTATGAAACATTATGCAGAAATTGATGATGATGTTGTTATTTGATTATTTCCAGATTGAAACATTCAATACAGAGGGCTCACTTGTCAAAGCTTTTTCATGTGAAGAGAATCTCGGTTCCGTTTGTTCTTTGAATGTCGTTCATCCACGGCGAAATGTTCTGATTGGTGGAAATTCCAGTGGCAGATTACATGTCTTTATGTAAAATTCAATGATTTTATGGTGATAATTGGGACCAAACTACCTCCTTTGTTTATTTCATCTCTTAACATTTAAACATACATGAATAGTTAGTTTTAGTTTTTTGTACATTTTAATAAGAAGTAATGCACTTTAAGTTGTGTTTTATTACTGATGCATATTTTTTCAGTATTTTCAAATTGTTTTGCAATTCTTGAAATTTGACAATTTTGAATCAGTTTGCAATAAATTCATGTTGTTTTACAATTTTGAGATAGTTTCCTATAAGTTCATGTTGTTTAACAATTCTGATTCAATGTGTTTAATTTTGTTCTCACAGTATTTTTTATAGATTTTATATAAGAATTCAGTGGAATTTTTCTAAAACTTTGTTCTCAAGAGCTGGGACACACATTTGTAGTGGTAATAAATGTATGGGAGTTAAATTATACAAGCACTTTGATTGAATATGTTGCTATAGACCCTGTCATGATAACTGCGGTCCTGAAACTTTCAGTGGCAAAACGATACAGATTTCAGGAACATGACATCAAGAAACAATCAGTTACTATGATGACATCTATGATTTTGCAGGCATCTGTTTCTTTTGCCCCCAAAGTCACAGGACTGCAGTTAATGTGAAAGGGTCTATGTGAACAGAATGTTTTTGTAAATGTACTTCTGCTAGTGATATCTGAATTAAGGCAGTTTGCAGAGAAATGAGGATTCTTTTATTTTACAGAAAACGAAAATATATGTTTCAGAACTTTTTTATCTGATAAGATTTAGTGAATGCTTGGTAGTCTCTGATTGTTTTTTACTATAATTTAAGCATGCTATAATCATGAAAATGGAATCTTTTGAAATTTTTTAAAAATCCCTGAAGAATCCAGTAACTTAAATGAACAGTTTCCTGTTTAAATGGGATATTTAAATTCCCAATTTGCCACTGACCATAATAACAATTTTCTTATTGAATATATGAAGATTGGTGTTCTGTTTTTCTTCCATGTATCTTGTTCTTTTCTGCTATTTATTCTTTGAAAGAGTGTAATTATATGTTCAGTAGTAAAACAGAAATTTTATCCATGTAAACATTACTTTTTGAGATTACAATCGTTTATTGTACTGTATGAATATTTATAGATACATGTACATATATATATATATATATATATATTAGCCATTTGCAAAGTGTTCAGCATTCATAACTGCCAAAGTAAAAATATGTTTAAATTAAATTTGATAAGAACAAACTTGCTTCGTTTTGTTACATGATTCTGAGTGCTTAGAGCATCACACTATAAACCATGAAGTATTGCCACTAGTTAGTACATGTTCGAGCCCTGTTAGAACCTAAGATGATTTTGTTAGAAGTTTGCCAGTTGCAAAATGCTAGAGGTCTCCTCCCCAGTCATTTTTTAACATGGTTCCTCCTCCACCTTTAAAACTTGCCACCATCATATATCTGAATTGATTAAGTTTGGTATAAAACA
Source organism: Atrina japonica (assembly GCA_030159075.1). Taxonomy (NCBI): domain Eukaryota; kingdom Metazoa; phylum Mollusca; class Bivalvia; order Pterioida; family Pinnidae; genus Atrina; species Atrina japonica. The sequence goes on along the minus strand of BROG01000040.1, from coordinate 1,749,697 downwards.
CCATTAAATCAATTTAAGTTAATAAGAATTTTTAAAACTGAAATAAAATTTCACACAATTGTTTCATTCTGAATTGCAAACTTGACAAATTTTTACTCCCACCCTAGAGGCCGGAAATGTCTCCCAGTTAAAATTGCATACCTTAAAACCTGTGTCGTTTGATATATACATCTATAGGGCTAACCCTAACCCATATTTAGTGATTGAAATGACCTTTTTAAACAAGTCACAATATTTGTTTCTAAGATACAGATGTAGGTAGAAAACCTTTCACCTTAAGTTAAGTGAAAGATGATCATGGTCAAAATATAGGAATTTCCTGCTAGTCATTTGAGGCGAATTGAAGGCATCGACGACAAAATGTTACCTGAGGCTGTTATACTTACAGTTACCTATGACTTTCCTGATGCAAAGAGGCAATATTTTAACAATGAGTACGTGTTATGGCCGAATGTGTGACACCGAGAGTGCCTGAGATTTTCCTGAACTCTTTTGCTCTAAATATTTGTTGACACTGAAGTAATGTTGGGAACACATTGTCGAAACGGACAAATATTGAGGGTCAAGCTTAATAGAAACAAAATGTAATAGGATTCAAGTAAGACCACTGGATTGCAGTATGTGAATATTCATAAAACGAATGTCTGTCTAGCCAGGACGCTTTCTGTCAGGTTTGATTACACTTGCAGCTCATCAGTTTTTACAACGTAATTTTTTGTAGAATTAATATATACCTATTCTATATCGACTCGAAAGCTAAGAACAGTTATCATATTGGAATATTTAAAAACTCTTGATATTGAGAAATTTGACATTATCATACATGGACACGTCTGGCCATATGCTTCCTTGACAATCAGTAATCTTCGTAAAGCTTTTCCAAAAGTTAATTAGCTATGTCCAGAATGATGGCCAATTCATAGAACAGATACATCAAGCTACGTGTGACGAGATTGGTTTAGTTATTTGCATCCATTTCTTCTTATAACCACAGGTGATCAGTTTGAGATGTATACGAGATAAAAATAATTGCATAAAATCTGCATGTAAAATATGGCGCCGACAACAGCTCGTATTGTTTTATTGAACATTTTTCAATACATTTCTGAATTCCATGTATAATTTCGAGTTATATTAAATATGCGGTCAATTTTATCATCTACATATCTGACTCATACATGTAGATCTGGGTTTTACTCATCTCAAAAGCCGTGATATACAAGCATGATGGATGTACGAACGTAAAACCAGGGACGTCCCTGGTAAAACTGAATCATATAAATCGAGAAGTTTTGTTTTAAAAATAAAACTAATATTAGGTAGATCTATTCATTGAAAATATGATTTTATTTCAAGTAGATAATATTTTGTGATGAAGAATCTGTGATGTCAATGACACAGTCATTGTTAGGAACATGTTGGAAAGAATAAGATGTCCTACTTACATGTATCGAAGACAGTAGATATGCTTTGCTCTATCTTTGAGTCCCCGTACATCCGACAGGTAATTAGCATAAGGTAAAACAATAACGCTTTAGAAAACGTGTGAAATTGTAAATCAGTGATGGATAATCCGCCCACGTGACCAGGTGCCGTACGGTCGAAACGTAAATGTATTGTTGCAGAAAACATCAAATCAACTCAAAACAAATTATCTTCACAATTATTTGATTTTAAATCAAGCACGTTCAATTACTAAATCATATAATAATATATAATGCATTAATTTGATCTATAACAAATATATTTAAGGCTGAATTCTGAAATATAAAATTCAAAGATTCCACTGTATTAATCTTCAGGATGTCCCCGAGAGAAATAGACAAATCTGGTGAACACTGGACAAACACTGAAACAGATATATTATGGTTTCAATACTTTTATAAATGAATTAGCCATTATGATATGTTGAGACACAAAACAGTTATATAGACAGATAGGAGGTATGCCAAAAATCATGCAAATAGACATGTATATATTTCTAAGGAAGGAAAGATAAATAAATTGATAAGTAGACCAAGAGGTAGTGAGAGGCATATCAATAAGCCTGCATGGAAATATGTAGACCAACAAAGTAAAAATGAAGAATACCATTGATAATCCAAACTGAAGTTCATTAGAACACGACAAATCAGATGTGTTAATGGTCTTAACATGAAAAACAATTGAGAATCCCAAACGGGATAGGACCAGGTGTCCGGAAGGAGTCAACGTACCCTGCTGGCATGCCACACCCGTCGCAAATGTTCCATGGAAATCGTTGTAGTTCGATGAAAAGCTCGATTAACGAAAGGGGGTCACTGTCTGTGGTCGTGCTCCCGAATACTATCTAATATTTCTGAGAGGGGGACTTCATATTGTTTAACAAGATCCCCGCATTGACCATAAAACTTCTTAAACGACGATTTCAAGCGTTCAACCAACGTAACCTTGCGTACGAAGCTTATTGGCGAGTCGTTTCGCAAGTTTTAAAACATTTACTGATTGGCATCCAGGACTGGTAAAATTCCCTACGCTATCAATGTGACCCTTGCATCCATATGATGCAGCAGTTCCCAACTGTCTAATCCAATGTTCTTCCCGCTATGTCTTTCTCCGTCAGCATATTAAGATAGTCTGTACATATTTATCTGCTTTAAACATTCTTGAATGTTTTCCTGTAACTTCTGGAGTTGATTTTCTGTTTCTCTGGGAAAATTTTCGCGTTCTATCCCTTTTCAAGTTCTCGTTCCTTTTTGTCCAACGTATCCTTCATATTGGCAAACGTCTGTGCAAGGAATTTTAGTAAATCACCCGCTTTATTCTACAAAATGGATGCTACATATTCATAAATTCATTATTATTTATTTATTTTCTTTATTATTTTTTATATGTTTTCTTCTGTATATAATATCTTGAAAATATTAATTAAAAAAAAACCTTGTCCGCATGGTTGGAAATTGAAAATCCTGAAATCATTATTCGTTATCAGAAAAAATAAACGTGACTGGCTAAAATAAAGGAAGTTGATGTCTCAGAATCTATGTGAAACATAATTCAAATATTACAATTCAACTAAAGGGACATAAGCTGTGTTAACCAGAAATATTATTTCCATTTGTTCTACTTTTACTACTTGTACTTGATGTACAATTACAAACACGAGCTATACATAGGCATAGAAATCTTACATACCTATATATTTTGTGAAAATAAGGTCAGTTCCACTGTGGTATTCATATACAAAATGTACATATAGTAAGGTTGTGTTAATCAGTTGCAATTCAAAACGTAGCAAACCTGGGTTTCTCAAGCAGTTTTCATTAAATATATAGGGATATAAAGTGGCATTTTGTGTGTGTTTTTCAAATTATTTTTCCTTTTTAGCTCGCCGGAACGAAAGTCCTGAGATATTATGTCATAACCCCCGACTTCGTCGTCTTTTTAACTGCAAGGGACAGAGCTTTGATACTTTTGTTACCTCTGGTAACGGTAGGTTGGAAGGAACAAGTGTGACGTAACCTATAAAGTAGAAAAACACAGCATTAAGACATTGCGACTTTTAAACGCATATGGAGGTGATGTCACATGATTGTTACAAACAAAATTACTATAACAACACACTAAATTTGTAAAAACATGATCTCTAGAAGTTGTTTTTTCCGGTAAAATGTACTTTCAATTAATTTACGTTATCTAATGGCAATAACCTGATGCCATAGTGACACACAATCGTAACTCCAGTAATATATGCCAAGACATTTTCCTCCTTAAATACAATGTATACTGATTGGAATTAATAACAAAAATATTTTAACACAATGCATGTTGACTAGATCTATACATAATGATACATAAAATACACTGGTAGGATTTGGGTATTCTTGGACATTGAACATTATAGCACCCCAAAATCACATTAATGAGTTAAACCTAGTTTTTCTCGAGAAAAGGCTAGTTTAAGTGAGAAAACTAGGTTTAAATGCGCCAAAATCACATTAATGAGTATTTCGCGCAGTTAAACATAGTTTTTCTCAGTTAAACTAATTTTTTCTCCTGTTAATTTGGGTTACGAGAAAATTTAGGATTAACTGGAGAAAAATAGGTTTAACTCGTAACCCACTTTAACCGGAGAAAAACTAGTTTTAACTGAGAAAAACTAGGTTTAACTGGAGAAAAACTTAGTTTATCTGAGAAAAATTAGGTTTAACTCATTAATGTGATCTTAGCGTGCCATAGAACATACTTCTTGACTAAACAATAACTAATTTGAATCAACTATGATGAACAAAATAAAAATATATGTGAAGCATAGTAACTTGTGTAAAGTCTCAAAATAATTAACCAAATGTAACCGCTGGAAGACTCAGATGATTGGTTCAGTTTAACGCTATTTACCAAAATTTGTATTAATTGTAGAATTGTAGCCATCTTGAAAAATGCATGTGACGCGAAAATTACCTGCCTAAAAGTAAAAACAAAATACTTAATTTCTTTAAATTACAGAAATGACAACTCTGTAAACACATCCTTTTAACTAAACTAGTTTCACTGTAGTTTTTAAGATTTCCGGAATTAAACAACGACGATATCCATTGGATCATTTAATATTCATCTAAACATTCTAATTCATAGTGGAATCCTTATATTGAACTCTTTTACATTGACATTCCGCTTTATTTGAAATGATTTTTATATCCCGGCCAAATGTTGATATTACCATGATAATATGTTTATTTTGAAAACCTGTTTTTTTTTTAAAGACAAAATTCGTTGCCGATAACCTTCCAAAGACGTCTGCGCCGATGTCGCTATTATCCTATTTCCTCTTAGGATCGTTAGCACAAAGTTCCCTCAGTTGTTTCATGACGGTGCTGAGTATTAATATATACTATAAATCTAACAACACGACAGTCGGTAAATTTACACGCTGTCTGACAAGAATGTGTATTCGTGGTAACTGCAAAAGAAGAAATGTAATTTGTCCTTCGAAAAATGCAAAAAATGGCGATAATCATCAGAATGATACAGTTCCTGATGAAAATTATAATGCAGATGATAAGGTTACTTGGAAGAATGTGTTGGGTTCAATTGACACCTTAATGATAGTGTTAAATAGTGTCGCTCTGATTCGGTTCATCATTGTATTTTTTCCATTATCAGTGAACTGGTCCTAGGATATAACACGACTTAGACATTCTTTGATTTATAATATAATTATTTATCCATGTATTGGATTAGATATGACATTAGAATGCCAATTTTATATATATATATATATATATATATATATATATATATATATATATATATATATATATATATATATATATATATATATATATATATATATATATATATATATATATATATATATATATATATATATATATATATATATATATATATATATGTATGTATGTATGTATGGTTTCCTTTGTTTGTCTATCTAACTATCTATCCGCCTGTCTGTACCTCTTTTCTTTCTGTCTATACCATTGTTTATTAATTATAGTCAGAGAAATAGAATACATTGATGGGTTAAAATGCGTCACTCTGAAGCTTATATTCTAATTGTGTGAAAATGGAATTTCAAACTCCTGGGAATAATATAATGATACAAGCAAAGCAGAAAAATACTTCAGAATATTTTAGAACAGTTGAGTCTACATATTTAATAAAATATTTATACTCAGTGCATAAATTGGAGCTTTATATGCTAGCATTTTGACTACAAAAAGTGTGATAACTGCGTTATCTCTTGTGTGTCAATCATTGTATCGTATTGTTGCCAATTATCCTATAACGTATCTTCAAACAGAACATATTTACAAACTCATGTAGTAAAATGAAACTGGTAAAAGGTACCCATGCGTGTGTCGTTTATTAATGGGTAAAATCAGCAGATATGTCTGCCATAACACTACAATGCACAATAATAATACATGTACAATAATAATAATAACACTAGCTGCTTTATAAGCAGTAGATCAATTTCACCATAGTTATTAGTGTAATTCTTTTTTGTTTAGACCACAAGATAAATTGAGGTTTTTTTCTATTATTGTTTTCGTCAAATCTTTCACGACTGTTAGTAAAATAAACTAAATATCTAATGATACATTGATGTTTTAGTAAACACGCTACATTTGTATTTCGTGCATTTGATTTTATCTAATTAAAAACTTTCTTAAATGTATCATTGTGTTAAATTTTCAGTATTGAATACTAGGTCGCTTTCATACATTGGTGTATTCAAAGACATTGCCCAATGTGATTGTAGGAAATGAGAATGTAATACATATACATGATAATTTCAATTCTCATTCAATCTAAAATACAAGATATAATTGTACTAATTTATGTACCACGTGATACCCGATGACGTGTGTGCGGGACTTTTGTTTCTATTAGTGATGGAATGACGCTAGAAGACAATATCCCCCGCTTACGTCATTTCAGCGAGACGATTATGTAGTGTAATGTTCCATCACCGTCATATAAGGAACTTTATTCATAGCTGATATGAACGCCATCTAGATTAACAATGAGTCTGTGGAAGACTGCACAATCAGAATTTGTTTATACTTACTACTTTTGAATCATTCCCTCCCTGCAGCACCTCACTGTGACGTGTAATTATTCATCCAAGGTTTCAGGACACTGCAAACTATGATCAGTGAAACGTGACCTTCAATTTATTAAAGTTGTGTGGTATGCAATGATTCATTGAAAAAACATTAATATGTATATTGTATATTACAACTCTAACTATCATGATCCAAGGTCTCCCTGGACCTTCAGGATCAACTTGGGTGTCTAATGGTAGAGTAACACTAAAGATATGTTTTTAACTACCGATTCCAAAATGACACGCATATTTGTGATAAAGTATTCATCACTTTAAATTTATGAAATTATTCAGTGGAATTTTCAAAACTTATTTTCATGAAATTTCAATATCTAGGATACACATTTTCTGTACTACTGTATCAATAGTATGAGAATTCAGTTTTACAGTTTAATTGAAAATGTGTCTGTATAAAGAACGGGTTTTTGTAAATGTGTTTCAGCTAGTAGTATCCCATTTAGGGTAATTTGCAAGGAAACGATTAGGCACTTATAATTAATAGAAAACCAAAATATAGGTTTAAGATTTTGATCTGATAAAGAGATATTGTGTGGTTAGAAATATTTAATTGGTTTTGGTATCTCCCATTTGCTTTTGTCCATAATTGCCATTTTCATATTGAAAATCTGAGGATTGGTTTCCATTTTCCCCATTTATCTGTTCTTTTGTGCTATTTATTCTTTGAAATAGCATATTTATGTGTTCAGTAGTAAAACGATCATTTGTTTCAGTATACATTTTTTTAAAATATTAGAATCTTTTATATACGGAGTATATCGTTATAGATATATATTATTCAGTTCCACAGTGTTCTGCATTCGTCACCGCGGAAGTGAAAAAAATTACATTTAAATTTATAAACATCACATGTCGATTGTTCCCTTATTCATATGAAACAGACACCATTTAGAAACTTCTGAATTAAAAGGAAAAAATTAACTGTTTTCTTAAATTTGAGAGTTTGTAACGTTTTGTCAATAATGACAATTTTCGTATAGCCTATATACTTCCCTGGGAGGCTATGGTAGTAACTCATATCACCAGAAATTTGGCATATATTCAGCACATATTCGGTGACCGTCTGTCTATCCGTAACATTTCATAATTCATTATTTTCAGTTCTTATGTTTAGTATTTTTATTTCAGTGGGTTAAAAACAGGCAAATTTCAAACATTTTCAGATTCAAAAATTTCATGTTGAGTAAGAGGTAAGGGCTACCTCTTTGAGAAACGAATTTACACTGTAAGCCCCTATTCAGAATGATTTTACTAACTATTTCAGCCTAAGCAGTCATTTAAAAACGGAATATGTGTCTAACTTTCCAAAGCATTCAGATGATATTATAAAACTTCCAACACATTGACACTAGCATTCATGCCAAAACATTGTCTGCAGTCTGCACACAGAAATTATGAAAGATAGTAATGGGACATAAATAGCTACCACTTGTTTTTTCTTCTTTGTTGTATATAAAACCAACAATTTTAAAATGCCACTGATTTAAGCAATATTTCAAATATTTTGTTTTTACCGGAAGGAAATTGAATTCATAGTTTTAATCTTTCTAAAATTTAGATACACTCTTAGTTTATTTTGAGAAAATAATGATTCTGTGGAGGATAAAACTATTTTAGGTATATTTTGACATATTTCATTACACTCAAAGAATAATTATGGAATTGACAAATTTACGCTGTCATAAAAATACTGTCATTTGTGTTAAATAAACATGATAATTTGAAAATCGATATATTTTAGATATATGAAATTATCAATTCTATAAATCTGTACAAATTTGTCAAATTCTGGTATATATTGTGGGTTTTACCAGAGTTTAAAAACTGTTGGTTTTAAATAAAAACAATAAGAAAATAACACAAGCATCAAATATATATGTCCCCTGTGTATGCGATCTGGGCCCGAATCACCTAGTTTACTCAATACTCAAAGTCAACTTGTATTTTTATTTTGACTAATCTACATACCTGTTTGTAACACCTTTAGGTTTGAGTGATTAGGAAACATATTATAATATTATTCATCATTCACATTTCCCCTTACAATGAATAAATATATTGAATACTGTATCCAAAATTTGAGTACATACTCACAACCCATTTTTAATATTCCTGAAGTTTTCTTCAAATAAGCAATAATTTGTATCATTACTAATAATTGTATTCTGTTAATATACACAAACGACCAGTTACAGAATAATTGTTTTGTATTTTTACCATCAACTCATGAAAAGTTAGTTGAGATCGAGTACTGAGTAAATTTTTTGTGACTTTCGGCAATTCTGTTCAGCATATAAAAAGAACATCACATTTAATTTTATGAAATAATAATAATTATTATTTATAACTATTATTATTTTTTTATTCTTCAGAATAATAAAATGAACATATATAACAAAAATATTTTATAAAAAGTTGGTATGAAAAAGGATACTTTAGGATAATTTCTGAACAATAACACTAACCTACGGAAGCCGATACGTGCCACATGTAGTAATAAAAATATGTCGTTATAACGACATATATGTTGTTATAACGACTTATTATGTTGTTATAACGACATATTAATTATCTTGTTATAACAAGATATTATGTCGTAATAACAAAATATTATGTCGTTATAACAAGATATTATGTCGTTTTAACGAGATATAAATTATTTTGTTATAACAAGATATTATGTCGTAATAACAAAATATTATGTCGTAATAACAAGATAATTATCTTGTTATATAACAAGATATTATGTCGTTATAACAAAATAATATGTCGTAATAACAAGATATTATGTCGTAATAACAAGATATTATGTTGTTTTAACGAGATATGAATTATCTTGTTATAACAAGATATGATGTCGTAATAACTAGATATTATGTCGTAATAACAAGATATTATGTTGTTATAACGAGATGTGGAATATCTTGTTATAACAAGATATTATGTCGTAATAACAAGATATTATGTCGTAATAACAAGATATTATGTTGTTATAACAAGATATGAATTATCTTGTTATAACAAGATATTATGTCGTTATAACAAAATATTATGTCGTAATAACAAGATATTATGTGTTGTTATAACAAGATATTATGTTGTTATAACGACATATGAATTATCTTGTTATAACAAGATATTATGTCGTAATAACAAAATATTATGTCGTTATAACAAAATATTATGTCGTAATAACAAGATATTATGTTGTTATAACGACATGTGAATTATCTTGTTATAACGAGATATTATGTTGTAATAACAAGATATTATGTTGTAATAACAAGATATTATGTCGTTATAACGACATATGAATTATCTTGTTATAACAAGATATTATGTCGTAATTACAAGATATTATGTTGTTATAACGAGATATGAATTATCTTGTTATAACAAGATATTATGTTGTTATAACGAGATATGAAATATACGGAAGCGTATTAGGACCACGAGTTGTCTTATAATTGTTAGTTGTTGAGGTTTCGTTTGCATTGTTTTTCACATCGTTGTTCTTAATAAGGCATGTGACATTTTATCATTCTTGTTCAATATTGTTACTATCGCAACTTTAATAAATACGTTTTATTAAAACTGATAAGATAGGAGTATTTTATGTAAAAAAAGCTTTGTTTTAAATTGTCCGTTATCAATCTGATTAAAAACCGATCTCTCACCGCTCCCGTTTTCTGATATGTCTCAATCCGCTATGGAGTCACGTGCGAGTGACCTCTTTTAAGTTTATAATGTTCGACCAATGAAAATGCGACTTACAAAATTAAATTACAAAGAGATGTTATTTATTTTATAAAAAGGAAACCGTCAGTCCGCAAAAGTCCATCGGAATGTATTTGGTGATTCGAATCTATCCAACGTTATGAAAATATTTCTGTACTTTCGGATTTTGTGTTGTTTAAAATGTTAAAAAATATTTACATCTCTTTGCCATTAGATCGCTTACAAGATTGTGTAAGTCGCTTTTTCATGGGTCGAAAATGACAATTTTACGAGGTCATCCACGCGTGACCCCATAGCGGGTTGCGTTAGATCCTGCACGCGACATATCAGAAAACAGGAGAGATTAGAGATCGGTTTATAATTAGATTGGTCCGTTATAAGACATTTTCTGTTTGATATTTTTCCAAATAATTGTGTCATATTTCTAATATTAACGCACTAACTTGTTTTTAATTTTTAAGCTCCCAGGCAGTCCATTCTCGCCATCATTCTGTATGCTAGATATGGAAGGAATGGGAGTTATAAGGCGATAACTATTGATTCTGCGGGGGGAGCTGGCAGAATTTAAAATTAATATTCTGGCCTTGAAAACATTGAAAATAATAGTCTGTCCTTTATTAGCAAATTGATAAATAATCTGACCTTAACTGGTGCTAAAGAAAATCATTTTTAAAAAAGTTTCTGTTTGATATTTTTCCAAATAATTGTGTCATATTTCTAATATTAACGCACTAACTTGTTTTTAATTTTTAAGCTCCCAGGCAGTCCATTCTCGCCATCATTCTGTATGCTAGATATGGAAGGAATGGGAGTTATAAGGCGATAACTATTGATTCTGCGGGGGGAGCTGGCAGAATTTTAAATTAATATTCTGGCCTTGAAAACATTGAAAATAATAGTCTGTCCTTTATTAGCAAATTGATAAATAATCTGACCTTAACTGGTGCTAAAGAAAATCATTTTTAAAAAAGTTTCGGCTCGCTTCGCTCGCCGTATTTCTCTAAAATTTTGTCGACTGGCTACCCCCCTCTTTCTTGATTAATACATAAAGACATTTATATATAATTGAGATCAAAGAAGTTTCGTTGCTGACTCCATCAGTGGTCATCTGCATCCATTTGTTCTGCAAATCCACCACGAGGAAGTAGAAAAACGCTGACAACCCCCCCCCCCAAAAAAAAAATAATTGAAATATACAAATAATCAGTCTCTCCGTTTAATGAATTTGAGATAAAACCAGTTCCTAATTTAATGTTTGGAACCTAGATAATGAACTTTGAACTCTGTGGACTTGTGAAATTTAACATTTCCTAGAGAGTACTAGTATACTCCCTGGAACATATGGAAAACTAAATCAGTTTCGGGGGGGGGGGGGGGGGGGGGAGGGGGGTGCAGTTACAAAATGCTTCATTGGGCTTCCAAATTGGAAACATTCCAACTTTTATCTGGAGAACATACTCTAGAATCCCCTAGCCGGAGTTGAATTTCACTTCATTTTGGAGGTTTGATCCGTCTATCAGAGGGATGGATTATGTTTCCTGAAACAGTTTTAGTTTAGATGGATAATAAGTTTGACATATTACCTATACGCCCCCCCCCCCAACTTTTTCACATACATTTTTTTTATATTATCAACACGTCTGGAATCCAGGAAAATGCTTCCCGGAGCTTTCAAATGTAAAATGCGAATATATTCTACATTTGCACCCTATCCAACTTTAAATCATAAGTCTGCCTTTGGTGAGGTATGCATTATATGACATATATGTTTTAACAAGTATAATTTCATGTCTCCAGCATCAAACCCACTCACCCCCTCTTGAAAAAAATCTAGATCCGCCACTGTTGTATATGTTTATTACATAATCAAAAGGTATATGAAAATATTTTATTTTACCGGGGAAAACATTTTCAGAAAAACAAATTTGTCCCCCTTTTGATTTGCTTCCTACGCCACTGTATTAGCCAGGTAGACAGGCGTAATTTTGTATCTTGACGCTGATAAAATGCCTGTTCATACGGAAGTATGGAAGGGACATGTGGAAAAAAATATTTTATCTCGTGCACACGACTTAATACTATTTTTCCTCAAAAATCATGTCATGCGCACGGCTTAATATTTTTTGTTCTCATTTGTTATGTCGTGCGCACGACTTAATGTTTTTTTTTCTCATTTGTTATGTCGTGCGTACGACTTAATATTTTTTTTCTCTCATTTGTTATGTCGTGCGAAAAAAAAAATATTAAGTCGTGCGCACGATATAACAAATGAGAGAAAAAAAATATTAAGTCGTGCGCACGGCATAAAAAAATGAGAGAGAAAAAATATTAAGTCGTGCGCACGACATAATTTTTTAAGAAAAAAAATATTAAGTCGTGCGCACGAGATAATTTTTTTACACGTTCCTTCCATACTTCCGTATGTTCAGGATTCCAAATTTCTGAAATTTTCTGAAAGATGCGAGAGCGTGTCTCCTTTTCCGTGGCGAAATCTCGCCTCACTAATCCAATATGCAGTGTTGTATGTATTGTAAGATATGTATCATTTTAAACAGTCGTGTTCTTTATGTTACACGAACTCCCCTATGACATTTTTTTATCACAGCAATATAATACTTTTCTCACTACAAAAGTAAAAAAAATGAAGAATATAAACAATCTGTCTCTGGTCTGCTTTAAAATAAATTTCTGTCCTGCGACGGTATGAAAATATATAATCTGACTCGACAAAATGCGCCAGCGAGCGTGGTCTATTAAACCCTTTCAACCCTACAGACCATAAAAAAACTAGTCTTTAACAATAAAAAGTGCATACCACTCAGATTTTCAGGGGTCGGGTTAAAACCATAATACAACTTAAATTAAGACACCATTAAAATATATAGAAATAGATAAATGAAGGTTGTGATATTACACAACAATTTGTTGCAATTTTCTCAAGACACTGCCTTAAAAAAGGAGTATTTGGTGAAAAGTTAGAAGTGGTTTATTTTTCATAAAATATAGCTTCTTTAAATTAAGGTTGCGTTAATAACAATATTGAATAAGAATGATACAATATAACATGATTAGTGTCTTGTAACACAATTATTACCAGATACGATGTTATGCCTTATTAAGAACAACGATGTGAAAAAAATTTCAAATAAAATCTTTTAAAATAACTAACAATTATAAGACAAACTCGTGGCCCAAATACGCTTCCGTAATTACGACATATTATATCTTGTTATTACGACATAATATCTTGTTATTACGACATACTATCTTGTTATAACAAGATAATTCATATCTTGTTATAACAACATAATATCTTGTTATTACGACATACTATTTTGTTATAACGACATAATATCTTGTTATAACAAGATAATTCATATCTTGTTATAACAACATAATATCTTGTTATTACGACATAATATCTTGTTATTACGACATAATATCTTGTTATAACAAAATAATTCATATCTCGTTATAACAACATAATATCTTGTTATTACGACATAATATCTTGTTATTACGACATATTATATAACGACATAATATCTTGTTATAACAAGATAATTCATATCTCGTTATAACAACATAATATCTTGTTATTACGACATAATATCTTGTTATAACGACATAATATCTTGTTATAACAAGATAATACATATCTCGTTATAACGACATATTAAGTCGTTTTAACAAGATATATGTCGTTATAACGACATATTTTTATTACTACATGTGGCACGTATCGGCTTCCGTACTAACCTTTATTAAAACATAGTATCAAAACTTTATTTAAAAAACAAAAATATTCACAGCAATTATTAGTTATTTACCTGTCACATTACTGTTGTGTGTTTGCCGCCATATTTGCTTGCTTTGGACTTCATGTAAAGCATTGAAACCAACCCGGAGGTAGCTAGTTACAAACCAGTTTGGTGCCATAAATGAATGGTTTACCAAACTATTTATTTCCAGAACCAGTTTATAGCTTATAAATTAACCCTTTGATAAAAATTGAGTTGGTGGAAATGTATAAATATTATAAATGTTAATGTAAAAACACGGGGAAACATATGAAAAATTAGAAAACTATGAAAGAAAAAATATGTTCAGCAGACCACATTTTCATTAACAACATTTAATTATTCGAAATTGTATTTTCAATGTACGTCTACAATGTGTGTCATTATTTGAAGTTATAAAAAGGAAGCATATACTTGAACTTAAAAGTTGTTCAGAGGTAAAAAGAAAGTCGAGAAAATGCTGCACGATTTCACCCCCAAGGAACTTAGGAACATATAATTTGTTCTATTCGTCTTTTGAATCTTCCAGATTGTAAAAAAATAACCTTACTGAGTAATAAGTAATGAGGTATGGTTTTCGGGTTAATATTTGCTCGTTAATTGATAAACAATTATCAGATAATTAAATGATGTTTTATGGCCTACAGAAGCTCGTCGAGCGTGTGTATGCTTGTCGTGCCCTTTTAATTTCTTCGCATATTATGTTATATATTTCCATTAGACACGACCGCAAACCGACGCAAACCAGAGAGTTTTGAAATTTCAATACTGCAATGTCATCCGGGGATTTCACTGTAACCTTCAGCAATCTCTGCTCCAAGTCTCTCCTGATATCGTTTTCAACAACAATACTCTTTACAGCGTATTTTCCCCTTTCAGATGCAAGGCGACTTTGAAAACACCGTATATCCGATTCAAAGTATTTCTCAAATTGAAGATGTAATTCCCTGGTGGACTCCTTCCATAGTATTGTGCAATTATACTCCCTAGCCAAACTGTTCATTATTTCTGTGTACTTTGCAGACTTTCGTAAAAAACTGATGAGGTTTTCATCCAGAGAAACCCCACTCTGAAGAACTGAAACAAAATAATTAACATAAATTAAATGTTTGAAATATCTATTAAATGTAATTCATAACCATCACTGTAGACAAAAAGGAACATTTTGGAAGGGATATATTCATTAAAGTCATCTAAAAATCTAATACTGACGAAATATTGATATCACTTACCGATAAAATAAAGAAGAGCTAGTATTGAACAGCGTAATATATAAACCAAAGTTTAGTTGAAATCAACCACTGTACAATCAAACGGTAATCTCAAGCTAATTCAAGTGCAAAGCTAAGTTGTAAAGTACTAATTCCACATTAATAACCGTATTAACTACAATATTAGGACATAAATCAGTTCCCAAAATTTATTTTCACTATATACTTTGAGTAAATTCGTGTTTTTTAATAACTTTTCTAGATTTCGCCCTTTATCCTACATTAACAAAACCAGATTCACCGGAAAATGAGGTTTTGGTACTCGTATGCCAGAATTCCATTGCAATCTATTCTTATTTCTTCATGAAAGTAAAATTCTAGGGACATAATTTGGATGCTTAATACAAAGATAATGAATGGATATATGATGTTATTCATAAACACCAAAATAAAACCATTGATATTAAAGTAATTCATTGATGTAACCTAACGAAAATATTCTCAAAATAAGACCCAGATTTCTATTTTTCATTTATTTCGGATGTCTATAAATTCAAATTAAAAAATCAATAAATGCAACATTTATAAGAATATATTTGGGAACACATTTATGCCCTGTGATGAATCGCTAACCATCATTAGATCGACTGGTGCACTTATTATTTGAAAAATTTTGTAGTTTACATAAGTTCAGATTAGTTGTGTTTCTATTGAGATTTATTCGGATTTGTCCGGTCACCAGTTAAAATCAGTAATTACGACTCAGGGTTATAACACCCCAGTCATATGTTATTCATTATGGCGACACTATTCAAATTACATAAAAGCAGTTTCAAATTTCTTCATCTTCCAAATTGCATAAAGCCATAATTTTTTTACAAGATTCAAAATTCTACGTAATGATTAAAGTTTTACCTAAAGTGAAGGTCTTTTGAAATGTTCACAATGTCTTAATCACATGACAAACTATAAAGAAATAGTGTTCGATCAATTTAAATGATATACAGATATCCTAAAACGCGCCAGACTGCTGGGGATCCCTAATAACATTTCAAGTGCTCCGACCAAATTTCTGACTCTATCAGAAATATTCTGTCTTATAATTATTTAACAAGATTTCGTCATACTTATACATCATGTATATTTTTTGATATTCTAATTTGCTAGCTGATACAGGTACGTATTTTATGGCCGATATATATTTGGGTTATTCGGTAAATTCAATATATCAATCGGACAAATGTCCGACTCTTTTATCAGTTCGGAGATCTTTGGATGTATACTGATTATTTTCAAACCTTTAGTGGCTGGATGAAAGTTGTCATCTTCAGTGTAAGCAGGTAAGTTGTTTATTCTTTTAAGTGTTTGTGAAACACTGAGCTCTACGTCTCTTAACGCTTTCCATGGTGTTACAGATTTGGAACGTAGAATTGATATATTTGCCGAATCGAAATGTGCGAAAGCGATCGAGTTTCTGAAATAGAAATATCTACCTTTGTAAAGATTCCGTAAGTTCTTGTAAATCAGGAATTTTACATCGAAACTCCTGATTTAGAGAATTCAAATATTTAAAATCAAAACAAAACTGATAATACGTGAAGCACTCCTCTTTTGTCATGTCATTTGATTTTCCCTTAGGTATTCTGTTTAGACACCAATACAATCGGAACATTGTCTGATTCATGTACTGGGGAAATACTATTTTGTCTGAGAAGGTCATCCAGTTGCTGCCTTACGTAGTACTTCCTTTCTGTTGGATGGTAACCGATATGGCTGCTGACGCTTAAGCGGTGCGTCAGGTTTAAGGTGTATCTGATCTTCGCCCGCATGTGTCAGAAATTTCTTTGGTGACAAATACATATTTGTTTTTAATTAAACATTTAGATAATAATTTATGGTCACTAGCGAATATCTCAATTTCGAAGTTGAAATTGGTCAGAAATTCGTTGTACAAATCAGCAGACATTAGTGTAGATGATGGGCTATCAGATACATCTTATAGCTATTATCAAGTGGTTTAAAATGAGCCATAATTGATCCTCTATTAAAAAAACAGGTTTATTACTGGGTGGAGTATCTTTGTATCTTTAACGGGACAGTACCATCTGTAGAAATCTTAACAACTGATTTCACAAGAATCATCCTTTGCGTAAAAACAGATTATGTACAGAGCAAGCCCCACCTTACCATAAATAAACATTTCAGAGTTAGGCAGAGTAGTAAAACCAGATTTACATCGAACTTTCGTACATTTGTTCTGACCACTGAAAACTGTAAACCTCTCAAAATCTAAAACAATATTTTTAGATACAAAATATGGTGTACCAAGAATTAAAGGATGTGAAACATGGTCTAACATATCTACGAAGACAGAATGTTCCTTAGATAAGCAAGGTGTTGCCACTGTGATACTGGCTGTGCCAAACTGATTTGACAGACAGACTGATTATTAGCTAATTTGACTGTCTGCTCATCACATGACCAAAAATTAAATTTACGTTGACTGAGCAAAGAATTAAACAGAGATGAAGAAATGATATTTATACTACTAACAGTATCTAACTGCAGTTACCTTCATACCTTTGACTTTAATAGGCATGTATATAAAATTTCCACACTATTATCACAAACATCGTTGTCATTACTACTTCCACTATTTTGAATATCAAAGTTTTTTTTTGGACACTTTGCCTTTTTCACTGTAGCCTGACTGTGTCAAACTCAGACTGGGCACAGTTAGTTTTCCGACTGGTGTACTTTCAGGCAATTAGCAGTACTGTGTCCAAACTGAAAACAAATCTGACAACATACACTCGGTTTGGGAATACCCTGGCCTGCCCAGTTTCATGTGGCTTGACGGTGGCATTGGCCTTTGTATTTCTAGTAGGTAATTGTCTGGGACGTGACATGCATATTCCGTGGTTTCTGTTTATCTCTGTCTCTGATGGTGTCATTTGTTGAAAACAGTTCCTGTTGTCGGGTCTTAGCTTCTATCCTACCCAGTGACTTCATACATGTTTGCACAGTGACAGCGACTGGTAATTTCGGCGGACCCCATAATTATTTCTGGAGCACAAATTCATTTTTTGATGTAATTATTAATAAACACCTCTCTTAATACAGACCACAACAGTTTGTCAGTCATCTAAAGTTGTGAACCACACAAGCGCTAGCCCATTTATATGTTAGTGAAAACCTGCTATAATCCGAATGTCTTCACTTAAATGTTGTAAAGTGCAAAAAGATTGAAATTCATCCATTTTTGGGCACAGTCACTTGAATATATATTGAAATGATTAGGTTCTGTTTTGCCGACAAATGAAATATTTTTGGTGCGTTTTGAGCCTTTAAATCTGATGCTGGAATTACGGTAATACTGGAATGAGTTAGGTAATTAAATCCAAAACAATCGAAGTCCTCCATTTTTTAACATAATTCCATAGTAACAATTTAAATTCTCCACCATGTAATGGATTTGCAGTTCCTTGTTGAAATGAATTTCAGTTCCGTGTTGGAATAATAATTCGCGTTTTTTAAGTTTCAAAATTTTATTGTAAAAGTCCAAAAGTATGAGAAATCACAAAAGCAGAAATACAAAAACATGTTCAATTTTACAGACAAACAACTCCTCTCATACTAATTACACTATTTATCATCTTTCACAATTCTGCCAAAATTTTATCTAGATTGACCAATGAAACAAATTCATGTGAAATCGAACATGAAAAGGAATTGGTATAGCATCAATTTCCACGGTCAAAATTGGTAAAAATAAACATGGCAACTTCAAAGAAACAACTTTATAGTTCACAACATCATTTGACACCTCACAGACACTAAATAATTGATGCAGAAATCTAAAACAGGAAAAAGAGATGCCGTAATGAGAATTACAATCAAGTGTGAAAATACCATCCACAAAGATTGAGCATTTCAAATAAAACAATTATTTTTCAGCTAAGAATTCGAGAAAGTTCTACCAAATTTAAGAAAGAAGATACAGAAATAAAAATTATAATTAACAATTTATCATTTATAAACCCTTTTTCTTACATAAACATAAAAATAAATTCATTGTTGCAGATAAACAGACCAAACAATTCTAGATAGATAATTTGTCTTTACAATTATTGTTATTTGAAATTGATTATATACAAATACTAAAAAGAAGAACAACATAAAAATATGGTTTTACCTTTCACATAGTGTAGCAGAATTCTGAAACAAAAAATAAAGAATTGTGTAATTGAACCATTATTGGATGTGGACATGAATGATTGATTGATAAAAGATAGATAGATAAGATAGATAGATAGTGAGACACAGAAATAGATTGACAGATAAATAGACTATATCTGAGATATGTCCTAACGAATTAGAAATTAAAAACACAACAGAAGCAAGCACATACGCTTCCTATTTGGACATTTTACTTACTATAGACACAGACAGGGAATTAACAACCAGGCTATACGGCAAACGCGATGATTTCGGTTTTCCCATTGTAGATTTTACAAATTTAAGTAGTAATATCCCTCAATCATCTGCATATGGTGTTTATATCTCACAAATGATACGATATTCAATGCATTGTTCAAGATATGAACATTTCATATACAGAGGTAAACTATTTACTGACAAATTATACAATATTTTACGGTCAGTAATAATAACCTTGTTTGCGATTACTCTATTTCACTAAATAAAATGTAGAGTTACATGTTCGATAGCTGTTGTTGAGTCATCTGTACCGATTGTGATGAGCACTTCTTCCTCACTTATTTTATTTGAATTTGACTGTGGACTCACGGTGGGTGTTACCCGTGAACAAGGGATGCTTACTCTTCCAAGGCACCTGATCCCACCTCTGGATTTCCAGACACCCCAGTTTGTCCAATATTCCCAGATTTGTACATGTACATGTATTATGGACATAGTGTAGATTTATACTTTGGTATCCGAGATGAGAGAGAGAGAGAGAGAGAGAGAGAGAGAGAGAGAGAGAGAGAGAGAGAGAGAGAGAGAGAGAGAGAGAGATCTATGTTAAAACATAAACAGGCTGATAGACCTTGACTCATTGAGACAGATCAATAATGAATAGGTGAACCTAAAGAAAGAGTAAAAATATGCATAGACGTAAAATTTTAACTACATCATACATAGCTTGTTTGTTTTTTGTTTGTTTATTGTTGTTTAACGTCCCACTCAAGAATCTTTCACTCAGATAGAGACGTCACCAAATGCCGGTGAAGGGCTTCAAATTTTGGCCTATGCTCGGCACATTCGGCCATTGAGCACGTTTTTTAACGTGCAAACACCTACTGTGAAACGGGACCTCGGTTTTTAATAGACATGTAAATAGATAGCTATTAAACTTAGATATATAGATATTAATACACAGGTAGATTTGGGTATAAAGAAGACTTGGATAGATATTGTTTATAAAAGCATTGACGAACTGTATTGACAGAAGCGATCGTTTTGAATACATTTGTATATATATTTGCTTTTTGCAATCCTGCAATGTTCGTACTAATTTATTCTGTGAATTAATAACTTAAGAAGTAAAATAAACAGAAATTGATCATGAATACAAAGTCACGTATTTGTGTGTCTATCTGTAATATATATTGTTTTTTACCTTCAGCACACTCAGATCATCCGTACATGCGTCAATCTGATTGAGATATTCTTTAAAGTTTTCCTGTAACTTCTGAAGTTGATTTAGCGCCTGCAAACCTTTTGTTTCTATGGAAGATATATCGCGTTCTATCTTTTCTTCAAGTTCTCGTTCCTTATTGTCTAACACGTCTCTCAAATTGGCGAACGCATTCCTAAGCTCTTTTAGTAAATCATCTGCTTTATTCTACAAAATGAACAATTATATATTACTGACATCAAAGGTGCTCTTTAACTAAATGACATTTTCTTTTTAATTTTCTTTTCTTTTTTGATAAAATATCTCTTTTGATGGAAAACATTTATTAACAAATTTTGAAAAATTATTAAAACTAATCCCCATGCTTTATCACAAAAAATAAACATATAAATTGCTAACGCTAAATAGATTTATTTCAACTGCAGACAAATAAAACAACAAAATATCCAGGGTCCCATCTAAAACATGATTAGAATGTTATAATTCAACTACAACATTTAAAATTGATGTGACTAATCCTTTTTAAAATTGGAAATTTTAAAAAAAAATGAAACTAACGGTGTTTGACAAATGTAAATTAGCAAGACATTGGCAACGTCCTATATATACATGTACTTAAATAGCATGTATCTCTCCCTTATGGGCTCAAAACTAATAAAAATACTAGTTTAATCTTGTTATCTTGTCATTTCCAATAAAATATATAAATGGCGTATACTAAACCCTGAAGAAAAATTCGATTTACAGAGCTATTCCATCTAAGAAGTTTACATGTTACAAATTTTGTTCAACCCTGTGGAAAATCTCGATTTACAGAACTCTTCCGTCTACGAAGGTTACGTGTTGTATAGAAAATGTCGATTTACAGAACTCTTCCGTCTATGAAGCTTACATGTTATAACTTTTATTCAACCCTATAGAAAATGTCGATTTACAGAACTCTTCCGTCTATGAAGCTTACATGTTATAACTTTTATTCAACCCTATAGAAAATGTCGATTTACAGAACTCTTCCGTCTATGAAGCTTACATGTTCATTATATAAACTATTTCAAACCTTGTAAAGAATGTCGATTTACAGAGCTTTTCAGTTATTCATGCCTATGTTATGATGATCATAACTATTATTATAAACACAAACAAGATTTACTGCGAAAATATATAATACAAGTATCGAATAAATTTATAATTAACCGTTAAGAAAATTTTGACTGACGGTTATTCCTTCAATTATATTGTTTATACCTGTGTAAAGACTGTCATCTCATCAAATTATTACTATCTTGTTTCCACTTTGTAATTTACCAGAGGTTTTACCAAAAAGTGGAAGCTGATAATTTTTGGTAAAACCCCTGGTAAATTAAAAATGTGGAAACAAGATATTACCATATACCAAAGCTTAAGCGACAATATAGGCTAATGTTGTCCCTACACATAAAAATCGATGACAGTGTATCTTTAAGAAAAATAGTGTAACTTGAAAAAATATGAAGTTCAATATATTTCTACTTGCCCTGACATCAACTGTATTCTTTTTTACTATAACTTCACTTTCGCTTAGTTTTTCCTTGCAATGTAAAATTCTTTGTTTCTGTTGTGACAAATTATTCTAGAAATGAAAAAAGACAAATTTATTTTGTGTATATAATGTATATAAAAAGTATGATAAATACCTCACACAACTTAAACACATGTAATACGTATACATTAATATAATAAATTAACTTTTTATTTATTTTATTTTAATTTTTTTTTTTTTTTTTTTTTTTTTTTTGTTCGATTATTGTTTAACGCCACACTTAGCATTTTTATAAATTTGTAAATTGGAGCTACACTGGTGAAGTCTAACTGACAGAAACTATCGTCTTGAGCATTATAGCTTTGGTATTATGTTTTTAATATTTATATGGTGGCGGTCAGTTTTTAATGGAGTAGAGAGCCAGTTTACAACATATTTGGGAAGAGACAGTAGACTTTCCGGAGTTAAGTTGCAAACTTTTCTGTCACAAATTCAGCTGAGGTTCAAACGGGACTCAAGTCTGTGACAACTAGAGGTGATGTCATGGTTTTAAAACGTGATACTGTAACCATTCGGAACGGCCCGTGACAACTAAAGTTGATACGTCATGGTTTCCAGCGTGATGCTGTAACCATTTGGGACTCAAACCCGTGCCGACTAAAAGAGATACGTCATGATTTAAACCGTCTAAGAGCATTTACTGTAAAACGATCTATAAAGCATGGTAGCAAGGTAACCTGGCCATAATTATAAATACAACGAAAATAATGTTTTCATTACGGGAATCCAAAATAGTTATTGATACGAAATATCGATAGAACTGTTAAAAACAATAACACATCTGCGTTCATATTTTGAATATTTACATATGGATGCAAATTTGTTCATATGAATGCATAATAATAACAGCTAAATGATGTTTCGTTCTTCTAGTTTGATTCCATGGTATATATTAATTTCTCTTATTTACTTGAAGACTACCTTTTCAATCTGGATTGCATTTTCCATCTCAATCAATGTATGGGAATGATGCTCTCCACCAAAACTGCATTTGTTACAAACAAGTTTTTTACACGTCTTACAGTAGATATCTGCCACTTTCCCATGGGCACCGCATTCGTTATTCTTTGCTTCTACATCTACATCTTATTGATTCTTTTGGACGTGTAGACCCAGTTTAACTCCTTGTCTAAGTGTTGGATCCACGAGATACTAAACTATTGATCACAAGGTAAACTAGGGTCTTAAAAATTCCAGGCATCTTTCAAATGGTCGTAAGTTCTGCCATTGCTTGTAGAATCAGGTCTTTTGGACCCAGTATATATATATACTCCATGCGTCTACAAATCATAAGGCTCACCAAGTGTGAAAACGCATAGTTGGAATAAACATCATCACAACACGAGATACTATAACATTCATCAACAACAAGTGAAACACAAATACCCAAACAAACAATGAATAACATATATCACACAACCCAAACAGAAGACAAGCATCGATCCATGTAGGCCTCATACTCGTATTATTATTATTATTATTATCAATAATTTTATTATTATTTTTCGCTGTATTAAATTCCATTATTATTAGGCACACTTCAGGTCGGATGACATTATCAGTAGATTTTGGTCATCTACAGCAAAAACGGCTCAGCCGATTTTGCTGCCACAGCAACATTGCTTTTTCCAAAATTTCCTTTCCTTCTCGAGTAGATGATTTTGTTGATTTTTCTCCGTATATTCTGAAAGGGCAAAGGCTCATGCATGTATCCATTCCCCTGAAAAAAGTGAAAAAAAGGGCTCATAAAACTAAAAATGAGAGAAAAGTCAAAATATCTCAGAAACTACACATCTTTACTATATATGCATGATTGTTTCAGTTTCATGAGCTGCACAATAAAAAGTTTCATATATTTAAGGTCATACAGAGACCTTTGATTTATCTCAATATCTCTATATATAGACATATACATAAGTGATTTGTAGAGAATATAAAAATTTTTCATATTTCATGGTCATCGGATATAAGGTCACAGGCGAGTTTGAAATTTCTTTAAAAAAATTTCAATTAAAAATAGCTCGAAAACGGTGTGTTACTGTGATATGTGTAATTGATGAGTTTTGATGTTAAGTTTCAAGTCGTTGGATCAAAGGTCAAGGTCACAGCTCACAACTCAAAATAGCTCAAAAAACTATAGAACAATATATATGTTAACGTGTAGGGACCTGTATAACTTATGTGTGAAATTTCAAGGCATAGTGACAACTCACTAAAAACTATAGAACTAACTGTTGAAGGTTTGTAGGGAATGAGCTGAATAACATTTGTGTGAAATTTCACAGGTCATCACGAAAGGTCAAGGTCACAGCTCAAATTGAAAATTTCATAAGCTGAAAAACATCACTTTTACAACCCGAGGGAATGAGCAAGAACATATGTGTGAATTTCAAGGTCATACATCAAGGTCACACAAAAAAATTTCAACCAAAATAGCAAAAAATAGAACTTTTAATATACATATATCACAGGGAACCCAAATGTGTGAAATTTCAGATCAGGTGAAAGGTCAAGCAGCTCAAATTGAATCCATGTAGGTTACGTTGACATTAAATACTGATACTCATACTCACAGCTCAAATTGAAAATTTCATTATTATAGAACTTTTATATATATCATGTTGCAATTGTAGGGAATGATGAAGAACATATTGAAATTTCAAGGTCATCGATGAAAGGTGTCAGAGCTTGTTTATTATCAAAAACTATAGAGATTTTTTATTGTGTTAGTCAAGATTTGTATCATTGTGTGAAGTTTCAAGGTCATTATGAAAGGTCAAGGTCACAGCTCATTATTAGCTTATAGAACTTTTATATATATTTTCCCGCTGTATAACGTATGTGTGAAATTTCAAGGTCCTGTCAAGGTCACAGCTAAATTTTTCAACTCAAAATAGCTAAAAACTTTTTTATATATAACTGATTTTGTATCTTTTTGCTTCCGATGAAATGTCAAGGTCCCAGATGAAAATTTCAACTCATAGCTCAAAAACTATACATTTATATATATGTTAGAAAGAGGGATACTGAAGAACATACGTGTGAAATTTCAAGGTCCAATCAAGGTTTTAAAAACCTCAAAATAGTCAAAAACTAGAACTTTTATATATATGTGCATGTCTTTTAGGGAATGAATGCAAGGTCATTATCAAATTGAAAATTCCTCAAAATGACGAACTGTTATATATATAGGTTAGTCGATTTGTAGGGAATTAACCCCGTTGAAATTGAAGGTCATCCGAAAATCAATCTCAGCTCAGAAAATGTCACTCAAAATAGGACTTTTATATATAGGTTAGCTCATATGTTTTTTCAAATCCAATTAAAAGTCAAGTCACAACTAAATTTCTTCAAAAAATATCATTGTCTTTGTGGAAGCGGTCTCAGGGTCATAGCTTTTTTTTTGCTCAGCTGAAGCTGTATCAAAGCTGGGGTCGGATGGGGGGGGGTTATTATTATTATTATTATTATTATTTATTTTCACTCTATTATATTTATCAATTTTACTGATTTTAATCTTTTTGCTTTAACCCCAGATGCTATTTTATAAACAACATTCAAAAGAGAGATACGTCTCCAATTTTTAAAAACCTGTCTAGATTTGCATTCTTTTGGAATGCATGTTATTATTCCCTGACGCTGTGTTAATATCCTTGATCCATCACATGATGTTTTTCAAAATAATCAGTTACTTCTAAAGTTTCTGATAAATTTTTTTTTTGGGGGGGGGGGGGGGGGGGGGGGGGGGGGGGGGGGGGGGGGGGAGAAAAATTCAATACTTGTGAAATTATTTATACCAAAAAATCTTGTTTTGTTATCCATCACTGTACCACCTGATAAAAGAGAAAAACCTCTTAAAATCCATCTATTTTGTTACTACTGTAGTATTTTTAAGTATTATTTTTGACACAAAATTTCTATTCTCAAGATTAAGAAAATATTTTATGGGTTTTCCCCCTCCTCAGCCCATTTAACTTTTGACTTAATCATACACCCATTTTATTTAGTATTCGGTAAATCCTGTAATTCTTATCTCAAAGTATCAAACTCTTCTGGAAAGTCTTCACCTACCTCTACAAGACTCTGAAAGAAAGTTTTCTCTAAGATTTTGTTTGTTTTCTTTTCTTTCTTTCTTTTTTTTTTTTTTTTTTTACTGAAAATGATACAGTCCCCCCTCCTAATTTCCATAAGTAGAACTTCCAGAAAAAGTTGATCATCAATGACAAACTGTATTTTACTATTTGAAATATCACAAATGGAATCCAAATCATAGACTGGCACAAACATATTGGGATTTTACTGATGCAATACAAGATTTAACAATACTAAGATATTCGACATATTGTAATAAGGAGCAATTCAAATTCCACAATCCTGCATCTCTTTTAAAATCATTTAATTGAAGAGTAATTTTTGGGAAAGAGTGATCAGATCTGTATCCTGCATCAACATTTGCACTAAAAATGTTTGATAATAAATTCTCAGAGACTCAAACAATCTAAACAAGCCTGTTTCACTGGGTTACATTTTCTCCATATGTATCTGGTCAAATCAGGATGAATCTCTCTCTCTCTCTCTCTCTCTCTCTCTCTCTCTCTCTATATATATATATATATATATATATATATATATGTGTGAGAGAATATTGTGCAATAATTTCTAAAACTTTGGTACAGGCTTTTTTGTTATTTATATTTTTGTAACTTTTATTGTAATCAAGTTCAGGTTTAAGTACAAGGTAAAATCTCCACATATTATTACTCTTTCATTCTCAAAATCATCAATAGTTTGTGAAATTTAGATAGTAATAAGTGTTATTCTTCAGTCCTGAATTTGAATGTCTAAATTAAAAAAAAATTGCCAGTTCTTTTTTCTCTTTAAAAACTTTCCCTTCAAAATTATTATTTATTTTTTCTTAGGATTGCCACACTGCAAGCATTTGACTTATAGGAGTTTAAAAAGCACTCAAAGCCCCATTATATTATTATTATTATAGTATTATCATTAATTTTATAATTATTATTATTATTATTATTATGGGGATGTTTTGTTTATTATTATTATTATAATTATTATTACTATTATTATTATTATTATTGAAATGATAGTACTAATATGATGCATTATATAATTTCAACATATCGTTTAGAAACACACACACAGATAGATAGAAAGATAGATCGATAGATTGATTGATAGATAGATAGATAGACAAATAGAACGATAGAATGATAGATAGAACGATAGATAGATAGATTGATTGATGGATAGATAGGTAGATAGACAGATAGATAGAACGATAGATAGAACGATTGACAGATAGATAGATAGATAGATAGATGATGGATGGATAGATAGATACAGTGATATAACAGCGTGTTCATAGTGATGTGCAAACAAAATTGGAGGCATATTTAAATAAGAGGCGAATGAAGGTCAGTTTTATACTTTGTATAATAAATAATGAAAACGTCTCCAGTACTTTATGAGGTGACGTGTTTTAGTAGAATTATTACAGGTGATCGACCGGGAACTTCTCGTTTTATAATACAAATATTGACATTATCGTTGAACTGGAAACCTATTCACAAGAAAAGAAAACGAAAGTAGAATTATGAATTCCAAAAAGTACAATAGATCAACTTTGATTCTACAAAACATTAAGTAATCCCTTATGACATTTTGTATCATATCCAACTTACACTTACCTTTTACATTTTATCGCTCTCGTGATAGGTAACTATGACTTTTCGTATACCCCCCAGTCTGCACGCCGTATTTTTAGATTTGGGAATCCCCGTTAAAGGGACGTAAGCACAGGCACTTGTTTGTATCAATGGATGGGTCAAGATTTACGTACAGTTATAAGGGTATGTTAAGAATTTTAAAAATAAATGACTATTTCATAATTCAACTTTTATAAGATAAATTATTCCCGACATCATACTTTGGACCTTTAAAACCCTATGCACCGACTCAAATGTTTTGCTACCTCTCTATCCTACCACCAATCCCAACATATACTAGTACATATAGTTGTTTAAGGAGGGGCAACGAAGCTATCTTGAAAATGAACTGCAATATTTAGAACTCCCCTAATATAACCAAGGAAAGAGAAATTAAAAAATGATTTTAATTACGTAATAACTTTCCGGGATGCTTTTGAATTCAATAAAACTTCGGGTAAGTGGTCAGCTTACACCTTTAATTCGGGATTTGTTTTTGGGGTTTTTTCAATGTCAGACCATCGGCCAATACGAAAATGTCTGGAATACGTAAATGAAACAACTTTTATAAATTAGGACAAAGCGGGGAAAATATATAATGTCTATAAGACTGTCAAAAGCATACTGTAAAACCAAGCGGTTATCAATACAGTACAATACGGGAATTCGGGAATATAAAATACAGACCAAATACGATAATAATTGTCGTTATTTGAAACTGCCCCACATGCATAACTACTCGCGTCTGTGTAAAAAAAAAAACTCATCAGGTAAATCAACGGTTTAAAAAAAACTTTCCGATGTTTAAAAACTCAATATGCGAACGCCAGAATAAAAGTTCACTGATCATGTAATCTGATCCTTTAGACTAAACCTGAAATAAAATTCCAGGCATATCTAAACTCTATGCATTTGTACAAAAATCTCGTTTTAATCCTGGCTACGTTACCTAAGACAGGCATCACATATATGATCCGCCCACAAATGCTGCTTGGCGCTGATTTCTTTGATTCTGGGGCAATCTCTCCGCCAATGTCCAGTCTGGTTGCACCCGAAACAAATTTCGGTAGGTTTGACTGAAACACGCCTGAAGCCACGAAAATTACCAGTAGTGGTAGAAGTAGAAGTAGTCGAATCTTGTGTGGTCCTATTGTTAGAAGAACCCTCTCTTCTGAACTTCGACTTTTCCCTCCTTTGACGCTGGGCTCATAAGGCCAGATTTTCAGCTGTTCGCATTCGCTTTTCGTCTTCTGAATGGTTTTAAATAGTTCGATGCATACCTGTTTAATAGTCTGTATATCATTTCGTTCTGTTGCACGCTAATTTTCTCAATAACTGACAGAATACCTTCATTGAATTCAAACTGATTTTTCGTTTTCTTGGAACTTGAATTTATAATTTTGCCCGGATTTCAACAAACAAAAAATCAAATCAAATTGTAACTTAAATATGATACCTTTGTTAAAACATTTTGGTAGACTACTAAAAATCTAAATTCGAATTATTCATATAATACACGATGCAGAGTTTATGACATGTTATCATAAAGTCGATAATAAATTACGAGGAAGCCATTGCCGAAATCATTTGCACTTTCCAAAATTACTTGATACTAAAACAGCCGTCCCCCCCCCAAAAAAAAAAAACCACACACACACACACGACAATATAATATAAAACCTATGGATTCTATTTTATAGTAACGATATCACTAGGTGTAAATATGCATGATGGTGCCGAGAGAGCGTCGTGACTCCATAGTAGAGTGCTTGATTCGCAACCACAGAGTCGCGGGTTCGATCCCCGGCGAAGGCGACTGGCTTTTCCTGTCATTTGGATGAGACAGTAAACACCGATGTCCCATGTCATAGTAGTTATCGGCAAGTTAAAATACCCTCACTTCTAAATGGCCGTACGTGCGGAACACAGGCCAAAATTTGAAGCCCTTCACCGGCATTTGGTGATGTCTCCATATGAGTGAAAGATTCTTGAGTGGGACGTTAAAAACAACACAATAACAACAAATGTGTCGAAGTCGGTAGTCTGTGCAGCTCACTTCCAAAATAGGAATACCTCACTTAGATTTTAAACTTCGAATCATTGGGCTGAATAAAAGTTACTGGAGTTGTTGACTAACTTTTCTAAATAATCTCTACATAATACAAATTACATGGA
This sequence comes from Atrina japonica, assembly GCA_030159075.1. Lineage (NCBI taxonomy): Eukaryota > Metazoa > Mollusca > Bivalvia > Pterioida > Pinnidae > Atrina > Atrina japonica. The sequence continues at coordinate 1,719,181 of BROG01000040.1, read as the reverse complement.
GATGGGCGTTTGCAATGTTAAAAATGTCTCCCAGCGGACCATGCTGTGTCCTGTGCTTACTGTGACGTCATTAGTCAGCAGTTCTAAATAATAATATCTATCAAATGCACACGGGAAGTACTCTCGGCAAAATAAAATGAGAAATACCAATGTAGTAATTACATTTAAACAGTAGAATTGCGAAATTTTTAAAGTATTTAATACACCAAGGTTATAGTTTTACTCAAAAGAGCAACACACATGCTCAATACGGCCGTTTCTGTCAATAAGACTTCATCAGTTTGACAGATAAGCTCAAATTATAGGATAAATTTATATTTCAGAAAGAAAATAGTGGTATCATATAAGGCGAAATAATAAATCTAAATTTATTGACAAATCTATCTAAGAGTACCCACTCTTAAAAAGAATGACAATGATTGTCATAAATTAGATTAAGATTATCTTAGCTTTTGAGAATTTACAATTTAAATAGAACAATCCCAGCGAAATATTAAATATAATATAATATAAATTAAATATACTTATAACTAAATATGGTGCAAGGACATTTTAATTATATAACCGCTGCATACACATTTTTATCATGGAATGCCTCCAATAGTTTGACGTCATTGTTTTAAACATGAACGATAGTATCTTGACATATGAAGTCCGAGTCGGTTTAGATCTTTTACTTGGTACGAATCGTCTTGGATGCGAGTTTTCCTTGTAATTTTACTCAACCAGCAAATCTCATGGACATCTACGAAGATGATCGGAAAGTAATCAGACGCCATGTCTAGTTTCCATGTAAACAAAATAAAATTGATGATATTTGGGCATCTGCAGTCTGTTATCGACGGTAAATCGTATTGTCGGGTGACTTTTTATGGTATACAATAGTTTCATGATCATTACACATATTCCGAAAAAATATTCCTAACTTATATAGCTCATGCTTTAAAAAATTGTATGGGAAATAATCCATTGTGCTTCTTCAAGTAGTGGCCGGTTCCAATATACATTTCATTGATATTTATTGTTGATGGCTAAGATCAGTCCATGGTTCTAGCGTTTTGAAAATTCGTTTATTTCTACAAGCACAAATAAAGACGCAAAACAAGAGAAAACTGCTATCATTGCCGCCATTTCGTGTATGCTTACGACAGAGTGGTAAACAATGAAATCGCCTTCTGAGTTTCTAGGATTGGTTTAAAACTATTAGTGATAAAATAGAGCTACAAAGTTTAGAAATATCTAATTTGGAAAGAATCATTTTATAGATAATTATATTTGAGAAATCAAATTATAGAATTCAGTTGATATGCAAAAAAGTTGAGGGATTACTGGTTGATATCAGTGGCCCAAAAAGAACTCTTTAAGGCTAAATGGTAAGAAAGGTGACAGATACTTACCCATTTAGAAAAAGGGATGCTTGTGCGATGACGCTCCGTATAAAATATTTTATACGAAGAAAGGATAGAAATTCGCATGTATAAACTACATGTAAATGGGTTCATACTACTGTAGTGCTTACGAAGACCGATAAGTATCAAAGAAAAAATTAATTTATCTCGTAATAACGAGATAATTAATTCGTAATAACGAGAACTTTTCTAGTAATTACGAGTTTGTCATCTCGTAATAACAAGATCTTTTATCGTAATTCCAAAAAGATCTTGTTATTACGATTTTTTTTAATTATCTCGTTATTACGAGATTATTTTATTTTTTCTTTGATACTAATCGACTTTGGTAAGAACAGGTTTGATCTATGTTGTATGAATTTATTTTTCACCAATTCCTTTCAGCAATGGAATTTAATTAAATTTGATTATTTTCAGATTTTGAGTAGTAAAACAGCGGGGTAGGGGGTGCAGATCGATTGACTTCCAGTGTTCGTTTGGAAACTATTTATATTGTTAATTATAGTAAAATTAGGTATTTAAATGCATTCCACCAATATGAAATATATATCCACAGAATCTCATACATTATATATGTTTGAAACATATTTAATTTATGATTTCTTAATGCAAAGTCCGCCATGTTTGTTTACATGTTTAGGGATTCCTCAAGCATTTGAGAGACTTTAATATCTGTCGAGTAGACGTCGCCAACGACGAACTTCTCTTTCTTTCTCTAACATCAGTCGATTTATCTCTACCTTTTATGTTGTCGAAGATTGGCCAATGCTTCCTGAGCTAGTACGTATTGTACAGGTACTGGAAGTGAAGGGTCAGGTCTAGGTGGTTCCTGTGTTGTGTAGAAGGTGTCGTAGGGGTCCTACCAGAATTTATCAATCTGTGGTTATACTACAATACATGTCCTACGTGTAAGAATGATTCTCATGTTTCTCTCTTCTGGTTGCATATCAATGTCGGATGAGTTATCCAGGATGAACTAATACCAAGACTTAGACAATATAACGTTCTGACGTGCGCATGACGCGTTGATTTTAGGAAGAGTTTCATTCTCCCGCCTAGACATCTCACCACCTGTTTTTGACATCTGGCCACCAGTCATCTGGCCAGCTGTTTTTTTTATATGAAAACAAAGCGAAATAAAATAATTCCTAGTTTCATATACATGTAAACATAAAAACTAGAATAAAACATAGCGTTATGAATATATATGTTTGATGATACTATACAGTTATTTCCTTTTTACTATAAATACATGAAACTTTGATTTATTGTTAAATGAAAGACATGAACAGGTGAGAGGTCAAAGACAGGCTCTCAAGAGAGACCAACGGGGTGATGGATTTAATGCATACAGACAATTCACTGATTATATTGATTGCTATGAAGTAGACACCCCGAGTGAACGTAAATCACGCAAATTTAAAACGGCCTCGAATATGTACCAAGTCAAGTTTAAATATTTTTTCTAAAGATGCCATACACTTGGTATAAGAGGTATTAAATCATGGTGACCGTTTGAGTCTCCGAAGGTATACATAAACCTAGTACCTGGTATTTCGGTACCAGCTGTTCATCTTATACTAAGTAATATTTGGCACTGTTAACACTATTTAAATTCGAAAATTGTCTAAAGCTAAGGTGGTCATTTTTTGAGTGGTTACTCTTAGAGGGATTTCGGCTATACTTTTAGAGATATTAATTGGCCTTGTATGATACCACTTTATCTTTAGAAAATACACATACTTTTCAAATTGGAGCTCAACTGATGAAGTCTAAGTGACAGAAACGATATCGTCGTGAGCATTATAACTGTGGTATTATGTTTATAATAATCATATGTTGACTTCTATCAAGAACAAACTACAGTGTGTAGATCGGGATAAGATGATAGTCAATATACATCATCCATCTTTAAAAAGTGAAGTGTGGGTAAAATTTACGGATGCCAAAGACCTGAATGCTGATCTACTCATGGAAAAAAATTGGAAAGTACAACAGAATAATGAAAATTTTTGAATCGAAGATGGTTCTACTAACATGTCAGTGGCTTGAATGCAGTGGAGGTGGAAAACGAAAAAAATCATCTTAGTTTTGATAAAAAAAAGTTGAACAAGAAGCAAAGTTTGATACAGATCAAGAATAAAGACAAGACCTGTTTAGCTCGCGCTTTTGTAGTTGGTCGTTTTTATTGTCAGAAACCTGGACTTGGAAATAAAGAGTCCGATGGACAGTTTATTTTAATCATCTAGTACATCATTCCTGTGAAAAACCTGATGTGATCATGAACGGTTCTAAGATTATGTCTATGACGACAGGAAACACCAGGTTTGTAGACTCGTGTAATTTCTTGTCATTTACTTTTTTTTAATACAGAAGCTAATGCTGATTACATAGGAATATATCCCCCAGCTATGTATTACAACCCAGAATGTATGAAACCTTATGTACGTCGTGATTTTGAAGAGTGGTATCAAGACCAAATTCAAAAGGGTGAGGTTTTTCATTTGCAACCGGAATTAGAAGAATACAGTGAATCGGACGGAACTATATAATGAAATTCTAGTATGCATTTTAAAGCATGTGTTTAAAGCTAGCCGATGTGGACCCATTTGCTGAATCGATTACGTTTGCCAGTACAGGGAATATAGCATATCGTCGCAATCATATGCAAAAAGATACGATTGCTATCATACCTCCACGGGGATATCCTTCGGCATGACAGTATTCCACCCTAGCATTACGATGGTTGAGTTGGAAAGAACATCAAACTGGTCAAACGATTAGATATGCTCGTCATTGAGTTGAAGTCCAAGTAGGATCTTATCGAGTGGATGGTTATGAAGACTTTCGGACCATTTATGAGTTTTATGGCTGTCAAAAGAGGTTTCCCCGACCCCATACATTCCGAAAGATGCTTTATTTGGAAATCGAACAAATGCTACTCGTTTGCATTGTGAAGAAGGCGATATTCCTTACGTGGATGTATGTTCTTTGTACCCATTTTTGTCTTGAAACATTGGACTTTTCCAATTGGACATCAAGACGTGATTACTCATGATTTCAAAAGTCTAGATCACTATTTTGGACTAGTACAATGTCGAGTTATTCCTCCTCGTCAGCTGTTTCATCCGTTGTTACCTTATCGGTTTGCAGGAGAAAAACAACGTTTTCCTTTATGTCGTACTTGTGCGCAACAAGGAATCGAACAGAAGTTGGGTATTAGTTATCGATGCTCTCATACGAATCAAGAGCGAAGTTTGTTAGGTACGGTACATGGACGACGTGTGAATTGAATAAAACAATAGATAAAGGCTATGTGATAGATCATATCTATCTTTGAAGTATGTCATTTTCCTGATCAGTCCAATACATTATTTCGTAGCTTTATTGATCAGTTTCTCCAGATTAAGCAACATGTTAGTGGTTTTCCTGTAGACGACCGTCGTCAGTCCCTGAAAGAGATTGAAACGAGAGAACAACTGATCATACGAGAAGAAGATGTAGAGAAGAATCCTATCTTACGTACCATTGCTAAACTGTTTCTGAACTGTTTATGGGGTAAATTTGCTCAACGGACTAATTTACCTCAGACACAGTATGTGGAGAGTTACTAAACATTAAAACAGTTACTTCAAGATGACACTTGATATATATTACATATAGAACTGATTCTAAATGACGTAGGCTATGATGAGCTAGACGTGTTGCTGGTGAATTCGAAACTGAAGGATGACTTTGATGAACCAAATGGTTCTAGCAGTTTAGTGCTAGCAGCTTTTACTACGTCTTTAGCAAGGTTACATCTCTATGCCACCCTAGAACGTTTAGGAGATCGTGTATTATATTTTGATACAGACATTATCATTTATCAACAGCATTCACAGCAGTGGAATCCCACTATACTGAACAGTTTAGGAAGATGGACAGACGAATTAGATGGCGAGTCTATCTTATCCTTTGTTTCGGGAGATCTAAAAATTGTGCGTACAAGACTCGTCAGGACAAAACAAACAAAACGTGATCAACAAAAGAAAGTGCTTGTATCGTACCCTCAGAAAATCATGCGAACGAAACAACCCAAAATCAAAACACAGCCGATGACTAAAGAAGTGCCCGTAGTGTATTCTAAGAGACATCGCATTAAAACTTTTGTACTTTACCTTATGGTTTTTGAAAAGTGAGACTGAAAAGTTGAGACTGTTTGAAAAAGATGCTTGAAAAAGTTTGAGTATTTTTAGTATCGAAACTTTACTCTGTTGTTGTTGTTGTTGTTGTTGTTGATAAAACAAGAGGTGAAGGGTAGGGGTTCATTTATACAGTTTGATCGCAAGTACACGTACCATGGCTACTCTCGATTCGAAAGATCATGGCAGTTTTTACATGACTTTACCTATCGATGCTAGTTTAAAGGTCTTTTCTGATAATACCTTAACAGAATTCAAAACTCATTTACCTCAAGCTCTAAGTATGATGGATAGTAATTGGGAAGTAGTTTTAAGTGAATTGATCTTTCCCAACTTAATAGAATCGGTAGGATCGAATGATAATTATATGGATGTCCTGGTTCCGGTCCACGTCCCTTTGGAATCCGTCGTTAGACCTAAAGAACCCCGGGACCCCTCTACGTATCCCAAGAAAAAGGAAATGAAATATCGTCAACATGTACGTTTTACTATAAAATAGGAACACGTCTCCTTATATGATCCACAATTAACCATGTCATCTCTAAAACAGATACGAAGTCGGGGATCGCTTTTGTAGGGAGTATTTGGATACTTTATGCGTATCGTTCGGCTTTAATAGAAGAGATGAGAGTCGGGTTTTCTAGAGCCTTTCAATATGTCATTGATGGTGAGCTTAAAGACCGATGCATCTTTTCCATTCTCTTTTTAATACTTTTTTCAAGTCTACTAGGTTATAAACTCGGCTTTGAAGTCATTGACATGGATGCGGGTATGACCAAATGAATCGACGTCACACACATGCCACGGTATCCACCCGATTTAAATATTGATGTGTGGTTTCTATGTCTACAGTAACATTGTTGAAAGTCAAATTTTGGGTTCACAGTCGTTACCGTTATTACGCGTGGTCCCTTTTCAAACGGGTCAATCATCAACATTGGAAACCTTATCATTATAATTATGTGGGATTAAATAAAAAGTATTTTGAAACCATTAAAATACAATTGAGAGATGACATGGGACGTAATGTTCATTTTGTAGGTGGCAAAGTGATTGCCAAACTTCATTTTCGTCGTGTGATTTAATCATAAAATGAAGTGCTGGATTTTGGTTAGTTGATGACAGGGAGTCATAGTGTCAACATCTTGTATTGGACATCTATCAATATGAAACCTACGAAAAGAGAAAATGAAATGAGAAAAGACTTGAGAAAACAATAGATGAAAAGACCAAATTGGTTGAAAGGGAAACAACAGAGAGAAGAACAGAGACAAAGAATGGGGAAAACAATAGAGCAGACAGAAGGACAGAGTCAAAAAAGGAAAGAAGGACAGTCAGGACAGAAGGACAGAGAGACGAAGGAGAAGAAGAACAGGAACAGAGAGTGAAAAGAAAGAGGGAACGTCCACGAAAAGTACCCATTGAGAGAGAAAAGACAAAAAAGGGAGAGGAAGGAGAGATGGAGTGAGTGAAAGAAAGAGGGACGACCACGAAAAGTAGAACACGAAGAAATACCTCATGATATTTTAATGTTTATACGAATAAGCGATTGTCGTCAGTCTCCCATGTACGGTGGCACTTTTCATTTACAATTAAATTATAATAATGGTAACCAAGCAGGCATGATGTATCATGTGCATAAAGGAACAACGACAACTAGCATGGGATCCGTTTGGCTATAGTGCAGACGTGCCGATGATAAAATTGTATTTCAAGACAAAAAAAGCAAAGCATATAAATTTGAATATGATTTTGGTCTGATAAAAAAACAGACTTTATGGACCTCATAAAAAGGGATAATTCACTCTCAGACACGATGGAAAGAACATCAAGTATAGATACTTTATTTTCTTCGACTATGGATGCTAGTCAGATCGTCACGGATAGTGCTGCCATGAATCCAGCCATGATAGATAATGTAACACGAGCCCATTGGGTAGAGGTGGATAGTATACCGAGAGTCAACCTGATAGAAGCAAATAGTGTGCCGAGAGCCAATCTGATAGAAGCGCAACGGAGTCCACCTACAGAAAAAGACAAGGTGTGACCACTTTTTAAATAAGCCCTGCTACCGGCAGAGGATTATCGTTTCATCAGGAATTAAGAATACCTTTATCCTTACCTCATGATGTTTACAGATCATTGACCAAAATATCTACCGGGACCTAAACAGACATAATTAGCCAGAGCAGGATTTGTGTATTTAGGTAATAGTGACGGCATTCAGTGTTTTTGTTGTGGCATCTGTTTAAAAGTTTTGGGAATGGTCCGATTATGCTCTGTGGAGCCTCCCTTCTTGTGGCAGACAAGTGTTGTGACCGTGTAAATATAGGATAAGAAGAACGGGTATAAAGTAAAGTGAAGTTAAGGCACCGAACATCATTTGAATCAGTCATCAACATGAGTTATCCAGGATTGCCTCAGACGCACCCTTATTATTCGCCTAATTATACACCGTATATAGAAGAGGCTTATGATTTTAATGAAGTTCTCGAAGTTTTGAGTTGGATGAAAGACAAGTAAATGCTGCGGCCAAAAGAATGCTACGTGATGCCTTCCTATTAACATAATGGATAATGAGGGAAGAACTCACAGCCATTACAGGTAGCCTTAAAGAATTAATGGATAAACTACATCCAGAAGTCAGAGCATCGTATATGGGTTCCGAATATAATCCTTCAGCACAGACTTATCCTTGTTTCATTTGTGGTTATATTGGACATTGGTCTACATAGATGTCCTAAGAATAACGAGTTGTCAACAACATCAGTAAAAGTAGAATCTGAGAACAAAGTAGAAAGTCGATCTTGTCAATCGACCCAGTGTTATAAACACTGGGCTTTTGAATGTCCCGAACAGACTTTAACAGAAGACAAGCACTTGATGCTCAAGAAGGGAGGAAAAGCAACCAAGAAAGTGAATGTGGAAACCGAACATAAGTGATGATGAGATTTTCGCACTATTATAATGTAAATAAGTTTAGTGTCACTGCGTCAAGGAATACGAACCGACCGATCGAGGACAAAAACTGACGTTTTTTTGCTCAGTGTTGTATGGGCAAGGTCAACCGAAGTAGTGAGACAAAGTGACAAAGTTTGTTTGTGTCTTTCAAGACTGTTTCATAGTTATGAACGTTTCAAAGTGGTCGATGTTTCAAAGGTTAATAGTGATTTTAAAGTTAAAAGTGTTTAAAGTTAATAAGTGTTTCAAAGTTATTAAGTGTTTTCAAAGTGCACTTTTATGTATTGTACATAGTCACAGAGGTACGTCCTAATCCTCTGGCGACTATCTTAAGTGTTTTAGCGGGGTATTAAACTTATTAAAATTTATCTGGTGTTTGTGTATTATGTCTGGGTATAAGGTGTACACTTAGAGTTTAAGCATAGTATCTACACGGTAGACACAAAGGTATATAGAGTGATATGATGTAATACACCATTAACAAACTATGAGAAATAGTATGACAACTCTATAGAAGGATACCAAGAGTAATAGTGTAACACTTAGAGACTTAGAGTACAAGAGATACAGAGAGAGAGTATAAGGGTATACAAAGTTTTATTGTTAAGACTATAGAACTGCTGATACTCTAACCAGTCAGTTTCTTTTCGTAAAAATTTAGGTGGCCCTTAAAAGGGCCGTTTTTAATTTTGGGCTTGCCATGCCATAAAAAAAATTGCACGTTGACTCCCTCCACCGTCTTTCTCTTTTTCTTTTTTCAAACTTCAAAAACTTCACTCATCGATGTTCGTTAACCATCCCACCTTTCTTCCAAATATATCTGCACACACCATCCATTCTTCTTTTTCTTCTCCTTCACCCCACATGTTTACGCATTCAGCCGTGATCAAACAATGACTATAGACTCTTAGATATACTCTGCAGGGTGTGACGTCATACGTCGCGTGAGTGTTTCTTCGACTTGTTGAACATCGTTAAGTGAAAGAAAAATAAACAAAATGTAGAGCATCTATACAGAAGCGATGCAGTGTGATCGTTACAATCAGAACATACTCATGAAACTCAATCAGAGATGGAGGCAACTGGAAAAACGGAAAACCTAAAAAAAGTCAGGAATCAACTCGACCGGCAGTACCGACAGTTCTTAGACCATCTGACAGCTCAGTATGTTCTTACTAGAAAGCAGATTAGAGCTAGTTTTCGCCAACTGCAGATACAGATCATCATGACTATCAAGAGGAAGACAGATGATCAACTGGAAGCAGAACGACGCTTACCTCTGAAAAGAGAAAATGTTACTGTCAATATTAGCAGCATATCAAACAGCCCTTTTCAGGGCCACCCAACTCATTAGAAAAGTAATTTAAACTGTATTGACATATGCTACATATACCAAGTACTCTATAAAACACTCCTTCTCATAAACCCTATAACTCATTTCATTGTACACACAGCTCATTCAGTTTAAGGTTTCTTTTCGTAAGATGTAAGTGGTCCTGAAAAGGACCGTTGTTTTGTTAATATCTGCCATGTTTCATGAACAGAATCTCTTGTTAAACGGCAAACACTTCTTGTCCATCTGCTTACGTTTTCTCTCTTCTCTACCAAACCGCAAAACAGAATTGAGATGTACAATTCGTCTCAGGTAAACATCTTCTTTTCCGTAATTAAAGTACATATATATCTCCCGTAACTTCTCTTTGGTATCACGAATAATCTATTTGGTATCATGTAGCGTCACAGGTTCGTTTTCTTGTTCCATAGCATACTCCATGTTAGATTTTTTGTCACCGTTAGACTGATTTCTCCTAGGTGTCTATCACTGCTTGCTTTTTCATTGGTGGAATCACTTCCCCAACGAAGCATAGACCAATCACCAAAGAGGTCAAACGTGATGAGACGGAGTACGTCGCGTGTGCTATACTGTTCATATAAAAAGCCGTGCGCGCCTATTTTCACCGCACTTCGTTTCAGAAGACCCCCATTGCTTTAAAAATTATCAACACGTAACTATTTTGTTTGCAAAGAGTGGGAGTTTTATGAACGCCAGTAGGTAGGGGCAATCAGATTTTGTAAAGCCGCTGAGGCCCGTGCAACAGAAAAGAAAAAGAAGACGGCCTGCTGTTGCCTAGGAGGCATAGGGTTTTTAAAACCAAAACAAACGGCCCTTTTATGGGCCACCCATCTTTTTCGAAAGAGAAACTTTAACTGAAAGTATGCAGTTTTTTGTTTGTGTTGTGTTATACTGTAGTGATAAGTCTAACCTATAGTCAGTGAATGTGAACATTCACTAGTTCTAGTAAATTCTAAATACAGTAACTTTAAAAACTAGAGAAAAAGTTCAGTTAGACATCTGAGAGCTCATATGGCATCCGAAGCTCGGAGAGTCAACATCGTCAGAAAAATCCTCTTGTGAGCGTTTAATTTTTTCATTTTATATACAGAAGTACAAAAAACAATATAAAATAATATAGAAATTTTTTCACTGTCTGAATTTTGGAACTTGTTGAAAGACTTAAGTGAACAAATTCATACTTCACAACATTGTAACTTTTGTACTTCGTCACTTTGAGTCTTCATAACTTAGACCGGTGCAAAGGTTGCAACTTTGAAACATGAGAACGTTACACACTTGATCTTCACTTTGCAAACTTTGAAACATGAGAACGGTACACACATTATCAGTTTGCAAACTTTGAAACATAAGACCGGTACATACTTGATCACTTTGCAAACTTTGAATACGTTACACACTTTCATGTTCTATGTATCTCTCCTACCATGAGATTAGTCAGTCTCTCGTTTCCAGTAAAATGATGTATAAAACTAGATCTCCCATGATTCCATATCCAAGATGGCTACCCTTCCTATACTTCCGGTTTCTTTACCCACCCTTCCTCTTTGGTTTAGTGCATACAGTCCATGTAGAGTAATCTTTGTTACAAAGCTATAGTCTATACAGAGTAATCTCCCTTTGTTCCAACCCTAGCGTCTATACAGAGTGATCACTTTGTCATACCCATACATTCTATACACAGTGATCTCCCCTTTCTCACACTTTTAAAGTCTATACAGAGTGATATCCCTTTTTTTCCAACTCACGTAAACTCTCGACGACTCGGGCGACACCTACTACTGATTTCACTCCAAGTCTCAAACCTGGAAAAAAAACCCAAAGTTTCGGTTCTAAAAACAGATTCACTCTTAGCCCAAAACGGGAGAAACCAAAGTTTTAGTTTCAGCCGTTTACATCTCGTGAAATCACGAGACCTCTCGCGACCCCCACCTCTTGTAACGAAGGCTCTTATTGCCTCGTTATCCAAGGAGACCGCCTCCAGAAACTTTCGCTTCCGGTCATACACACGATTGACTCTTTATCCTTATTGTCATAACAACATGACCTCACTTCCTATATGACATACTCCCGGTATGACCTCAATTCCGGTATGACGCACTTCAGGTTATGAAGTCACAGGCGGTTCCCTGGCGCGAATATTGAATTGACCAGGATTTTGAAATGGTCAGGATTCTGCTGACGTCATCAACAGCGCAACTTGTAGCGGTCAAAATTCAAAATGCGCGTCAGGGAGCTGCCTTTAATTACTGCAGTCGAACTGCAATATTTACACGACAATCAATCGGATTTAGTGCTGTGTTTGATGCGACCCCACACAACGACGCATTGTATCGAAATACTAATATACTAGGTAATGGATTATTGCTCCTTGTTGATGTAGTCTGAAGTCTGTAAATACCAATTTAATGTTAAGGTATTGTTTAAATGTGAATTTAAATAATCCTACTGTTGACTAATAATCAATATATGATGTTAAGCTATTGTTGTAGAAGAGTACCTTGTGCATATCTTTATATGTAGGATAATCATTGGCGGTTATAAATTAACATTATCTTAATGATCGTTTCTCCCCTTTTATGGCACGATAGTTATATAATGTTATTGGCTAGGAAAACCATTAGACATTACCAATAATCTCAGTAAAAGTTGCAGCCGACGCACATTAAATATTTGTACTCGCTGATGTAAAACACAAATAATGCCAGTGATTTTGACTATCAAAGTCTGAAAGTTTTATTTATCAAACCGGTTTATAACACAAAGTGATAAAGATGCAAGTCCAGTTTTTCATCAAGATAATAGTTCTGTGTTTTTCTACTACGCGACAAAATAATATTGTAAAAGCAGGAACTTTGGACGACGTGGAGAGATTACACTCCGAATTATTTAAAAACTACAAGAAAAACATCCACCCTCAGATGGACACCACTGTACCTATGTATGTCAATGTGTCCTTCAGTCTCAATAGTATTAAGGAATTTGACGAGGTGAATGGGAAGTTTTCTATCAGCGGATTTTTTTACGTCTCCTGGATTGATAACCGTTTGAGGTGGAATCCGCAGGACTATAATAATACATACGGGATATTCGTGAAAGAAACGGAAGTATGGAAACCAACACTTGTACTCGCTAATCCGTACAAGGAAATTGATAGTCTCGGAAATGATTTGTTCACCGTCTATTACTTATATACTGGCTTTGCATGGTGGTTCCCCGGTGGTATTATTTCTAGTACTTGTTCACCTGATGTAACTTATTATCCATTTGATGAACAGACATGTAAAATTGAATTTAATGCCTGGGGCTTTACTTCCAAGCAAATCGTTTTCCAGAGCATCTCATCAGATATATATTTATATTATTTCAATCCACATGGTACTTGGGAAGTTTTACAAAACAACGTTACGTCATTATCAACATCAGAAATGGGTGGACAATCGTTCATTTTTGTTACTATTAATATGAAACGTAGATCTGCATTTTTTGTCGTGAATATCATTATTCCTATTGTTTTCATGATGGCATTAAACGTTTTGTCTTTTGTTTTACCTGTAGAATGCGGAGAACGTGTTTCAATTTCAATAACCGTCCTTCTGGCTCTTGCAGTGTTTCTGACGATCGTTGCCGATAACCTTCCAAAGACGTCTGCGCCGATGTCGCTATTATCCTATTTCCTCTTAGGATCGTTAGCACAAAGTTCCCTCAGTTGCTTAATGACGGTGCTGAGTATTAATATATACTATAAATCTAACAACACGACAGTCGGTAAATTTACACGCTCTCTGACAAGAATATGTATTCGTGGTAATGGCAAAAGAAGAAATGTAATTATTTGTCCTCCGAAAAATGCACAAAACGGCGATCATGATACACTACCTGGTGAAAATTATAATGATAATGATAAGGTTACTTGGAAGAATGTGTCGGGTTTAATTGACACCTTAATGATAGTGTTAAATAGTGGCGCTCTGATTGGGTTCATCATTGGATTTTTTCCATTATCAGTGAACTGGTCCTAGGATATAACACAACTTAGACATTCTTCGATTGATTAATAATGTTATCCACGTATTGGAATAGATATGATATTAGAATGTCAATTATATATATATATATATATATATATATATATATATATATATATATATATATATATATATATATATATATATATTTATTTATATATATATTCGTTTGTTTGTCTATCTAACTATCTATCTATTTTGTACGTCTTTCTTTCTGTCTATATGTCTGTTTATTAGGTATAGTTAGATAATTTCCAAGAAGAAATAGAATTTGATAAATTAAAATGCTTCAATCCGACGCTTACATACTTATGGTGTGAAAATTGAATTTCAAACTGCTGGGAATAACATAATGATACAAGCTACAAGCAAAGCAAGAAAATACTTCATATAAAATACAAAAACACAAACAAATTCATCTGAAAAGCTGAATTAGGTACAAGATATGTCTGAATATCGCTCTTCTTATCTATCTATCTATCTATCTATCTATCTATCTATCTATCTATATATATATATATATATATATATATATATATATATATATATATATATATATATATATATATATAGTAAATTCTGTATGTTGCCAATCGTTTTTCTTTATGAAAATTAAATCCTAAGCTGAGTCTACACATTCGTTAAAATGTTATATACTCAGTGCATAAACTTGTACCTTGATATGCTAGCATTTGCTGGCTTTATGTTACAACTATATCTCCTGAATCACAGGGTACAAAAGTGTTTTATACGTGTGTCTAAGTTATTTCTTATACACCAATCCTTTTGTCGTTTTGTGGCCATTTGTCATCGAACAGAACAAGTTTCAAATATCAAAATAATACGATAAGCCAACATTTAAAGATTCGATAAATAAGAAATTTATGTAATAAAAACAAAGTAGTAAAGATCATCCATGTATGTGTCTTTTATTAATGAGTAAAAACAGCAGAAATGCCACTAGCTGCTTTAATCATCATTCATTTAGGAAAGTTATTAGTGGGAATCTTGTTCTGTTTACACCACAAGATAAATTGAATTCTGATTATTTTCTGTGAAATTTATCCTCATATTTTTCACGACTGTCAGAAAAAAACGAAATTTTTAATGATGTTTTAATACACAGTACATTTGTCATTTGTCGTGTATTTTGTTTTTATTTAATTAAAATTTTTCTTAATGTATGATTGTGTTTTATTTTCAGTATTCATACATTGATATATTCACAGAGATTGTCCAGTGTGATAGCGGGAATAAGGCTTTATAGAGGTACATGATATTTTCTTTTCTCATTCAATTTAAAATACACGACATGAATGATTACATGAACTCGTATTTTCCAATAGAAAATGACACGGTTCAATAATCCTTTGGCAATTACGAATATAAAATAAATCATTTTCGTTTTATGACATTTATATCATATTTGATATTTGGTTAGGATAAAAATTTATTTTTTTAACATTATATAAATGGTTCGAGGTATTATTTATCAAAGTCAAGCTTGGTTTCATTGCACGTTACATCACATCTTCTCTTGGTAGATTTTATAGAGTGACTACTTTATATCAAATTTGTTTTATTGGAGTATAGTTTTCTGTATGGTATCGCAGTATTTGATGATTGATAAGTATTAACATTTAAGCGATCTTATATCGAAGGTATCATTAGTTTGTACATTGAATACCTGACAAGTCCCTCTTAAAACACACACACGCACACACACACACAAACATAAAAACACATACACATACATACACACATAAAACACAAACGCACACATACACACGCACCACACACACACACCCAACCACACACACACACACACACACACACACCCAACCACACACACGCACACACACACTTGTGCAAGCGATTTAAACATGAAAGCTATCCTACGTTGAGTTTCTCATCATTAGCATGTGGACTGTACACGGGGATACCTGACACACCCCTTCTAAAAGCACGGAGAGAGAGAGAGAGAGAGAGAGAGAGAGAGAGAGAGAGAGAGAGAGAGAGAGAGAGAGAGAGAGAGATTAACATGAAAGAGAGCCCGCATTGAGTGTTGCATTAGTATGTGCACTGTACATGGGAATACATGGATAGCTCCCTACTCGGTCTTTGATCAATATAACATGGCTGGAGCTATCATCCAATATCTTCTAATTTTGAATAACTTCATAAAAATATTTTATTTCAACCACTGAATATGAATCATAATCTGAATATTCGTTTCTTAACTTAACGTTGCATCCTAGCGTACTGAAAGAAAAACATTTGAATGAAAAAAACACTCCAATACCAAAGTGTTAATCGTCAGAGTTTCAGGAGACATTATACATTAAATAAACACGAACCTCCGATAATACAGAGAAAGAATCAGGTGCCACGAATAAGTAAGCATCTTATTTCACCGGTCACACGCGAGATAAAAGGTGCGTTGAAAATTAAAGTTAATGATATGACAAATGATTGGTAAAATGGAATACAAAATGACAGTCAGTAGGAAGTTAAGAAAAAAATGAAAAGTGTACGGAATTGAGAAAAAAGGGTATTAGATTTAGACATCGAAGCTTGAAAGAAAAATATTGCAAAACAAGATAAAAGCATGAAGCGTTGAAAAATACTCTCAAAACGGCAAATGATGTGTTTGAACTTGCTGATATTTATCAGCTATATTCTGAGAAAAACAACATCAAACTTTTGAAATGGACAGATGAAAATGCCACGTGCTTGAAAGCTGGCCAAATCGACAGGGATTTTGGCGATACATCGTGGGGCAATATACAATGGAGGGTAGATTTTAGCTAATTTTGTAAATTGTCTTTTTCAGTTTTTCTGTATTATATGATAGTTTTAAGGACGATCTGGTATGACTCCATGGTAACCATTACGTTTTAAGAACGTATAATACGCTAAGTATCAATATTGCGTATTGTGTTGTTAAGATATTGAAGATTAATCTCAATAATAGGTACCAGCCTTTACTGAAAAAATATATTTCTTATGTTCCAAACAAAAGTATATGTACTTCGAGGTAGGCTCCACAAACAAATCATCAATGTATGCTGACGTTGGATAACATAAGTTTTATACATTCACCATAGATTTACTAGTGTGTTGCTACGGATTCAACCTTATTGCATAAAATTATGTATCACTATTACTCACATTGTATATGAATTAAAGTGTTATGATGATTTGCCCTGTGTTTAGAAGAACGCACATCGCCTTGTATTACTCAAAATATTTCAAAAGTTGTTGTTTTAAATTTACTTGTTTCGTTATGGTAGTAATATACAAATCGATTTTTAACGTGTGCATGCATGTTTTAGTGCTTCATTAGTTCACACACACACACACACACACACACACACACACACACACACACACACATATATATATATATATATATATATATATATATATATATATATATATATATATATTGTGTTTCCACATGATATCGATTACATACAGTACATAACACACAAGTTGATTATTTTATCAATAAAAAATAACCGCACCGAAGTGATTGTGTTGTGTGTAAATATATGTATACGAGACAACTATTTATATATCAGTTATTATATTATAAAGTAATTATCGACTGTGTTACAGTCGATTTCCACTTAATTGCATACCTGATAATTGCATATTCCTGTTAATTGCATAAGAATTCAAAACACAAAACCATTTCCTATCTCTTACATGTTAAATATTCCTTTTAATTGCATAGGTTAAACCAAGAATTCCTGTTAATTGCATAAAATATTCCCCAAAATTTCAATAAAAAGTTATGTTTAGACATATTATTTACATAGAAATGAGATCATATTAAACAAAGTTTTATGAAAATTTTGCCTCTATATCATTATCTGACCCTAATGCTTAATGACAATGCTTTACTAGTGTACTTAGGATGTTGTAATAGTATTATACACGCAACTAAAAAGCCTTATTGAACCTAAATAATCATTTTTCACTAAATTTACACTGATTCGTGTCAATTGCATATTCCTGTTATTTGCACAATTTTCTATGACATTTTGACTATGCAATTAAGAGGAATCTATTGTATTTACTTAATTAAACTAATAGGAATGTGAGAACGAGTACTTCCCGCAGAGCAGAGGGCATTTTAAACTTATCGTTAATTTCCGTAACACACTTTAAATGCATCATAGTGTATTGTGCATATATAATTGTCGGTCATCATGCTCAGGCGAATGTTCCCATTAAAAGTTGTCGGATGTTAAATAGCATTGATATTTGTCTAACGGGTATAAATATGTTACAGAATTATAATTTCTCTTTATTTGTGATATTGACACGTGATTTTGCACGAAAGACAACAAGGCGGAGAGGAAATGAGGCCTATTTCTGAGCACAAAGTCTCTATAATAGGATGTCAAGAATTCAAGTAAATTAATTTGACCTATTGAATTTGGATTACAACCTGACACAATATGAAAATTATGAACATTTCAGATATGTTTCATTATACTAAATATAACTACAGAAAGAATTTTATTTACAGAAGGAAATAAAGTTACAGAGTTATACGCAAACATTTGAAGATATTCGTTCTGTTGGTAGTGATAGATAATAATGTGTTCAACGTTCAACCCTCAATATTGATACGACAGGCAGTAATGTATAATGATTAGTTTTAATGAATTATAGAAAATTGTATATGCCATTTTAATGATAAGTCTTGAATACAATTACATCCGGGAACTATGCGTCCGTTGACTTAATACAAATGTATTTCATACATTTCGTGATAGCTTTTATTACAGCCGATTTTCCAAAGCAAAACAATAACACAGATATTTAATTTATTGTTATTCACGTCTTTTGTCATTGACGGCACGATAGCTGTGTACTCTCATTGATTGGACCATGACACCATGGCACAAGTATTTTACAATTCGAATTTTTGTCACTCACTGATGTAAACCACGGATAATGTCATCATTTTTAAACAAGCCTATCACATTCTGAACGCTCCATTGTTTACATCAAGGTAATGGTTTGGTGTATTTTTATGACGCAATAGAATGATATTGTAAAAGCAGGAACATTGAACTACGTTGAGAGATTGCACTCCAAATCACACAAGAAAAACATCTACTCTAAAATGAACATCACTGTACTATGTATGTCAAGGTGTCCTTCTATCTCTTCAGTATTATTGAACTTGTGGAGATGAATGGGAAGATTGTTCTAATTGCTACACTAGTAATTCCTACGATTTTGATAGTCTCGGAAATGATTAGTTATAATCGTCTATTTTTCCTCGGATTCATCATTGGGTTTTTCCATCCTCAGGAAATTCCACGAGGCCTTGGAGATTAGATCTTCTTTGACTAATAATATGTGTTTAGAGTTACTCATGTATGAGAAAAACTTTAAAGATAACATTGCATATCAAAGCTGATCTGTCTGTCTAATAATCAATTCTCCTATCTATCTATCATTATATATATATATATATATATATCTGTCTTTGTGTGTGTGTGTGTGTGTGTGTGTGTGTGTGTAAAATATTAGAAATATAATACCAAAGTAATAATTTTCTACCAGACAAGACGGATCATTTTTGTCAATTAGACGTCATCAGTTGAGCTATAATTTAGAATAGATGTAGGATACCGAAACAAACAGTGGTATCATATAAAGCCAGAAAAAACATAATGGTATTACTAAATCCGTCTAATGGTAGCCACTAGTTTATTCAATCAATGAAAAGCATAACCATTGATCTGGCTTCAAAATAGGTACTTTATAATGTTAAGGTTATGCTAACATAGGCTGACAACCACTACTTCTGAATAATTGAGACCGGAAGAGTATGGATTACCTGGTGTCAATGTCACCCGTATAGTAATTTATAGCGTATTTACTGAAACTATCAGGCGGCTAAGTCAGGAAAATGCAATCAACGAAAATTTCGGTCGACACTATTTTTTTTAATTGTCTTAACCGATTTTGATGATGATTAATATCAAGTGACTGGACTCGCAGCGGGTGTTACTAGTCAACAGGGGAAACTTACTCTTCCAAGGCACCTGATTCTACCTCTGTATTTTGAGATGTCCGTGTTTGTCAATTGTTCACCAGAGTAGCATATAATCTCCTGACCACCTTACCATTAATACTTCTGTATCTGTGATTTTATTTCTTTTTTATGAGATCAAACATCCAAAATTTAAAAGCTTTTATCATAAAAACTAAGTAATTAAGATATCATCTGTCTGCGTGCTTTATTTTCAATTAACTAATGGAGTTAATGTGACAAAACAGCTCTTTGCTAAGCAAGATCAGATTCAGCGTCCTTAGAAAAGTCATAACAATGTATCATATTGTTAACATACCTGGATAAAATGTTGACATTTGATTTTGTTTTGTAGAATTTACCGACATATTGATCACAACCTTCAGAAAATACAAGGATGCTGTAAAATACTCTGAAGTTGTCTTTAATGTATGTATTTCTGTTTAATTGTCATCTATCTGAATGTATGATGACCGCATTTACTACATTGATATTGTCATTGTAACCACTAGGTCGTTACCATTGCTGGTGGACCGTTGAGTTCCCGGGGGTATACATAAACCCAGTACCTGGTAGTTCGATACATGTCCATTATTTTATATTGAAACAATATTATGTTCAGATAGAGCCATTTAAATCCTAGAGTTCGCAAAAGCAGAGATATTCATTTTACAGTGGTTATTTCTTAGACGGAATATGCAGTGCATTTATATTTATTATTTGGCCTTGTATGATGGTACTTTTTCTCTCGTAAAAATACATTTACATTAGATTGTAGCTAAACTGATGAAGTTTTATTGAAAGAAACGAGGGTGAAGAGCATTTGTTTTGGCCTTTTTTTGGTTCAACATATGAACATTTCATATACAGATGACAAATTATTGACACAGGGATATCGAAACCCGCGTTTGATGTCAACGTTTCGCAAATTTTACGGTCGGTATAATAGTCTTGTTTGCTATTACTCTGTTTCACTAGGTGAAATGTTGAGTTGCCTTTTCGTTTGCGGTTTGTTGACGTCTGTACCAATTGTGACGAGGATTCGTTCCTCGCGTATTTCATTTGGACTTGACTGTGGACTCACGGTGGGTGTGACCGGTCGACAGGGGATGCTTACTCCTCCATGGTACCTGATCACACCTCTTGGTTTCCAGAGGTCCGTGTTTGTCCATTTTTGCCGGATTTGTATCTGTGTCCTGGACATCCTAAAGATTTATACTTTGATATCTGAGATGTTTTATATTCTAAAACTATAATTTTGATATCGTTAATAATATTTATTTACCCTGTGAGATTGTAAAAGAATTGTGATGCAATGTCTCTAATGATATTTACATAAATCATCCAATCTGCAATATAATTTAATTAATTAAACTGACGTGTTTAAACATCCCTTGACAATTTTTTTTTCGAATATAAATAAAACATTTCCGAATCCCATTTTATCTAGTTTGATATTTGATTAGAGCACTAGCTCCAGCTAGTTTTGATCAATAATTTATCTTAGTTACAAATCAATTCACATCGCATTTCCATCCATAAGAATATATAGTGACTAGTTAACAGTTATCTATTTTATTGGTGTATATTCCTTTTACAACTACAGACACACACACATGGTGATCAGTACAAAACATATTTCAAGCTTTGAGTAATAAAAGAATGGTCAGACTTTATCTGCTCAACTTACTTACTATTCCATCGTGATTTGCATATTATTTTCATTTTACGACATTTGCATCGTACAGTCTTACATGTACAATAATTACCTTTCTGACATTTGTGTCCTTCACTCATAGATAACTTTCTTACTACCTCCCACACTACATTCATTTGAAAGTACGAGGAGTGATAAAAAAATAATGTCAACTATGCATTTTCTTATCATGCAGTGTACGATGCACATACATTTTTGCACCATACACAGAATGACTGATAAAAAAGCAGAAAATATGCTTGAAATTAAAGCCTTCATGAAAGGTAGGTCGCTACTCGGCATAAAACCTATGGATATTTACAGTTAAGTGTTAAGACATTTATTGGGAGAATCAAATGTCTCACAGGTCTATTTGCAAGTTGGCAGCTAACTTTAGGACTTGGCAGCAGCACTTTAAAGAAATGCTCGCCAAGGTCGTCCTGCAACAACTTCATCTAAACTACATCTAAACGGAGCATCGAAATAATCTGCAATATTCTTTAAAAAGATGCCTATATACCGTGAGGCAATTAGCCCGGTTGACAAACGTATTGGTAGTACGAGTTCATGGTATTCTGTAGAAGCACCTAAATCTAATTTTAAAAATGCAAGATGGATACATCACTTGTGAACAGATAAACGGAAGAAAAATCCGTGTTGTATATGCAAAAGAAAACTTTTGAAAATGTACACTAAATATAAAAATAAGGCTTTCAACAACTTAGTGACTGGTGATGTGACCTGGATTTACTATTTTGAACCAAAGCAGAGGGATTCCAACCAAATTAAGGCCACCAAAAATACGAGACGCCCAAGATTTGCAAAGCATTTACTTACGGGTACAAGATTTTGTATGTAAATTTCTTTGATAACAAGAGTCTCGTCATGTAAATTTCAGTGCCAAAAGACAGACCAGTCACAGGAAAGTTCTGTAGTCATGGTGTCTCGGTCCTTTACGCGCTCGGTGTATCAGCAGTCTCAGCTTCTCGCGACATAGACCTATGTTGGTTCTATTATTAAAGTCGGCCGATTTTATATTTATTTTTAAGATACAGGAGGTCATTTGTATTGGAATGTATATTTATAATGTAAAATATGTGCTATTTTAGATACCTGAAGAAAATCGGATCAATATATGAATAAAATTATCAGCTTACTAAGAGAAACTTGTCCAGTCTTTAATGTTACCCTGAATGCTGACATTGCCAAAACCAAAACAATATAACTGTAAAAACTATAAGTATCTCATGTTTTACAATTATGCCGCCATATCCGGTGGAGTTGGGCAGTTAATGATCATATATGTCGAGAATGATAAAGCCAAGAATGCGTCGGGACGATTTAATATGGGTCGAGATCACCTGATACACCGGCACGTGGACAGTTTCAGAAACGCATGTTTTGAAACGACGGAAAAAGGTTAACTTTGCTTGATGCTTGATTTGGGTATCAAATGATGATGTACGAAAATAAACGCAAAGGGTAATAAGAATGCAATATATTTTAATTGAAAATAGCATGTGCTTATTGGACACTCGGTAATCTGCGTCACAAAATACCGACAGTTAATTTGCAATGCTTAAATAATGACGGACAAACAAAATCTGGTTATGTTTGGCAAGATTGTTGGAATTATACGCATGAATTTGTTATTCTAACGACCAGATGGTCTCTTTGGGGATATATATGATATAAAAAATATATATATACGAATACACAATAAATTCCAGTCCAAATGTAATATTGAAAGGATCCACTTGAATCAACAATAAAGTCCAATTTGTGTGAAATATTTATGTGCACTAATCTCACATAAATCCCAATATAAAAAAGATATTGTCTGCTCTCCTATAACTTGGTCTCAAAATAGTCTCAGTTGTTCACTTGTTATCTAAAGACCTGGCCATCTCTGTATATATACTCTAAAACAGTGCTAGAAATCACTAGATAGGAAAAATCAAGAAAATTATCTTTCTACAAGATTCAGGAAAGCTAAAAATAGTAACATTATATATATATATAATATCACAACTCTCTCTCTCTCTCTCTCTCTCTCTCTCTCTCTCTCTCTCTCTCTCTCTTTGGACATAGATATTTATACACGATTTAATAATAGAACCATATATGATATAAAGAGCGATTTCAAGTAAGATACAGTCGTACCATTGCATTGATAATTAAAGTATTTATATATAACTATCTGCTGTAAAGCTGCTATCACATTTCTTCATGGAAGTACATGGTGTCACATAGAAATCCAATTTGATGGTCATCCATATCCTGGTAGAAAATTATCTTTTCTCAACATTTAGCCATAATGATTTCGGACTGATTAATCCTAAATCGCTCAGTTCGGGTGGAATCTGTAAGGAAAATAACAATTAAATTGCAATTGGGAAAATGATATACTATTATTATTTTGGTTTATAACTGTGGTCGTAAAAGTGACTGATATACATTTCCCAGTGTCCAAGAACCCCTTTTACAAAAGGTGATACCTTTCACATTTGTCTGAGAACACGCCTACGACTTCAAACCATTTTAAATAATAAGGACTTCGACCACATGACCTAATCCGGCCATGTTTGACCCAGAGGCAGTGCGCAGATCTTAGTTTTGTAATTTATCTTTGTGAATGGAACCGGAATAAGTATCCAAAAAATGAAAATGAGGGAATATGCCTTAGTAGTGAGAGTAGGGGTGGCAAACGGTCCTTACACGGATTCTTCAACCCAGGATACAAACTGAACTCCGTTATAATGGACATCGCTTATCACAGGCTGTTTAAGCCTGCACTGGTTACAAACGATGACTGTTCCTGAAACTTAAATTTACAAAAAAGGCATAGACGGTTTAACCAATGACAATGTTCTAAATCACAAAAAGGTTCAGTCCAGTGTTCCACCATATTTGAAATTGAAGACCACGCCTTGCATTTCATATAGCTATACACCTAGCATCGCATCCAAGCTATTCAATTACAAACAGGTTTTGCAGTGCCTGGACATTAACCATCATCTACACAACACTGTCACATGTTCATGTGCTTCATCTCCTTTCAAATACAATCCTATCGGGCATGTCATCACGGGGACGTTTCTATTGTTGAAAATGAAAGCCTCAAAAATGTTGTTTTAAAGGGCCCTAAATACTGGGAAGCCCGGTCCTTTAATGGACGTCAGAATTTCAGTTTAGTTATGAATTCTGTCTGAATGGCTAAAAGCCATACGATGGTTGATACAAAATCGTATTCGAAAACTTAAAGGGACTATGAAAACACGTTATCCCTCTGTATTTAGTGATCCAGAAGTAGAAACTGAACTGGATAGATTACATGGCCAATATGTACTGGTACTTGCAGACAAAGCCTTAAATAATATAGTTTTTATTTGTAAGGCACATTACTATAATTGTTTATTAGGAGAACTTGGGTTTAATACGAATTCTGGAAATCGTACATACACGTAGCTCACTTTCACAGGACCTACAACGGATATCGATTTTGAGCTACTATATTTATATTTGATACCTAAACTTCATAAAACCCCATATAAGCAAAGATACTGGATACTAAAAACAGCTTTTAGAAAATTTGAAGGCACACAATTTTTCTCGAATTCACAGTATCAAAACATATCACTTCTCTACTCTTTACACAACTATTCCACATAATAAATTAAAAGAAAGACTTTTTAGCATCATAGACAACTGTTTTTTCACTAAAGGTGGTACCAGAAAATTTAAATATCTAGTGATTGGCTATCAGGATACTTATTTTGTCCACTCTGATTCTACACATAAATACACTAAAGTTGATATAAAAAGAACATGCTGGAATTTCTAGTAGACAATATATTTGTAATGTTCGGAGATGTAGTCTTTCAACAAACTGTCGACATTCCTATGGGAACATATTGTGCCCCTTTATTGGCCGACCTGTTCCTTTATTCATACGAAGCAGACTTCATTCAGAAACTGCTGAATCAACAGAAGAAAAAGTTAGCGGTGTCCTTTAATTTGACATTTAGATATATCGACGACGAATTGTCAATTGTTGATGACAATTTTATACATGTATCAATGCCATATATCCCAGTGAACTAGAAATTAAAGATACAACAGAATCAAGCACACACGCTTCATACTTAGACATTTTACTTAATATAAACACAGACGGGAAATTAGCAACTAAGCTATTCGACAAACGCGACGATTTCGGCTTTCCCATCGTACATTTTCCACATTTAAGTAGTAATATCCTTCAATCATCCGCATATGGAATTTA
Source organism: Atrina japonica (assembly GCA_030159075.1). NCBI lineage: Eukaryota > Metazoa > Mollusca > Bivalvia > Pterioida > Pinnidae > Atrina > Atrina japonica. The sequence goes on along the minus strand of BROG01000040.1, from coordinate 1,693,203 downwards.
TATTTCACATATGATCAAATATGCTAGGGCGTGTACAACATATGAAGATTTCATATACAGAGCTAAACTACTCACTGACAAGTTATTGACACAGAGATATCGAAAACCACGTTTAATGTCAACGTTACGCAAATTTTACGGTCGGTATAATAGTCTTGTTTGCGATTACTCTGTTTTATTAAGTGAAATGTTGAGTTGCCTTTTCATTGGCAGTTGTTCAGATGTCTGTACCAATTGTGACGATGATTCACTCCTCATGTATTTCATTTGATTTGACTGTGGACTCACGGCGGGTATGACCGGTCGACAGGGGATGCTTACTCCTCCGTGGCACCTGATACCTCCTCTTGGTTTCCAGAGGTCCGTGTTTGTCCATTTTTACCGGATTTGTATCTATGTCCTGGACATTCTATTGATTTATACTTTGGTATCTGAGATTTTTTATATCCTTAAAGTTGCTTAAAGTTCAAGTAACTTACAAGTACGGCATAGAACCTACAATTTTCTTTATAAAGCCCCGTTACCAATATCAAAGAACAATTTTATATAAAATATTAAATATTTTTGTGTCCTGGATATCCTAAAAATTTACACTTTGGTATCTGAGATGTTTTATATTATTACCAATCAGTTTCAAACCAAATTATAAATCCAATTTGGAAGTTTCATAGTAAGTGATTTCTATGATATTTTTTTCCTGTTTTTATTTCAAAATGAAAGACAACTTCGTGATCCTAAGGATAGATCATATCTGTACTTACAAGAATTGTGTAATCACTTTTAATTGCCAAACCTTGTCTTTAGTCAATTTATCATTCTCGCTGCGGAATAGCGTGACTTTAGTCATATGGTATCACCTTTGTGAGAGAGATATTTCAGTTTGGTGTCTACATCAGGATAAATCAAAATTGCAGAAATAAAGAGTGACCACTCCTTCGTATTTAATTTCACATATCTAAGAATGGCATATACATTACCACCGCATCAAAATTTAACCAGATATTCCTGAGGCCTTACTGATTCTAATCCTCATGTTTACAGTACCACATTGTAACAACTGACTGCATCTTAACAAAAATGAATTTACCTGTGTTTTTGCGCCAACGGAAAATTTGTATTTCCGAATAACTCCGGCAAAGGCAATTTTCAGTTCCAGTAGTGCAAGTCGCATCCCGATACAATTCCTGGGTCCGTATCCAAAAGGTATGAAATGGTATGCGGAAATTTTGCCTCTGTTTTCAGGTGAAAATCTTCGAATTGAAATAGATAATTACAAGTTAATTAAATAATTCAAACAGGTTGCATTATGTTTCTTTTCCCGATGTTAATAAAGATATATGAAGTATATCATTTTTATATTACGGACATAACCACTGTAAACAAACATAAAATATGAGTTGATAAAACATTATTTCCATTGGCCAGGCAGATAGTATTAATTTGATAGCAAACACTCTCTTTTTATTCTGATGCATTTGATCTTCGTTATGTATTTCATTTAGAAAACTAATCAAACCAGGGAGTAAATCCTTTCTACATATGGAATATAATATTTCAGATAATCCGCTTACAATGTACCCGGGACGAGGCCGTCGGCCTTCCGCAAGTAAACTGGCAAACTTTCCCACAAAAATCAGCTTAGCTGACCAGACGTGATAGACTTCATGGCTCAAAGCACGATACTGTACCATTCAGAGAAACGTAAATCTTAACTTGACAATATCAAAAAGTGGGACAGACAGGAATTACAGAAAGATGACACTGAAATAATTTGGCACCACCTTGTTGGTTTTCTCGTGCAATTATTTATTTAGCAGTAAATAGTGAATTAAAAGTAAATGATACAATCGTAATGAAAAGATACCTTTCTGGATCAAATTTTTCCGGGTCCGGCCAGTTCTCAGGAGAGCGATGTATTGCCCAAACGGGAATTGAAATTATCATTCCTTTAGGAATATGAATCCCTTTTACTTCAGTGTCATTGACGCAAATTCTATCAATTCTAAATATGCAAAATAATAAAAGTTAAACTGGAAAAACTAATGAAAAACCTGGTTTAGCTCATTAAAGTGAACTTGGCATGTCAGTCAAACCTTGTTAAACTAGTTGCTGATTAATGTACATTGCCTAAAGGAACTAGGTTTAACTGCACCAAAATCACAACAATAAGTAAAATACACGTTTGGTCGAGAATAAACTTTAAAAATAAAAGTTTGATTTGGAAATTCTCTGAAATAAGATTAATAAGAAGTAATGTGATTCAAATTGCCGCGCAAACTCTCATTGATTTTGTTTTCTCCGGTTAATTCGTTTTTCTGTAAAAAAAAACTAGAAAAATAGGTTGAACTGAGAAAACTAAGTTGAACTCATTTAGTTTTCATACTTTTACAACATATCAACATGGAAACATTCGAAAAAAACACGATGGTCTTGAGAAAAGTCTTCTCAGGTGCTAGAAAGATTAAAGTATCATTTGTCTAACGATCCATGAGTCCAAAAAAGCTGTTATCACAGTCATGTACTCACACTAACGCCTTAAAAGTGTTCAACTTCTAAAACATTGTCAGTGACGTTTCAACATCTCTATCATTTTGTGTTATAATCTAAACATCTATAAATACAGTTTAGTTTCGTTTTCATCAGTACACACTGAAATAATTATTCATGTAAAGGTTTTTGTTGCAATGAATGACAAAATTAAAAACAGGATAATAATAATGCTAACGGCAATAAATCGAAGAAAACAAATTCATGTTTTTTTTGTATAATAGCCCACCTCTTCAAAGACTATCATTTATCAATGAAAAAAGTCATATTCATAATACATACAATTAAAACATATTTTTAGACATTTTGGGGGGTTAGGACTTTTGATTGATACAAACAGGAATAAGTACTTGCCTTGTTGCTGGAGGATACAATCTCAATGTCTCGTTCACACACATATCAAGGTACTCTAGTTTGTGTATGTTATCATAATCTGGAGATTCCTGTCAAAATGTTAAGTTTGTTACAGTAACATGTTAGTGGTTAGTTAAAGATCCTTTATTTGATGCGATCACAGATTGCTGTAACATCGACATTTTGGGTATTATGTCTTATTAATTGATTATGATACAAAATATAACATTTCACGCCATACTCCTACGTTTCGACCATAAATGCTGTTTAAGCAGATGCGATTCGATTCAGTTATATAGCTGTTCATAAAAATACATGAAACTCATCTAATATGCAAGTATTTGCATGTTGGCAGGGTACGTATTATCCGACGAAAATCGACGTCATTTCTGATTATAGTTCAACTGATAAAATTACTTTGAAATTTCGAATCTTAATAGGTAAACTTAAGATGCAATATGATCTGATGAGGTCTGGTGGAAAATACAAAACAAACAGTGAATCAATCCCATTTTAAAAAAAAAAACCAACGTGAATACCATAATCGTAACTGCAGCAGTACCTATTCTCGGACAGCAGATGTATTTACGCTGAGCGAATGACGTCATTTCTCCTAGTTTCAGGAAATAAAATGTTGGAAAGTACAATAGAAAGATAAGTGATTGGAACTGGAATTCTCAATCGTAAATATTGCAACATTGTTTCATTTATTGTTTAAAAGCAAAAGATATTTTCATAAAATCTTGAAACATCTTTTCATTTACGTCCACCGAGAAAGTGTCCGATATAGATACGATACCAGTAATGTTTTAATGTAATATTTCATCTGCACAGGGTTATTTGTATTTATAGAACATGAAATTAAGATAATAAGTAATGAATCACACTTACGTCACCAAGTTCCTTATCGATTTCTTCTAACACTTTTTGCTGAATTTCTGGATGTAAAGCCATATTATATGACAGAAAACACAAGGTCGTAGCCGTAGTTTCGTATCCAGCAAAGAAGAAAATCAGGCTGTTCGCTAGTATTTCATCAAATGTCATGCCTAGTGGATTAAAATTGCATAAAATAAGATAAGAATTTATAGTTTTACCAAAAGAATATATACAATATATACATATAAGTTATGACAAAGATTTCTTCCTTTACCATTTAATTTCAACTTTTGACAGGTGGTATGCAGGTCGACAGGGGATCCTTACTATAATGTCTCATGAACCTTATTTTGATTAATACCTTGGTATATATATATATATATATATATATATATATATATATATATATATATATATATATATATATATATATATATATATATATATATATATGCAGTATGATCTTTGTCTTCCATGTCTTGTCTTATATTACGCATCATATGTAGTTCCCAGTGCTCATATTTCTCAACAGAAAAGGTGAAATAAAAAAGAAATGTGTTCATCAAAGTTGTTCGATAAGAAATAACAAGATCGAGTGCAAAATCACATTAAGGGACATTCAGGAAGATTATCCAAGAGAGATATTTATTTTGAATGACTTCATATATTATCACTTGGAGCAATGTACAAGGGAATAGCACTTCTCTTCTCAAATAATGACCATAACATCAAATTAATTTAGAATATAATGATTTGCAATTCCTCGCTGACTTACATTGAGAAAAGTCATATTGTAAAGTTTGATGGACAAAACCCTCGACTAAAGTGCTTAAGTCAACGAGACAACATATCCTTCGAAATTAAAGCGAAATGAGAAACTCATATACTGCTTCCTTTTCCAATTGCTTATACCTTTTCTTGTTGATTCAGGATTTTCGTCATGAACTTGTATCATTAGCTGCATAAAGTCAACGTAATCCTAGAACAGAAATAAATGTATGTACCTTGAAATTGTTATCGATCAATCAAAATGTTATCCCTCTAACCGCTGCAAAATATTTACACAATGGAATGTATGAAGTTATGAAATATGCACCCAAAAAGAATGTCTGATGATCCAGAGATATTGCGTAGATCTAGGTTATTGTTGTAAGCGTCATATTTCATTTCTGTAAATGCAGGAAGAGTAAATTTTCAGAAGCAAAAGAATTTAAAATAAAAAACGTATTTGGAAATGTGCGGATATGCAATAAGACAAGATGGGGGTAAATAAAACGGTCTCGAGTTTGATAGTGAGGTAAATTAAAATTTACAACGGGTAAACATTTCCACAGACAGACAGACAGACAGACAGACAGACATAAATACATACATACATACATACATACATACATACATACATACATACGAGTAAATTCTTACCTCTCTTTCTGTCTTCCTATTATTTATTTCATTCACCACAACTCTTCTGAAAAACTTCTGTACATCCTTTGACAATAAACTGATGCCAGTGAGCTTGTTTAGGGGTTTTATAAGGAACGGAGCTATAACTAAGGTGAAGAAAATTTATATAAATATATTTTAAATATTTCGTTTGTAGCGCTGTCTGTCTTAACATTTAGAAAATTCAAAATAAGACCTCGGCTTTCCCATCGTAAATTTTCCACATTTAAGTAGTAATATCCCTCAGTCACCCGCATATGGAGTTAATATTTCACAAATGATCCGATATGCCAGGGCGTGCACAACATATGAAGATTTCATATACAGAGGTAAACCACTCACCGACAAATTATTGACACAGGGATATCAAAAACCGCGTTTAATGTCAACGTTACGCAAATTTTACGGTCGGTATAATAGTCTTGTTTGCGACTACTCTGTTTCATTAAGTGAAATGTTGAGTTGCCTTTTCGTTGGCGGTTGTTGAGACGTCTGTACCAATTGTGACGAGGATACACTCCTCACTTGTTTCATTGGACTTGACTGTGGACTCACGGCGGGTGTGACCGGTCGACAGGGGATGCTTACTCCTCCATGGCACCTGATCCCACCTCTTGGTTTCCAGAGGTCCGTGTTTGTCCATTTTTACCGGATTTGTATCTATGTCCTGGACATTCTATTGATTTATACTTTGGTATCTGAAATTTTTTTATATTACATAAGATTTCCATATATCAAACCAAATAATCCATGATTTGTTTACGGTTATCAGCCTTCGTATCAGATTGATTAGAACATCGCGCTTAAACTATAAATTTTCTCACTTCTGGTAAGCGCACATTGAAGTCCTACTGGAACCTCATCTAATTATGTGAGAAAGTTTGCCAGTTAAGATGAGGAGGGGAGGTGATCTCTTATCGGTTGCACTGTAACCAAAATTCATCCTCCACCGTAAAAAAACTGGCCGTCATCATATAACTGAAAAATTATTGTGTGGCGTAAACAAAACCTATAAATACGGTCCCTGGACAGTATTAGAGAATACGGCCTTCTTTTAGATAGCATTAGAAAATATCTATGCAATATTAGAGAATATGACACTTATTTAGATACTATTAAATAATACCGTGTGATGTTGCATTGGCTCAGGCAAAATAAACTGGTTAGCATATGAGGCATTTGGTATTTTTGGTGTAGCATACATGGTAACTTCGTCCGTAGATGACTGCCAATGTATTCTCACAGCTTAATATAATATCGTTATGTTACTATTTTTTATCATTTACAAGTTTGAGTACACTTTTGGTTTATGTAATTTTTAATTTCAACATGGAATGCTTACTTGTTTATGACACCTGATCCCACCTCTAAATTCCCAGAGGTCCACGTTTGTTCAATATTCACTAGATTTGTATATAATTGTCTCCGTGACATCCTACATATTAATACTTTGGTATCTGTGATTTTCATATTTCAAAAAAGTATGCATCATATTGACAAGTTATGGGATGGTAAACAATATGACAACATCAATAAATGAATTTATTATTAATTGCTATGCTACAGATATATAATCTAATAACTAGTTGTAGATAAACGTTACTTACACATCAGAATGAAAATTGGTGATGTGAAGTTTATATCAATAAGCTTTGCTACGTTTTGAACAAACGGATTTTTGGCATCTTTCTGTGCATTCGTCTTAATACCAAAGGCAGTTGAAGAAATAACGTCCATAGTGTACGCTCCAAACACACTGGAATGATTAAATTTATACTGTTTTTGATGAAAATAAATATGTAGTCATCCATTGCTAAAACTTCAATGTCGACACATCAAACAATAGTTATAATAATTTTTCTTCTAAACAAGATTCATTTCCCTTATAAGGATGTATTGCCCTTGTTGAGAATAGAGACATCGGGATTGAGATGTCAGGAATTATTGTGGCTGATTTGTGTCATCTCGACTTTTCGCTGTCTAGCAAGCTTTCGCGAGCCCGTCTCTTGATCGTGAGTTCGAGTCCAGCCAACGGCAGGTTGGTTTCCTGTCCTTCGAATGATAGAGTAAAAACCGAAGTCCCGTGTCACAATAGCTGTCGGCACGTTAAAGAACCCACTACACCAAATGCAGTAAGTGCCGTGCATAGGCCACCGGCAAATGGTGACGTCTGCATATGAGTGAAAGATTCTAGAGAGGGACGTTAAACACCAATATAACAACAACAACAGCGAGTTTTCGCTTGGCGAAGCGACAACTCGACAGCTCGAAAACTCGCTTATTAACGACTTTTCGGCACGAAAATTTTTTTTCGCCTCGGTAAGCAAAAAGTCGCTAATTAACGGAATTTCGGGGCGAAAAGTCGCTGATTAGCGAGTTTTCGACTTTCCGCCTCGCCAAGCAAAAAGTTGAGATGGCACAGAATAACTCATCTCAAGTATAATTGCTTACACAAGGCGGGTGTGACCGTTCGACAGACGAGTCTAATTCCTCTATGACACGTGTCCTGCGTCGGTCCGGTATTTAACATGTTTCTTTACTTTTTTTTCATCATTATAATTCTCAGATCTCCGTCTCCTAAGATAGCTAACTGGTCACAGCCTCCTTGACTTCGCTGTCAGTAATTACCAGACATCAATAATTATAAATCATTTATACATTTAAATATATATATATATATATATATATATATATATATATATATATATATATATATATATATATATATATATATATATATATATATATATATATATATATATATATAAGCTATTGGTGTTGTCTGATTCACATAATTTGGCGGGGCTAGGAATCTTTGAATACGATACGGACGATTCTTTTAACCTTTCGGTTATGAGAGGACAAACAGGAAATACACTTCAGGTATGGTGACAAATTAATACGATTAATCTAATCAGTGTAGCAACTGTATCTAAATGTAAAACTAGTCCAAGTTGAAAATGGATAAAATTCTATTTTACTTGGTGAAGAAAATCGTAAATCATTCATATTTAAGTGATTTTCTATATACGAAATTATCACACTTTACCTTTTGATTTCCACCTCATTATTTTCCGTGCATTTCTTTTCTATGTTTTCCACCAGAAGATCTGCAGCTTCTCGTATAAGAGGTGTCATCTGAAAGTTTATAATATATTTAATAAAATAAAATTGCGTGCATTTTATTGCAATGGAAGTTGTCATATATATATATTAAACATAATACCAAAGTTATAATGCTCAAGACGATCGTTTCTGTCAATTAGACTTCACCAGTTGAGCTCTAATTTAAATAGATTTTCTAAGAGAGAGTGCCAAATAATATAACTAAACATATCAAAATCCGTCTAAGAGAAACCACTGTAAAAAAAGATGGCTGTCCTAGCTTTATAAGAATTTAGAAATTTAAAAGTGCTAGCAGTGCCAAATATTAGTTTAGTATATTAAAATTATCAGCTGGTATCGAAATACCAGGTACTAGGTTTATGTGTTACCTCCATGTAAAGAATTTTCAGATAACATACTCGTTTTAATTTTCCTGCACTGAATGTAGGGGTTAACAGATTCCGCACCATTTTCCAGTGTTCTCCCTTCAACATTGTCAAGGCACTTTCTAAGTCACCATTGGCTCCTTCTACTCTCTACAACAAAGATAATTTATTATTTTAAACATTTCCTGGGGTCCATGTGTAAAAGCGTAACTGAACTTTTTCGCTTAACCGTTTTTAATTACTTAATTGAAAATTAATCGAGACAGAAAATATTATGTAAGAGCACATTAATCAAGTCGACCCATTTTTCACGTTAATTTTCCATCACCTCTTCGCAATACCCAAAAAATCTTCCAAATCCTAGACCCAAATAATTACTAAGAGTACTGAATGGGGTGACGAATATTGCAGCGGTTAAATTTACCAGCATATTCAAAATTTACAACATGGCACTGCTTTGATTATTTAACATCCAAATGAAGTGAGACAGAGTATTCGACGATCTGGAATACACAGAGATATACGTATTTCGATCTCAAGACTTGCTGTATGTTTTATTTCTTACTTACAAAACTGTATTTTAACATCTATTATTTTCGATATCATGCAGTTATCAGTATTTTTAAAGATAAAATTGATCAGTGAGACATTGACCTGGGAATGACCAGTGCAGTTGTTGCATAATTGACATACGTGTAAATCTATATGGGTCAGAACGGCAAACATTAATTGAGATTCCTCTTATTTTTGTTATTCCACCCTTCATTTATTTCTCTTTATTAATAGTCTGCGCATTCAAATGATTCCCCATTCTGTTGTAAATTCAAAGTGATGGACTGTATTTTCAGTCATAGCCATCTGCGTAATAAGCGGTAGTAATTTGGACAGATCGACAATTACAAACACATTCACACGTGTGCAGCAATAATGGATATCGTAGGAATACCTTCGTAAAGTGTGTATTATTATCGATTTCATCTTCTGTACAATTAGTATGATTGATCAACTTAGTGTAAATTTTATTTCGCAAAGATCTATTCTTAGAAGAAAACGTAACATTTTCCTGTGAACTCAATTTTTGCGCGGATGAATAAAAGTAAAATAAATCAAAGACCACCAAATGTCGACCCCTTTTAGCGAAGTAACATGGGTAATTTTCGTATCAAATATCGATGTATTGAAGTTATCATCATGATCCAATGAAAAATGGTTCGTAGGATTCGCCATATTCAAGACAGTTCACAAAATGTAAATTGCAGTTGTTAGACAGCCCGCCATTTTGAGACAGACTCATAACAAGACTTACTGACTACGTCACCTCGTAAAAGCCGAAACTTATTTATCTTGTTCATTAATACATTCATTCATTTATCATTGTTCATTCATTCATTTTCACTTATCCATTAACATTACATGTCTACGTTATGCTTGATATGTGTGTGTACGTCTCTTGTGTATGATTATACTTACTCGTCTGTCTGTGAAGTCTGAGAATTTTTTGACAAATACATCTTTCAACATTTCTTCATCAGCAATAAATAAATTTGGGAATCTTCCATCAAATATCCTGAAAGATAGGTTTATATATCGTTATACATGTGTAACTTATTTAGTACCATGAAGTTTGACAAATCATTAAAACTTTGTATTACTGATCAATAACAAATTGAAATGTCACAGCATTGATAGCATTACGATCGCCATGACCTAACCGCTGCCCACATGTCATCATTATGTAAAACACTGGAATTGTAAACAAAACATTATCCGGAGATAAATTTAGTGTATTTATGGCAAAAGCAAATTTATTACCGGTAATTAAAACAGCGATTAAAATAACTCGCTTAGAGTACACCAACTGTTGCACTGAGATAGATGTACTATACAAATGCCGTGTATCCGAGAAGCAAGAGAGGAGAGAAGATGAGGGTCAAAACTACGTCAGACCCGTACCAACTGGAGTGAGCAAATTCCATCCGCATCTCCTGACTGCCGAAACTTTTACTATTTTGAAGCTGCTGTTGGAACCTGTGATTTGTATAAACTAAGTTTCTTCTATGGACAGCAGTTTGTTCTAGTGAAATATGTCAATTGATTTTTAGTTAAAACACAATGCGAAGTAATTAGATTGAAGTAATTGAACTTGCAAGTAATAACTGAAAATTAATTGAAGTAAAAGAAAACATTTGATATATTCTCAAGTCATTTGATTAATTAATAGTTTGTTAACCTGATTTTTCTCCTAGTTGTCAGAACCATCAATTAATAAAGCATTTTCGTGTGTATTTATATTTATTTATTTTACTTTAGTTATTAAGCAATTGTGTAACACGTGCTTAAGCATTAATGTATTAAACTGTCAATCAAGCATATTCCTGTAATCAAACTTACTGGCTGATTAGTTTGTTTTATTGTTGCTGTAAGTGCCATTACTGATTCTACATTCACACGAAGACACCATCAGCGAATTTCATTATGCATTGATTCATGTATATTGTTAAGGGCATGCATGCTATATGTTGATCAAATGAATCCCGCGATTAGATCGAATCTTAAATAAAAAAAGGCTAAAAAGATATATTGCCGTAGCAAATTTTAACATATGCATATATTGCCTAGAATGAATGGAATACGCCGATGATTGATATCCCCGCCATACATATAAGTATAGATATAAATGTTTACTCGCCCATTCTTCCCATTCATTTTTTTTTACACAAATACGACTTTATAACAAGTTTTTTTTCAACCTGGAATTTAAAAAAAATGTCTTCATTAAACGTGGAATATTTGAAACTTAATACAAACAAAACTCTATTTTGACAGCTTGTATTTTTTGACTTTATCTTCTTATACCGAGCCGTCAGCTTCCCACTACTGTACAACTCAATGCTAGAAAAGCGAGTCCGGAACCTTGCCCTCTCAAGTCAAAAGTTTCATTATTAGACAATTACCTGTCGTCAAGCATATTTTACCACCGATAGCACGATGTTATTTCTATTGTAACTTAATGATCTATTCAATCAATTAAAAAGGTAATCTCCAGTTACTTACCCCCAAACATTTCCATATTTTTTCCTCCAGGTCTCGTCTGATTTCATGACTCCCTACATTTTGTAATAATAATTAAAAGTAAAATATTCACTTTAAGCATTAATGCTTCACCAAGGATACGTTTTCTGTGCTCATGTAATTGATTAAAATCATGTATAAAATATCTTATTTTGAAATTTGATTCATAAATGTCTAAGTAAATAAAGAACCAAAATGAACGCCATTTAGAGCTTATATATTCAATGTTCACGCAAGCGTCAAATAATACCAAAATATTGTGTTGAAAACTGGTGATAGATAAGATCTGGATGTCATTTAAAACATTTTGATATATTATCGTTATATTTTCATATAAAAATTCGTGTAAACGGTTTAAATGGCTGCAGATATTATTTAACACTCTGTACATAATATATTACCATTCTCCCTTGTTGAATGAAATTTCCAAATATTGGCACGGGGGTTGGTCCCTTTACTCCCATTTTCTTGAATATTCGATAATTCCATGACATATATCTGAAATAATAATAATAATAATAATAATAATAATAATAATAATAATAATAATAAAAATTAATAATAATAATAATAATAATAATAATAATAATAATTAATTATAATATTAATAATAATAATCATCATCGTCGTCGTCGTCAACATCATCATCATCATCGTCGGACCTCTGGAAATCCGAAGGTCGGACCAGGTGCCATGAAATAAACATCCCCTGTTGACCGGTCACATCCACCGTGAGTCCAGTCAAATTCAAATGAAATAGGTCAGCAATAAATCCTCGTCACAATTAGTACAGACATCTCAACAACTGTTATCGAACGGTGAATTTCATAAAAATGAAGTCGATACAACATATTTATCGTTTATTTATTAGATTTTTATAGGTGTCCACTATCTTAATACAAATGTTAGTGGAAACTGTGAAAAGTTATAAAGTACATTTCTCACGGACCTTATCTAATAAAATTGTATTTTCTTTCTCTCTCTCTCTCTCTCTCTCTCTCTCTCTCTCTCTCTCTCTCTCTCTCTCTCTCTCTCTCATGTTAGATCATATGATAAAAAAGACTCATGAAATTCCATTTATATCACATTTTTGATAAAAGTTTTGAATTTCCATTTTGTGAGCCCCTGGCATGACGAGGAATGTGATATATGAATAGAAACTCGTGACTTATTCTTTTTTATCGTATGATCTAACATATACAATTAAAACGGCATTTAATTTTGACTGCGGATGAAAATGTATAATCTTCATTCTGTTGAGTTGACCAATTGTTCCAACTAGGTTAAATACTTGCGCAGAAATAAGAGCATTAAACATCGTGTAAATATTGCTTATGTTTCAATACATACATTGAGCCTATATTTTAATTAAAACACCTTAGCATACTTTATCAGATGTTGAATTTAGCAAATTTGCCAACTGGAATACAAGAAAAAAAATTAATTGTCTACACACAATTTATAGGACAGACACCACCAAATATTTTCCCATAGGCCTCAATGCTAATTTACAAAACTTCAGGTCACTGTCACTCCCATGTTTATTATATCTGGGTCAAATATAAGTACCCTGTGGTGAAAGATCAATATTTTTGATAACAAAATTTGCAATCAAAAGTATAGGTTGCCGTTGCATTTTTACTTCAAATTTTCACTTGTTTACAACTCGTAGTATTCCGCACCAAAGGAAAATATCTATTCTCATATGACCCCTCCTTTTCAATTTTCAACCGTCAACCCTATAATTTCCAAAGTACTACCAATATTCATGTATCTTTTTTATCACCTTTTATTTCACTTATTAATGGCAAAACTAATATTTTCATTTAATGACCAATCAGATCACTGGGCTCATTTTACCCTCCGCACAACTTTGGGTGTCCAAAATGTCTGCGCCCATGTTGTAAACAAAGCTGGTGTTTTTCCTATACGATTGTCCCCAATCAAGTTCAAGTGACGTCACAAACACCAAGTAACGCCTTCGTTTACCATCAGATGAATGAAGTTAGCGTACGTAGTGAATAAAGGTAGTTCAGTTTCCCGCACCTTACCCAATCAAATCGCCGCTAAGCTTTATCGTACATGAAATCTGTCATGAAGCTGCATAACAGACAGATCAGTATATATATACATTTAGTACTCATAAAATATAGGATTATAGGCATACAAACGACCACATATTAAAAGTGGTAAACCTAGATATATTTCAAACCCGTTGTATCGCCAAAATTAAGGAAAACAAAAGGTGGCGGTATAACGGGGATAATTATATACATGTTTACAGACAGACAATGATAATAAGCATTAGTTTTGATAAACCGGATGTCATATATTTATATATATATATATATATATATATATATATATATATATATATATATATATATATATATATATATATATCTGTGAAATTCTCTGCATCCTCTGCTGCCATGCCAAACCCGCCGCAAATGTTCCAGGGAAACCTTTCTAGTACGATGAACGTGTCAAATTAAGTAGGATTTACCATCGTTTGTACAGACGTGATTTATTCTGAATCTTTTAAAGGTTAAACTTTAGTTTATAACGATTTCCAAACAAGTTCTGTCAACTTATATTAGTGTCTCTCATTGGCATGTAGGGATCCTTGCTGTGGGAGGAAACCCGAGTACCCGGAGAAAACCCACGCCTCAGACTTGGCGACCGCCATACCATTGGTGAGAAGCAAGTGCGCTAGCCACTGTGCTACTCGGACATTCCCGATTCTGACTTTTTTGTCCTACTCCGACTCAAACTGGAGAACATCTTACATACATCGTGCTGAATGATAACCTCCACTTCAAAATTCTATATCATTAGTCTCAGAGCAAATTCAAAAAACAAAATATTGACCAAAAATATTTGTATATAACAATACATCCGGCTATTTGATAAAATCTTATACTTACATGATGTATGTAGTAAATAAAACGAACAGGATAAGAATCCAAGTAGGTATGTTGTACGTCAGGACCTCCATGGTACTTTCTATCTCTATGTATTGAGTTTGTCGTTTGCTTTTAAATATATATATACAAGCGTTTAACGTGACCTTCGAAATATGTGTACAGAACCAAAAGTTCAACATTTAGCACGCTGTCATTACCTTTAATATATGACTCAATAATCATAGATAGTTGCAAAAGAACGTGTTTAAAGAAAATTTCATATATATATATATATATATATATATATATATAAATAAATATATATATATATATATATATATATTATATATATAAATATATATACTATATATATATATATATATATATATATATATATATATATATATATATATATATATATATATATATATATATATATATATATATATATATCATATATATATATACCAATGTATATATATAATATAAATATATCATATATAATATATTATAAATAAATTATATATATATCATATATATCATAATTGATGTAATGGGCAGATGTGGAGCATCCTATTTGACATTTGATGAAATTGGTATATTAGTACTTTGGACAATTCAACATAATAGTTGTAAATGGTCTGTAAATAGTAACTACCTTTGTCATCACTACTCTATATAAAAAAATATAAAGAATTTAATGGAAATAATATAAGGTAACGAAAGGCAGAATGGTGTAGATAGATAGATAGATAGATAGATAGATAGATGGATAGATTTATTGTTATAGAAATATATGTAGAGAGAGATATACATTGGAAGTACTATTAATTAGTGGAGTCTTTGAAATATCTGACAAAATAGCACGTATTTAGGGGAAAGATGAAATACAGTGTACACGTCACACACCCGACGTATTATTAGTGCATTAAAAACAATGCAAAATAAAATATTTTTAGTTCACAATGGTATATAAAAAACTGTGTGTGTGTGTGTGTGTGTGTGTATTGTGAATTTCATTGAAATTTTGGACAAAAGTCTTAGCGCAGCCGTGCTTGATATTAAACTTATTTCTTTATGATATGTCTGTTTAATACATGGGTTACGCAAACGGATATTAATCACATCATATGTTTATACTGTGTGTATGTTTTTTTTTACAACAAAATGAATACATTTGATAACCAGGCGATCCGTTGATAATCATTAAAATATGTATGTGTACAAAAACGGATGTTATCTCAGCACTAGCTTAGAATTTCAATTACAACCAAAATTATACATTGAAGACATGAGATTTCCGATGGTTATCGAATAATAGAACATATTCTTTACACACATAATTTTAGATAGCTTGCTCGGTTGTATATATATATTTATATATATATATATATTTACATACCGACTGTATGTTCCTTCATTACAGTTATACAGAACGACCGTATTGTTGTATCAATAAAGTAAGTGGGTCATCTAAGTGTTAACCGCTAGCTGGCGTAGGAATACCTGAATATCTAAGAAACCCTTTTCATCACCATGTTACGGCTTCGATATGTCAGACAAGTATTCTCTGAACATATGAATGAATCAATAAAGAATAAAATAACACACATTCATTCCATATCTTTATTTAAAGTCATTAATTACCACAAAACAAACACAAATCGCTGAAAGAAATCGAAAACACAAGACTAGGCCTGCATCTGTATCACACTGTACATGCCCATTTTGCGATATATCTAAGTCATGTTATGAAAAGAAACACAGGCCACAGAAATGAAAATTTGCTTCGTAGTTACGTTGCTTGTAAATTTGAAAACGGAGTCAGGTCTAGTGCAATTTTGTTCTGTATCTCTGATAAACAGCTTGCTTTTCCGTCGCCATATAGGCTATTCCTGTCAGAAACAATTCGTCACTCGCATCGCGTGAAATTGACTCTCAGTTCACCTCAAATCCTATTAATTACCAGGCTAATTACCAGACCCATCTTGTTTTTCACAACCTGTAATGTTAATGCCGAGCATTAGTAGTGTTCATAGGTTTCTCAGTAAATTGCTAGTTGGCTAGGTTATATACTGAAATAAATCTACTTACGAAATCCTCACCCTTCACAGTTCACGGCATTACCCAGCTGATTCAACGATTGTTAAAATATCAAATAGAATGGCTACTTCCATTTGTCATGAACGAATATTAACAGTCACACTCAAACTTTCTTTGGTATATTCCACCGATAAAATATCAGAATTCAAACGAAAATTTGTTGTAAACAACGATCATCTGTTGCTATCCAAATCGCACATGGTAGGCCTATCAGCCATTTGCACAGCCATTTTCAAATTCGGCCAATTCTCTTCTGACACATTAAACCCGCCGCTACTAAATGGTCGAATATTAAAATTCCCGAACTAAATCTGAGAATAAGTATTCAAAATTGTCCATATCACTTGATGATCAAAAAATGAAAATCAATCCTTAAATATATATATATATATATATATATATATATATATATATATATATATATATATATATATATATATATATATATATATATATATATATATATATATATATATATATATATATATATATATATATATATATATATATATATATATATATATATATATATATATATTGTATACATGTATCCTCTTTAGTCGGAGTTCCATGTTGAAGGTGTTTGTATTGTAATAAAGCACATGTATTGGTAATATTACAGTGAAGTTCTAGTATACTGTGTTAGACCTCCAATACACTCATTTTCCATCATCGTATGCAAATTAATATAACTAATATAACGATACAACGATCAATTTTTATATTGAATCTGACCCCGGGATTGAAATTCCTGAAGCCCTCAAGGTAGGGGCTTATTCTATTAGGAATGTCTTGCTCTTGTGTTTGTATTGTTATAACATTACGCAAGTTAGATATATTTTTACATGTTTGGGAACACACTTTTTATCAGTTTAGTCTAGTAAACTTATTTTAAAATTAATCTGCAACGTCTTTATAAGATATATTATGTTCGCATTTTACTTTCAAATGTATATTTAGTGTATTATACCTCCTTAAAACTTAACCATTTCATGTTTCAACAACTCGCCATTGCACTTTCGGTGTTCCGAATATTATTCGGGTGTTTTAGGTGCGTCTGTTTATTTCATATAGATGTTTACCACTGTAACGTGTGGCTTTTATTTCACTGAAAGGAATCCTCCACGACACCTGATCCCACTGCGTTTGTCCAGTATTCACCAGATTTGTATATAAGACATTCTGAAGATGTATACCTTGGTATCTGCAATTTTAATTTTTAAGAACAAATAAGTAGATGATAACCTGCATTCCACCTCTGACCTTTACAGAGCTTTGAATATCTCCAAAAACGTGAGATCTGGTTCCGCTTTTAAGACATGCAGTCCTTTTCCGCTATCGGATTGAGGATTTATAGAAAGAAACATTTTACTTTGTTTCTCATTAGATGTGAAAGTAAGTCTACTAACCCGGATATAATTATGTCTTATGAAATATTTGTTATATTTACATGCGCTTTATTTCATCATTGCATCCTGTTATTAAATGATAAAATGTACATTTGTATTTCCAAACGACTATATATGATAATGCTTATTGTTAATGATGTAAATATTTAGTCAATTACAAAGGTTTTCAGATTAATCAGCATAGCAAGATTAGATCCTGAAAAATTCAAACATCATTAAAATGGAATTAATAGTACATGTCCCAAGCAACAGGGCCCGTGCCAAAGAACGGAATCCGATATCAGATAATGGAAAACTAAAGACAAACAACATTTCGTTGATCAAAGATGACTAATAAATATTTATAAGTAAAACTATGAAATTTACAATGTACCCAGTAATTATTTAGATACTAGATCCGCCAGACAGCTAACCGGATATAAATATATCCCACATTTCAATGACTGAAATAAAATAGCTGACAAGCGATGCATTTGCATAAGCAACGTCTTCAGTATAGTAAAATAAAAATAACCTGGCGGGGCGGAGTCTTGTGAACCCTTTTTTGACCTGGACGAGTTTAAATTTCAAGTAATAAAGCATAACATTAAAATTACATTGACTTGAGTAATAGTTCCTGCTTGTCACCATACATAACAGAGTATACAGTGAAGAAAAAAGCAGCTTGTCATAACCGAAAAGTGAGTAGAATCAACTGTAAGATAATCAAACGGTTACTCCGCCCCGCCATCTTATGTGAATTGGACAGGGGCCGTATCAAAAGTATTTGTGTTCTGATATTATGTATACGAAAAAGTATATATATATATATATATATATATATATATATATATATATATATATATATATATATATATATATATATATATATATATATATATGTGTATATATATATATATATATATATATATATATATATATATATATATATATATATATATATATATATTGGAGTCTAGACCAGTGAACAAATCGTATCTAACTCATTGACCCCTGAAAAACATTATACCCCTCTGTAAATCAATGACTTAGACCAGTCCAAATGTGTCTTTAGGGTAAATGGGTTAAAAACAGACAAGACTACTATGAAGTGTATCACTTCTTGTCAACTTCTGTTTGCGGATGGCCGGTTGTATCCTTACGGGTACATTGTTATTTGGTTCTCATTGTTATTATGAGTCGGTTATACCGTTTCCATGGCTTAGTTTTCTCGTTTTCAGGGATTAATTATTGTCATAACGAGATAGTCATTTCGTTCCGTCGACTTAAATATCTCGTTACAACGAAAAGGATTTATAGTTAAAACGAGATAGATTTCTCGTTATAATGAGATCATTATCCCGTTCACACAACTTAAATATCTCGTTCAAATGATGTAGAGAACGCCAATATAGCAATAAAAATATTGTCTAAGAACAAACTGTATGTCTATCTGTCAGTCTCCGATGAACATTTAATATATATATATATATATATATATATATATATATATATATATATATATATATATATATATATATATATATATATATATATATATATATATATATGTTTTTGTTAGAACGTTTACCACTTTACAAAGGACGGTAGTCCTTTTAACCCGGTATCTCTTAAACCTTATCGTCTCCATATAACAGAGTGTTGAGTGCGTGTTGAGTAAAACACTATATAAAATTAAAAACAATGTCTTACAGACAATTTTTACCGTTGTCCATGATCTGAATATTCGGTATGGTTGAGATAAGAAAGTGTGACATTCAATCACCTAACTTGTAAGAGGTGTTATTAATCAATCAAACGGAATTACGTACGAACCTAACCTTTGCAGCTCACATTTTTGTATTTAACATTTTTCTTCTAGTATTTCGTCCATGGGTCGTCTGTACCAATTAATAATGTGACGAAGATTCGTTCCTCACATGTTTAATATGAAGTTGACCGACTCACGACGGGTATGACCGGTCAACAGAGGTTGCTTACCTCTCCATAGCACCTGATCCTGGATATTCAGAAATCGATGTTTGCCTAATATTGACCAGAATGTTTATATTTATCTGGGATATTCTGTAGATTTATACTTCGGTGACTGATAGGGGATGTCATGATACCTGATCCCACCCCAGGATCATTGTTTGTCCAGTATTCACCAGAATTTATATATGTATCTCGGACATCCTGACGATTTATACTTTGGTATCTTATATTATTATTTTTTAATCTATTAGTGCAAATAATTGATATGTGCACAATTGTTCTTATCATTGATATTGTCCATACAATCTGTGTTGCCAGTATAGTGATCCTTTTTGTAAAATTATCAGCTGCTACCGAAATACCAGGCACTAGGTTTATGTATACCCTCGGAGAATCAAACGGTCCACTAGCAGTAGCAACGTCCTAGTGGTTATAAATATTATAAACATAAAACCAAAGTTATAATGCCCAAGACGATTGTTTCTGTCAATAGGACTTCATTAATTGAGAACCGTTTTACATGGAATGTCAAACAGAATATCACAGACCGGTAGAAGCCGTTTTACATGGAATGTCAAAAGGAATATCACAGATCAATCAGATTATATAAAAACTGTATTGATCAAGTTCTCTCATGTCTATCGACTGACATGTTTTCACAAATTCCTATGCATTTTTCATACACAAATGTCATGTCTCATAGGATATATACAATATTTACTTGATGTTGTATCACTGTATCAAATTAATAGAAATCAAAGTATATATTTTGTCGAAAATTTGGAGAGTGAATAGACTTAAATTCGACTTCATTGGATTGAATTCTTACTGACAGAAACTATTCTCTTGAGCGCATGTTTTTCCTTTTATATTTGACAAACAAAACAACTAGTTTGGTGTTTTGTTAATAATATTCATTCCTTGTTTTTAATCTGTTAAGAATTCAACAAACGAGGATTTGAACTTAACATCTCTCGACTGCTAGTCAAACAACCAATCAATGACATCTTTCGACTGCTAGTCAAACAACCAATCAATGACATCTCTCGACTGCTAGTCAAATAACCAATCAATGACATCTCTCGACTGCTAGTCAAACAACCAATCAATGACATCTTTCGACTGCTAGTCAAACAACCAATCAATGACATCTCTCGACTGCTGGTCAAGCAACCAATCAATGAATTTGCGAGAGTACTTTTCGAACATGAGGGCACCGTGTGTTTTAACAACGGACATGTTTGCGTAGTACTACTGTGATAGAATGAACCTGTGGATGAGTTGAATAAAACGTGAGCCCACATATAAAGTGTACGAAACGGTATATCGTTGATATAAGTGTACCTTGATAGGCCCCTTAAGTGAAGCTGAATGGATGTAATTTTTGTTTGTCTGTTTACACTATTTTGGTTCCGGTCAAATAACGTTTTCATTAATTTATAATCATAACTTGGAATGTTGTAAGGCATCGAATTAGTCTCAATATGGCTAATATTCAGATGTTTCTTGACTTTAAAATCTTTTTGAATATTTTTGTAAAAATCAGCGTATTATACAAGATAGTCAATAGAAATAAGTTTATTGTTAATATAATGCATAAATATATACATTGTACATTTACGAGACATTTGTAATGATATTTTTTAAAATACTGTTATGGAAATATTATTGGATGATATCTCTCTCTCTCTCTCTCTCTCTCTCTCTCTCTCTCTATCTCTATATATATATATATATATATATATATATATATATATATATATATATATATATATATATATATATATATATATATATATATATATATATATGTATATATCTAACCATCTCTAAAGAGCATTTATTTGAATAAAATATTTACTGCATTTACTGCGAAGACAAATGTGTGCGTGTGTGTGTGTGTGTGTGTGTGTGTGTGTGTGTGTGTGTGTGTTGTGTTTGTGTGTGTGTGTGTGTGTGTGTGTGTGTGTGTGTGTGTGTGTGTGTGTGTGTGTGTGTGTGTGTGTGTGTGTTCTATATCATGGTATAGATTTATCTTTTGTCAACATTTAGCCATAGCGACTTCGGACTGAGTAACCCAAAAATACTCAATTCGGGCGGAATCTGTAAGGAGAAAAGAAATACAATTTACTATTCATTATATAGCTATGCTTCTTTGGTGATAAAATTTGGCCGAAAAATTGTCTGTTCAAGTCTAGTGTAATTACGATACTAAGTAATAGGGCTACATCTTCAACTAAAAATTCATACGGACATATTCCATGGGTGTTGTACGTGGTCTGCGGACATTATTTACAAATTCCGACTATTTTTCAAAAAATTTAGATTTAACTGGCATAGATCTAATAACTGTAGTGTCATATTATAAACTTAATACAAAAGTTAAAGTTTTACAAAAACAAAATCACAGTATAGGTTCAAGATTAATGATCACTTGAATAGGCTTTGAGGAGGTTACGCTACCATCTGTAAGAAAGACGAATCAGTTTAGTACATACTACCGACATACCAGTATCAAGGTTTATATATGTCATCGGGGGTCTTGAACGCAGGAATAACATTTTTTCATATATATATATATATATATATATATATATATATATTTATTATATATATATATATATATATATATATATATATATATATATATATATATATATATATATATATATATATATATATATATTATATATGAACACAGTAAAACTCGAAGTCCCGTTTCACAGTAGGTGTCGGCACGTTAAAGAACCATCAATGGCCGTAAGTGCCGAGCATAGGCCAAAAGAAACTTTCACTCATTTGGAGACGTCACCAAATGCCGGTAAAGGGCTTCAAATTTTGGCCTTTGCTCGGCACTTATGAGCAGTGAGGGTTCTTTATCCTACCGACACCTACTGTGACACGGGACCTCATCCGAAGAACAGGAAACGCCAGCCGCCTTAATCGAGGCTAGAACCTGCGGCCCTCCGGTTGCGAATCGAGCACTCTACCACAGAGCCAACACGGCTCTCTTACAATTCCTAAATACATAAACATAGTCTGGGGTAAACTTTACTCAGTCTAGTACGCATTTAGTTGATTTTAAGACGACTGTTGTCTAAGATAAATATTTTATATGACATGTTTACCGTTCACGTTTGAATTTCATCGGAAATGTATTTCTTTAAAGAAATTACATTTATTAATTTCATAAATCCCACTTTGTTTTATAGATATAAACTTATTTGCTTACTTCAATTGATCCGCTATTAATATCGATTGTAAAACTTGTTAGACTTCTATAGATGAAAGTAGATCATTTTGGAGAGAAGATCATTAATTTTGCATGCTAGTTGCTATTATAATCTGACCTTTATATTTCCCTAGATATGTCAAAGGTAATTATATCAAACAGTATTCTTTGTTAATTATTGCAACTTCTTAAACATAAATATGATATTAGCGTTTATTCATTAATGATGTACATGTATTTCGTTTGACTAAGCTCCTATCAATATATAGCAATGTCATGTTTTTCGTAATATCATATATATATATATATATATAACGTGACTCCACTCATGTCTTTAATTACCACGTGGACGTTGAGGTCAAGTGGTTTGTTCTAATTTCTATATCTGTTATAGTGAAATCCATAAATTCAAGTCTTATGAACCCTTTCTTGACCTGGGCGATGAAATTAAAGACACAAACACAAATATTAGCTGATACTTCACGTATGTTTTGGTTTGTAATTGATCACATAGCATATGTCATTACTTTAAAAGGAAACTAGTTGTGTCTTCACACAAAAGTTACTTACCTGTGTTTTTGCACCAACCGAAAATTTGTATTTCCGAATTACACCAACAAAGGCA
The DNA here is from genome assembly GCA_030159075.1 of Atrina japonica. Taxonomy (NCBI): domain Eukaryota; kingdom Metazoa; phylum Mollusca; class Bivalvia; order Pterioida; family Pinnidae; genus Atrina; species Atrina japonica. The sequence continues at coordinate 1,669,168 of BROG01000040.1, read as the reverse complement.
ATTTTCAGTTCCAGTAGTGCAAGTCGCATCCCGATACAATTCCTGGGTCCGTATCCAAAAGGTATGAAACGGAATGGAGGAATTTTGTTTCTATTTTCAGGTGAAAATCTTCAACATAAAATAGTTTGATTAAGGCAATTCAATTGATTACATCTTTTTATTCTCCACATTTTTATAGTGTGGTAACTCAAGATATATAATTATTTACATCCAAGACATTTCCATAATGAATAAAGAAAAAAACAAAATTAAAATCAATGGCAAAATGTGTTGTTTTATATACCTTTTCTAAGCAAGTCAAAATGTGAATAGTAACATCAAAATTTAAATTTATAATAGTAGATGATGTTCGTTCCCTATCGAATCAAAGGCATTTAACTATAAAACCGAGTTTTGTCTTAAATTTTATAAACTCATATCGAGAAATATGTATGAAATAAAAAAAATAATTACATAACCATTAATTTTTTGCAAATATAAAGATCATCTTAATTGTTTACAAGACTATATGGAATATTGTTGAAAGAGACAACCAACTCGTCACAGGTGTATAAGATCTTTTCCTGTTTAGTATAGCTATGAAAAATCGGTCCATGGAGCTAGTATAAACCATCGGTTACATAATTTTCTCATGGAAAAGCAAGGCTACATACCGATCTGCGAATAAATATGTTCTTTGAGCACGAACGGTGTAGGATTATGTATCATGAAAAAGCATGACAAACATGGTTTTGAGCATGTCAAATTTGGTTCAAGTACCATAAAAGAGCGAGACAAATATATGCATAAAAATTTTAACAAGTCAGAAATACAATTAGGTACCATACAAAGAGAGAAACAAACATGGCGTTGGAGATCGAGTTAGATTACATGGATGACCGAGACAAACAGAAGATTTGGTGAACCCACAGGTTGGGTCGGGCGCCATGAAAGAACAGAGCTTTGAGCAATTCAGAAATGTGATCGGAAATGAGAGAGAGAGAGAGAGAGAGAGAGAGAGAGAGAGAGAGAGAGAGAGAGAGAGAGAGAGAGAGAGAGAGAGAGAGAGAGAGAGAGAGAGAGAGAGAGAGAGAGAGAGAGAGAGAGAGAGAGAGAGAGAGAGAGAGGTTAGGTACTATGAATATAAAAATAATTTATACCAAAGTATTAATCTTCAGGAAGTCATGGAGAAAATATACAAACGTACATTGAACAAACACGGACCTCTAGAAATCAAGAGATGGAGGAACGAGTATCACCTATTGACGGGTCACATCCACAGCGATTTACAGTCAAATACAAATGAAATAAGTGAGGAATAAATCCACGCCATAATTGGTACAAACGATTTAACATGTAACTCACCATTTCATTTAATGAAACATAGTCATTGCAAACAATGTCATTTTACAGAGCGCGACAAACAAAGTCTTTAAACGTCAAAGATGGGGTCAGATCAATTAACTAATTGACTTATTTGATAAGCCAGATGTGGGTTTCGGTGCCCGGAAATTAGCATATATCCGTTGGCCGTTCATACCTGTCGTGTACTCGTAGTGAGGCCAATTAAGAAAAATTAGAAATCTGTATAACTGGTTTTCAACATACTGTAAAACTTGTATTTTAACAATCAGACCAGGGTATGGCATCTAATAACTTAGACCTCCTTACATTTGGAGTATCGATCTCTGAACTATTCATGAGACTACACAGAACACCGAGAATTTCTTTTTGCCAGTGGCAAAAGACAAGACAGATAAACATAAAGACAAATGAACATTTAATGATTGATCTACTGTGATAAAATATTTGACTTTGAATTGTGTGGAATTTAAATAAAATGATGTAATTCTAAATGAAACATACCTTTCTGGGTTAAATTTTTCTGGGTCGGGCCATTTCTCGGGAGAGCGATGTATTGCCCAAACGGGAATAGAAACTGTCGTACCTTTAGGGATACGTATTCCTTTTATTTCACTGTCATTTACGCAAACTCGATCCACTCTTTAAATGCAAAATATCAAAATCTATTTCCGCACCATTAAAATCACATTAAATATACATGATTATGTAATTTGAGAAACTATTTATTTTCGTGATTTCAGAACGCAGTCACATATAATTACAACAATATCTTTTTATTCAACTTTGATCAGATACCGAAGTGTTAATTGCTTCAGGTAATCCATGGGAGAAACACGGTAAACGTTACAGAAAAACTAACCCCGTGGAAAATCAGGAGTTAGGATCAGGTTTCATTGTGGCGTATGTATTATCTGTATCCGGATCAGCTCCGTGACTCTTTCGGATGAGACAGTAAAAACTGGAGGTCCCATGTCACAGTAGGTGTTGGCACGTTAAAGAACCCTCACTGCTCAATGGCCATAAGTGCCGAGCATAGGCCAAAATTTGAAGCCCTTCACCGGCATTTGGTGACGTCTCCATATGAGTGAAATATTCTTGAGTGGGACGTTAAACATCAATAAACAAACAAACAAACAAACAGCTCCGTGACCATTATCAAATCTGTTATCCTGGTCAATAACTGTACGCCTTCGACGTGTTCAACTTCAAAAATATTGCCAGGGATGTGAACTTATCTTTTAACCAGATAAATTGGTTGAGTCTTTTTTTATTTCAACATCTATGTAAATACATCCGCATCATTTCGTTTTATGATTTTAATAAAGTTTCTATTATTCATATAAAAGCTTCTTGTAATGAATGACACGACAAAAACAAAATCAGTACAAAAATAATATTACATGCAATAAATTAGTGTTCAAAAACTCTTCAAATTCAATACATGTTTTGTTTATAATGTATATGTCATGCCAAAACCACAGTATTGAGTTAAACCTAGTTTTCTCCAAGTACACCCAGTGTTTGACACTGTTAAACCTACTTTTGTTCGGTTACATCTAGTTTTTCTCCAGTCCATGCGGTTACCGAGAACAAAAACTAGGTTTAACTGGAGAAAAACTAGGTTTATGGCATTAATGTGATTTTGGTGTGCCACACATATAACCCTCATTACCCAGGTTTAATCATTTTTCAAGGACAATTGTTACGTAGACGAAATACAATTTTCACATATTTTTAATTCGGAGATATAACTTTTGAATGATACTTTATATTACAGGCACCTGACAGATGTAATTATTGAAAGATTTCTTGCCTTGTTAATGGTGGATACATCCTCAAAGTCTCGTTGACACACATATCAAGGTAATCTAACTTCTGTATGTTATCATAATCTGGAGTTTCCTGTCAAAAGATAAATATTGTGTCACTACAAGTTAGTGGTCAATTGAACTGCCTTTTAATTGAAGTGATTAACTTTAGATAGATCAGGGGTTGGAGCCACTTAAAGTGGCCGAAAATGTGTAAAAGATTAATTACCAAATTTATCAGTTATCAAATGTTTTATAATATTATACACTTGCGCATCTATAACTTGAAATGTTGGATCTGCCCCTGCAGATACTTTGTTTCATTGAGTCCTCGCCCGAATAAAATGAAATTGCAGTGAGATCTATTTTGATACAGTGTTTTCTACATTGTTTTATGTTCTTTCTAAAGTCTTCTATTGAGATGCGACGAATATTTTAGTCTCAGAATATTACCACTCTATAGCGTTATTGGCCGCACATCAAGGGACTGTAACTCTGCTACATTGACCCGTCCCAGACACTGCTCATAACTCATGCAGTAATCCCTCCTGGGGTGATTTATTTCGCAAATTCACTTCGTTCAAGTGCATTTTCGAAAAAAAAATGTATTTAATATTTTCTTTACAATACATAAAAGCGATTAATATTATTCTAAGACAAAATACCTTATCATTTTATGACCATATTGGCCCTACTCTAAAGACTTGCCCTTGGAGACGCCTTAAATTCTACAATTTTATAGACGACTTTATACTCTTTTGACATGTTTCAGTTCCTCCGTGATTAGCAGAGTCAGAGGACTCACGAGTACGGAAGAAAACAATTGGCGGCACAAGGTCACCTGAAAGAGTGACCCAATGAAAAGCGATAGCGTCATAGTTCATAGCCCATCAAATTTTAAATGCAGGTATCACCAAACAAGATCAAATAAATTCAAACCGTAAGTACTATCTACTCTATGTAGTATGGTTTCAACATCACTTTTCTTCAGCATCAGTTGATGTATATTCAAAAAACAGGAAATTAAAAAGCTAAGCAGTGAAATACACTTACATCTCCAAGTTCCTTATCGATTTCTTCCAACACTTTTTGTTGAATGTCTTGATGTAAAGCCAGATTGTATGACAAAAACGACAACGTTGTAGCCGTAGTTTCGTATCCAGCGAAGAAGAAAATCACACTGTTTGCTAGTATTTCATCAAATGTCATGCCTGTTCGATAAACATTGTGAAAAATTGGTTAAAACGTATGCATCTGCACTTAGTATGCTGTACTTTAGCAGTGTGATATATATTCTGTTATTCAAGTTAAACAGATAAATGACAAAATATATCCCACGTTTAAGGTTTTCGTAAAAGAAATAAAACAGGAAATTGCTGTTGAAGTTGTTTGAAAATATATACCAAGCTATAGTAAAGATGTAATGCTTATAAGAAGAGGTTGTTGTTGTTGTTGTTGTTGTATTGTTGTTTAACGTCCCACTCAAGAATCTTTCACTCATATAGAGTCGTCACCAAATGCCAGTGAAGGGCTTCAATGTTTGGCCTATGTTAGGCTTTTACGGACAATGAGCAGTGAGGGTTCTTTAACGTGCCGACACCTACTGTAACACTTGACCTCGCTTTTTACTCTCACATCCGAAGAACAGGAAAAGCCAGTCGCCTCCATCGTGTCTCGAACCCGCGACCAAAAGGCGAGGGCACTAAAGGAGAACACACAAATATCCAAAGTGAGATTTTAATTTTGAGTCAAATTCATCTCTCATTAATTTGTCCTTGTCGGTTATGACCAGACTTAATGAATGAAGAGAAAACGGGATACAAACGTAAAGACCCGTCTGTCGTAAAATGACAAATTTCAATAATATGCGTGTAGGAGTTTCAAATTCCCGATGACTAACGTTGAGGATAACCATATTTGAAAGTTACCTGTTCCAGACTGTCGAGGATAACCATATTTGAAAGTTACCTGTTCCAGACTGTCGACCATTGAGGCATGTTAAAAAGTCGACGAGACAACAAAGGTCACCTAAGTAGAACGAGATCAAAAGCATCAGATATACCTCTTTCATTTTCAATTGTTTTATATACCTTTTCTTGATGATCCGGGGGTGTCGTCATGTGCTTGTATCATAAGCTGCATAAAATCAACGTAATCCTAGAATAAAATAAATGTATGCTTAATAAAATTAGTTTTATCAATTTAAATTACATCCGTGTAAAACCTGTGCAAAGCAAGAATTTATACAACCAACTGTAATCCAACAGGAAGATTAGCAGGGGCACTATACAAAAGTACTAACAGTCCAGCAGATTCCTGGCAAAATATGATTAAATTGCTCATTTTTTTATAAAAGCATGAAATTTTGCAAACAGGTTAATTTCAACTGTATAAATTAATTTAGCTATGGGTTCAATTTGATTTCCTTTTAAACCCATTGTTATTGGATGAAAAATTCATTATTTTGTTAAAATAAGATATTTGAACTTTTCATTTTAAAATATTATGTGTATGGCACGCCAAACACATATAAAAGAGTTAAACCTCGATTTTCTCAGTTAAACTATATTTTTCTCCAGTTAATGTGGGTTACGGAGAAAAACTAGTTTTAAGTGAGAAAAAGTAAGTTGAAAACCCATTCATGTGACTTTGGCGTGACATAGATATGCATGTAAATACGGAGCAAATAACACATAACAAGCTACCTAATGATACATAACAAATTTGGGGGTAAAAACTACAAAATTTGACTGAAAATTGTGGAAAACTGGAGACAATTTACATCATATTTCTTCGTCAATATCTACACTCTTTTTGTACATTCATTTTGTTTTTCCCTATTTTCAGTAAGTTACGCACTTCAATTGAAATTTTCACCCCAAAATAATGGGTTTTAAATAAAATCATCTTGGCACCATAGCTAGATCAATATATACCATTGAAACATACTTGTGATCACATATCGTGCTTTTATCAAGAAATGAACAGTTATGTGAATAGTATGTTGCATCATAAGTACTAGATTGATCCTAAGACTTAAGACTACAATGTAAATGTGACGCATTTTAACAGATATTTAGGACACGTGACTTCTATCCATAACAGACAGTGTATACCTGACCGGCCAGAGGCAGTGCATAGACCTTAATTATTATTAGAAACATATAAAGATAGATAGATAAAGTAAATTTTACCTTTCGTTCTGTCTTTCTGTTATTTATTTCATTAACTACAACTCTTCTGAAAAAGTTTTGGCCATCCTTTGAAAGTATACTGATGCCAGTGAGTCTGTTCAACGGTTTTATGAGGAATGGGGCTATAACTAAAGATAAAGAAATATTGACATACTCATATGTTTGTTATGTGGTTGTTGTGTCTGCAATACAAGTCTGTTAGTTAAACATTTCTACCTGGGGAAATTGGTATTAAAGCAAACAGTATCAGAAACAAATTGTTGAGCAGAACAACACATCCAAAATCCGCAAAACTTCTAGTTATCTGGAGTGGACGAATCAGTGTAGTGGTTTGTTCCGGCTTCCTGAAAGAGGTCATAAATAAGTCCTAAAGAAACAGAATAAATCCTGTTGCCAATAAGATACAAACCCAAACGTATATTAAATCTATTATCCATGGCTTCGCTTACGTCTTCCATTAGTATTAGAAAGTCTCATCATACTGATATTGTTACACTATGGACTTGATAGATTCTCTTCACTCTGAATATTGTCATTACATCCCTAATGGTATGCAGGGCCTATCCGTCTAATTCAGCATTTTTACACTGTCTACTGAAGGAACGGGGTACTAAAGATGGTATTATTGGTGGGCTGGTATATCTCGTGGACAAAACAGAATAGAATAGTAACTCGAATTGAAGTGCACTGTTGTCTTATCTTCATTTTACATAACTCGAAAGGTTTCCTGGGAACATTTGCGACGGATGTGACACGCTTTTAGGAGACGCTGACTCTTTCCGGACACCTGATCCCATCTCTTTTGAGATTCGTAATTAGTCTTCGTGTTGAGACCGACGTTATGTCTTATTTGTCGTATTCTAATGGACTCGGAATTTCCTATATCCATCGGTATTTATTCATCATACCTTACAAATAACCATGTATGTGATCCCTGATATGTGAGGTGGAGAAGCGCGGATTGTATATACAAGTTTAGATGGTGACTTCAATTATCTCCTTTCTACTAATTACAGTAAAACCTGCTATAGCGGCCACCTCTATATAAGGATTACCTGTCTATAAAGGCCAGTTTTGAAAAGTTTCTTGACTGCATACTTCAACTAAATTGAACCTGTGTATAAGGGTCACCTGCCATTATTGACCCCTGTATAAAGGTTTTACTGTATCGTTAATTTAAAGCAAATTCTTTAATTAACAAACTTGACTACATATTTGTGTAGATTATCCTATTACACTAACGATTGCGTGAAGTTACAGGTTCTTGAAACAAACAAACAACAAACAAGTGTCATTAACCAAAAGCTACTTACACATCAGAATGAGAATTGGTGATGCGAAGTTGATATCAACAAGTTTTGAGGCGTTTTGAACAAATACATCGTTGGCGTTTTCATGTACATTTCTTTTGATACCAAAGGCAGTTATTGAGATGACGTTCATAGTGTACGATCCAAACACACTGAAAAGTTTTAAATCTATAATGAATTTCAATGAAAATCAATCTGTACACACAAATTACAGAAACTTAACCCTTCCAGCACTAATTATCTAGTTAGTATGCTCTTTTAGAGAAGTCTGTTATAGCCTGTAGGATTTAAGGGGCTAAAAACACATACCTAAACTTCATAGACATTCATTGTCTTATATTTTATTTGTTTTGTTTATTGTTGTTTAACGTCCCACTCAATAATCTTTAATTCATATGGAGACGTCACCAAATGCCGGTGAAGGGCTTCAAATTTTGGCCTATGCTCGGCACTTACGGCCATTGAGCAGTGAGGGTTCTTTAACACATCGTAACTGTTCCGTCATAGGAATGTGAGAACTTAGTCTAGTTTATCCGTGAAAACCTTATCCACCATTGGATTTGCCAGAGGTCCGTGTTTGTCCGATATCAAACATGGTTCTATATTGACTTATTGACTTCATAGCACTCAATACATTGTATGTACTTTTTATATAAGTTTGCGGTCAGGAATACCCATGGGAACAAAATAGGTATGAATTATTGGAATGCAATTACTGCCACATTTTAGCAAATGATAAATGATAATTACAACTGTAAATTTTGAAATTTTTGAACTTTGAGATTCTTCATATTATTGTAACAACTGATATCTAAGTAGCATCCTTCTATATACCAATGGATGAAATAATCATATTTTACCTTTTCATTTCCAACTCTTTATTTTCCGTGCATTTCTTTTCTATGTGTTCAAGCAAATCCTCTGAGGCTTGTTTTATCAGGGGTGTCATCTGTAAGTTAATAATATCTTCATATATTTAAATGGAAGTAGCCACTTTAGTCCCCTTACAACAATGTTACGTTTTTACGGATACGATTCCGGATAAAACATTTTTTTCTGATATGGTAATGAATTTATAAATAAACAAATCTGTTTTGTGTAGCAGTATATACCCCTCAATACTACAGACTGACATATAACAGACAGACAGATAGATAGGTAGACAAAAGACATACAGATAGATAGATAAAATTAAAAATTGAATATATATATATATATATATATATATATATATATATATATATATATACAGTAAAATTGCGTCAAAAGTGTAATTCGTTATACACTTATAGCGAATTCATAAGTTAAATATAACGAATTTGTTATAACGTGGCTTAACCACTTTGCATAAGAAACCTCCACTAAAACATGTATACCTACGCTTGCGTTATCTTAAAGAATAATTAATTAATTATTCACTTAGTTTTTATATAATTACATGTATTTACAATAATTAATTTATTTTAATAATGAGAGAATGTATATAATTATATAATTATATATATATATATATATATATATATATATATATATATATATATATATATATATATATATATATATATATATATATATATATATATATACAGTTAGTTGTATACGGCCTGTTGTCAAGAAATTTCTGAACAGAAAGTGTGCGATCGAACACGATCTATATCCTTTGAAAATGTGTGTTAGACTTCAGCGATATCATCATTATTCTCTGGATTCTAAAATTCAAATATAACACGTATAAATTCGATAAAATAAATGTAAATAACATTGTAGTTATTTGTTGTTTTGGATCACATAACTACATGCAGAAAAAAACTATTAGGAATTTTGTATTTGATGTCGCCTTTTAGATTGTATGACAAGGGAGATCGGTTAAATATAAAAAAAAAAATTCTTTGAATTTTCATTATATTTCAAGTCAAGGGGAACAAGAATTAATTCGTTAGAAACGTTAATTCGGTATAAGTGTGTTCGCTATAGACGCAGAATTTTTGCATAGAGTATGAAGGAATTCGCCGGGGAACCAATTTCACTTCACTATAGCCGTAAATTCACTAAATCCGTGTACGCTTTATCCGAGCTTTACTGTACACACACACACACTACACACACACACACACACACACACACACACACACACACACATATATATATATATATATATATATATATATATATATATATATATATATATATATATATATATCTTAATCTTATAACATACTCGTTTTAATTTTCCCGCACTAAATGTAGGAGTCAGCAAACTTCGCACCATTTTCCAGTGTTCTCCCTTCAACGTCGTCAAGGCTTTTTCTAAGTCTCCGTTAACTCCTTCTATTCTCTGTAACAAGGACAACTTCTTTTTCACCACTTTCCATGGTTTCACGTCAAAAGCCAAAACTTAACCAAGAATTATTTTCAATCACAGCAAACAATTTAAGTGATTAAATGTCGTGCACGCCAATTTCAACATATAATGATTAAGGCTAATAATTGGATAAGGTGTTTTTGGTGCTTTGTTTACATACAATGATTATATAGTCTACACAAATACTGACACTTTCACACAGACTGTGTGTATCAATGTTCATCATTCTTACACGTATTTATGAATACATTTAAGTTATTTCTTGGCCTATAATGGTGCCACTTTTTCTTTCGGAACTCTTCATTTATTTTAGATTCTAGCTCAACTGATGAAGTCTTTTTGACAGAAACGAGCATTTATTATTGCCGTATCATCCTTTTTCTGCAAATTGTGACTTTGGCATTATATTTATACATGGAGTATGTTAGAATGCGAATATTATGTATATATAGTCTCTTCCTATGGTAACGCAGGTTCTGTATGGTATCGTGATATTTACATTTCATTCGATAGCGTAGATATAGCGTCACATTGTGGCAGTTTTATTTTTAAAATCTATCAGACGTGAGCTGGTGTTTATAGGCACCTGTCAGAATGTCGTTTCTGTCCAGTAGTTGATTTTACTTACATTCTCTCAATTTCAAGTTCTCTTTAATATCCTCAGTTTCGTACTGTCCTTCCATACAACCTTCATCCAAAATACCCCCAAACATTTATTCCGATGACTTTTAAAAAGTTTTGTCTGTTTATTTGATGTCAAAACGACGCCAAATGAAATCCTATTGCGTTTATAGATAGAATGCCGTCGACGGTAAAATCTAAGATATTTAGAAATACCGCGATATTGTAGTAACGTCCCTTAAATGTCAGTTCCGATCAATGACGTTAAGATCCCTCAATATTGAAAAACTAATAAACATTTTTGTTCAAATTGCCGTGTAAGTTTGTAGTGGTTTGTAGTGAAAATGAAATAAATAATATATTTAGGTACGTTTCTGCTTTTTAGGACCCCATGCTAAAATTCCATGCTACATATTTATGTGTGTAAGTTTGTGTATGTTTCCTGTGTAAAGGTATACTTACTGGTCTGTCAGTGAAGTCATTGAATTTTTTGACAAATAATTCTTTCATCATTTCGTCTTCAGTGATAAATAAATTTGGCGTTCTTCCATCAAATATTCTGAAAGAAAGCTTTGGCATGATAGATTATAAAATTCTTTATTTTTTACAATCAAACATATTATTGAAATAAAACTTATAATGACCTTGTTTACCTTTTTTAATGCACTAAATGAGATACCTGTTCGGTATCGGATGTTGAGTCGTCTGTACTAAGTGTACCAATTGTGACGAGGATTCGTTCCTCACTATTTCATTTGAATTTGACTGTGGACTCACGACGGGTGTGACATGTTAACAGGGGATGCTTACTCCTCCATGGCCCCTGCTTTTCAGAGGTCCGTGTTTGCCCAATATTCAACAGATTTGTATATTGTATCCTGGACAACGGGAAGATTCATACTTTGATATCTCTTCTTTCTGGTACTTCTATTTGTTTGTTTTATTGCTGCAGTCCGTCCTGACATATTTAAATAGAGTCAACGCTAGAGTCACTAGACAATTACAAGATGTCAATTATACTTAACCATA